>BLSH010456550.1:274815-295389 GCA_018402905.1 Glandirana rugosa | reverse complement strand
GATTAGCATTAAAATGTTTTCCAACCACTGAGCCTTTGGAACTAGAACATAGAATTCTACCTAGAGTGGCCAATGATAAGGAAGGGCAAGAGGAATAATCTACTATCGTAAACAATAGGCAATGAAACCATACCTTGTGGGGTTCTTTTTAGGCAGAAAACACCCTGCAGAGCACCGGGTATACACAGTGTGTGAGTTAAAGCGGAGTTCAACCCAAAAGTGGAACTTTCGCTCGTCGGATTCCCCCCTTTCAGGTGTCACATTTGGCACCTTTCAGGGGGAGGGGGGAGAGGATACCTGTCTTTGACAGGTGTCCTGCTCCCACATCTGGGGGCCCGGGCTGTGGCTGATTACGTCAGCAGCCCGGCTCCCTCCTCCACTGCCAGGCCAGTGAAAAAGCGCAGCAGCGGCTCGCACATGCGCATTAGGGGCACGGCTCTGAAGCCCGAAAAGCTACACTTCCGGGCTCCCTTACCCCCAACAGCAGCGGCAGCACACGACCAGACGATCCGAATATTGGCGGCAGTCCCGACGCTGAACTCCAGGACAAATAAGCGTCCTTATGTTAAGAGTCAGCAGCTACTGTATGTGTAGCTGCTGACTTTTAGTTGACCTCTTTAAGAACTGCCGATAACCAGCAAGTCTGTGTACACTATGATCAGCTGTGATTGGACACAGCTGATCACGTGGTAAAGAGCCGCTGTAATTGGCCCTTTACCACAAACGGTGATCAGCTGTGTACGAAGGCGAGGGGGCATGTGAGAGGACGGACGCCCTCCCCGAAGAGAGCCAGCTGTAGCCGTCTTCCTGCATTAGTGCGGTAAGGAAGTGATTAAAATGATCAGCTTTTATTTATTCATGCAAAATCTTTTTCCCAAAAAGGGAAATCACTGTTTGCTGTAACTGCTTATAAAGTGTGAGCTGGAGTTTGGATTCAATTTGTTAGTGTATGTAAATCTGCTAGTCCATCCAACACTCACCTGTGCTCATTTTTCCAGAGTTTTGCCTCACTAATACAGGAGGTGTGTTACTGGCCAGATCACCAGGTAAAAACAAAGAGGAAAAAAGCAGAAGAAATAAAAAAAAAAATTAATGCAGCCACCACATCTAATGATTGGTAAGCTGCAATATGACATTTTTGGTTTAGGGTATGGTAATGCTTTAAATGTTCAACTGGTCAAACAAACTTGTAAGAATTAAAAATAAATCATACCCAATCTGATCAACGAGATGAGATCCTGGATAGCCTTGGTCACCAAGCAAAAGTTCCTATAGAGCGGATAGCATAACACACGTCTCCCAAAAGACACCAAGACTTCCTGGGCCGACTTGTAGTTCTGTATGATAGAAAATAAAACGTTAAAGTGTTACTCTTAGATTACATTTTCAACAATTCATTTAAATTAAAGTGTAAGTTCCCCTTGTCAGAAAAAATGAAAAAAGGTGAACGCCCTACAAAACTTGCAAAACATTTGTAAAGCTTTCTGCAAAATTCAAGCAGCTTTGTTGAAGACTTTAAAGTGGTTTTATACGTACCTGCTCTGTGTAATGGTTTTGCACAGAGCAGCCCCGATCCTCTTCTTTTTGGGTCCCACATCAGCAGTCCTGGCTCCTCCTCCCTCCCTCCCAAGTGCAACCAATAGCAAAGCTGCAGCCCCACCACTGCTCTTTTTTTAACTGGCTGTGATTGACAGCAGCAGGAGCCAATGGCTCCCACTGCTGTGTAAGCCAATGAGGAGACAGAGACTTGAGAGAGACACTGCTCTCATGCACATCGCTGGATCAAGATGGGGCTCAGGTAAGTACAATGGGGGCTGGGAGCTGCACCAAGGTGGTGTTTTACCTTAATGCATAAAATGGTACACTTTTGGAATTTCTTTTTTTTTTTTGGTAACAAGTACCTTTATCAGCAGATACCTGCTTGCGGTTCCTTACTTCCCACCTAGACAAGAATGATGTTGCGTTAGGTCAGTACTTGTAGCTGCTGACTGATTTTTTTTTTTAAAGATAATTGAAGTTCCTCTTTAATGTTTACCATAATTACAGGGTAGGTTCACCTTTTGGAGCATGTTACACATACCCTTATTTAGGGTGTAACATGCTCTAGGTCTGCCCCTGCCCCTCCCAGCAGTGTCAAACTTTCACAGGAATCTGTGAATGAATAAACTACAAGTCCCATCTCCCACCGCAGCAGACACCTTGTAATTCACTGAAACTTGCTCAAGCTTTGTAACCGTTTGCCCACACGGAGGTGTAGGCAGGCAAGCTGGAGGTAGCGTCTGCAAGAGCCTGACATTACACCCCCACCTCTGCAGACTCATGAGAAAAGAATGCACATTTTATTTCCTTTTTAAATATGTGCATTTTTAAAAAAAATTCTTAAAGGTCAACGTATCCCTTTAACCCAGTCTTTACTGTGCTGGCACACTTTTACAGCCAAATTGGAATAGCACCTACGTTATATTTGTTATATGTCCACATTGTATGCGGTGTCACACCTCTGTAAAATCCTCTACAGAGCCAATAATCTATACAGGGCGGCACAGTGGTGTAGTGGGTAGCACTTTCGCCTGGCAGCAACAAGGCTTCTTGCTGATTCGAATCCCAACCACGACACTACCTGCCTGGAGTTTGCATGTTCTCCCTGTGCCTGCATGGGTAAATTAGCTCCGGTCTAAATTGGCCCTAGTATATGTATGAATGGGTGTTAGGGACCTTAGATTGTAAGCTCCTTGAGGGTAGGGACTGATTTGGATGTACAAAATATATATATGAAAAGCTCTGCGTAAATTGACAGCACTATATAAGTACCTGAAATAAATAAATAAATAAAAATAGCATAACTTAAAAAAATATATATTTAAAAATTGCAGCTTAGCTTTTTAGATGCTGTATTCTGGGCCCTCCAGCAAGGAAAAATCCTAGGTAGTTTTCTTTGTTTATGAGAGGACTGAGCAGCTGTGCTTGCCATAGTTGAACCTGCCTGTACTGAGCAGGCAGATCTTCATTATCAATTGTAACTAGATTTGAAAACTGTCTGCCCTAACAAAGGGTTACATGTGTAGAGGTTGTGCCTCTTACATTGTATGTTAATGAGGACAGACTTAGGACAGACCAAGTCTAACAATGTTCAACAATCCTTGCAGTCAGCCATGACACCTTCTCCTGAGAAACATTTAAAAAGTTAAGAAATATTTTTAAAAATGTGTTTATGACATGCTATGTGAATGGGAACACAAACATATAGCAAGGGTTTTTTCCACCTTTTTGACTGCAAAAGTGAAGATACAAACAAACAAAAGATTTCTGTTTTTAATGTAAACTGTTACGACACAGGGCCGGCTCTACCACTAGGTGGAGTAGGCAGCCGCCTAGGGCGCACTGCCACCTAGGGCGCCTGGTCACTGTTGATCTGCCACTGGCTGCTCTGCATTGATTCATGTAAAAACTGACACTGTCTGTCATTTGCAAATGTATATAGAAATAGTGACTGATCTGCCAAATAACCCACCCCTGTCCCCTGTGAGGCTGTATTTAATGTGCACAGGTGAAGCTGTATTTAATGTGCACAGGTGAAGCTGTATTTGATGGGCACAGGTGAGGCTGTATTGATTGGTGCTGGTGAAGCTGTATTTGATGGGCATAGGTGAGGCTGTATTGATTGGTGCTGGTGAAGCTGTATTTGATGGGCACAGGTGAGGCTGTATTGATTGGCACTAGTGAGGCTGCATTTGATTGGCGCTGATCAGGCTGGGCAGGGAAAGGGGGTGGAGTCAGGGGTGGAGCCAAGGGGGCGGCAAAATGAGGTTTCACCTAGGGTGTCAAAAATCCTTGCACCAGCCCTGGTTAGACAGGGCCAATTTGGTTGTTTTGCAGGATGGCTGGTAAGTGTTCTGGGAAATCTTGTTTGTTTGTGATGTGCATTGCCCTTCCATGTACAACTTGCTGCAGAGGCCAAGGAGTGCAATAATAATTGTAAGAACGCAATCAAAAAAGATTACGAGAGACATATAGCAGAGGAGAACACATTTTATAAGTGGTCAGAAACTTGTAAATAACTCATGAAAGAATAAAGTTACATTAAAACCAAGCACACCATTGTTTTTCTTGTGAAATTCCCAATAAGTTTGACATGTCACATGACCCTCTTCCTATTGAAAAAACAAAAGTTGGATTCAAAATGGCCAACTTCAAAATGGCCACTATGGTCACCACCCATCTTGAAAAGTTTCCCCCCTCACATATACTAATGTGCCACAAACAGGAAGTTAATATCACCAACCATTCCCATTTTATTAAGGTGTATCCATATAAGTGGCCCACCCTGTACATTAACAGTAAAAAGGCAAAATCAGAGCACATTGCCCACATAAAAGATGAGGATGGGAGGATGGTTACGGATGACACAGAGAAGGCAACTGTACTAAATGCTTTCTTCTCCTCAGTTTTTACACAGGAAAAGGAGTGGTATACCGACCGCGACAGTACTGTTCGTGACACATCACAGGACATACCCTCGTGGCTAACAGAGGCTGGAGTGAAGGAAAGACTTAATGAACTTAACACAAATAAATCACCAGGACCAGATGGCTTACACCCGAGAGACCTCAGAGAACTCAGTCAGGTTATAGCCAGGCCATTGTTCCTAATCTTTGCGGACAGCAATTGTACCAGTTGATTGGAGAAAAGCCAATGTGGTACCAATATTCAAAAAAGGACAGAGACAAATCCCTGGAAACTACAGGCCAGGTAGCCTAACATATAGTAGGTAAATGATTGGAGGGGATGATAAGGGACTATATCCAAAAATTTACTGAGGAAAAAATATCATAAGTAACTATCAGCATGGGTTTATGAACGGTCGTTCTTGCCAGACCAATCTGTTAACATTCTACAAGGAAGTGAGCTGCCATCTAGATGGGGGGAAGCCTGTGGATTTAGTGTACCTGGATTTTGCAAAGGCATTCGATACATTTCCCCATAAGCGCTTAATCTACAAGCAGGCATGGGCCGTATGGTTTGTTCTTGGGGAAAAAACTGGTTACAGGGGTGTGTGCAACGGGTAGTGATAAATAAAATGTACTCAGACTGGTCTGGAGTGGTATGTGGGATACCCCAGGGGTCTGTCTTGGGACAATTCTATTCAATTTATTCATAAATGATATAGAGGATGGGATAAATAGCTCAATCTCAGTTTTTGCGGACAACACAAAATTAGGCAGGGTAATAACTTCACATCAGGATATAGAAATTTTACAGAAAGACCTGAACAAAATAATGGAGTGTGCAACTACATGGCAAATGAGGTTTAATGTGGAAAAATGTAAATGAATGCACTTGGGGGCAAAAAACATAAATGCAAACTACTCACTAGGGGGGAAACCCTCTGGGTAAATCAAGGATGGAGAAAGATCTGGGGGTCCTAGTAGATGACAGACTGAGAAAAACCGGCAGAATATTAGCATGCATAAAAAAAGGGATATACTCCAGGGATAGAACGATAATCCTCCCACTTTATAAAACTCTGGTTAGACCACATCTGAATATTCTGTCCAATTCTGGTCACAAGTCCTCAGATGGCATGTGCTGGAACTGGAGTCCAAAAAACTAATAAGGGGACTGGAGGACCTCAATTACGAGTGCAAACACTAAATCTCTTCTCGCTGGAGAGAGGACGCTTGAGAGGAGATATGATAGCGATCTACAGTACAAATACCTCAATGGTGATCCCAACATAGGAAAAAACTATTCAGTCTCAAGGAGTGTAAGAGGACACGGGGCCAACACTATGAGATTGGAGGAGAAGCGGTTTAACCTTAAACAGCGCAGGAGGGTTTTCACTGTCAGGGCAATAAGGATGTGGAACTCTCTTCCACAATTGGTGGTGGCTGTAGGGAGTATTGATATTTTTAAGTGACTGTTGTATGTGCATCTTAAAGAACACAACATACAGGGATATGGGAAATAATTATAGACATTGACATATGTACACCTACACAGGTTGAGCTGGATGGACTATTGTCTTTATTCAACCTTACCTACTATGTAACTATAAGGCCAGTTATAGATTAGGGTGGTTGCCACTTTTTAAGGCCCCTTTCACACATGCGGACCATTCATCTGTTCATCAGTTCCGTCACATCAAAACAGATGAAGTATTCATCAGTTTTTTCATCAGTGCTCATCAGTTTTTCATCAATGCTCATCAGTTTTTCATCCTTGGTCATCAGTTTTTCATCAGTTTTGTTTATATCCACTACCAATGCAAAAACGGATGAAAAACTGACCATTCGTCAGTTTACATTCGTTTTTCGTCCGATTCGTTTTTTTGATGGATGAAAATATATATTTTAATTCATTTTATGTATGCTGTGTGAATGGAGACACATAAGAAATATACAGTGGGGTTTTCCCAAATTTGACTACAAAAGTGCAAAAACACTTTAACCATTTACCCTCTCGAAGATTTACCACCCTTCACGACCAGGCCATTTTTGGCGATATGGCACTGCGTCATTTTAACTGACAATGCACCCATACAAAATTGATGTCCTTTTGTTCCCACAAAGAGAACTTTCTTTTGGTGGTATTTGATCACCTCTGTGGTTTTTATTTTTTGCGATATAAACAAAAAAAGACTGACAGTTTTGAAAAAATAAATAAATATTTTTTTACTTTCTTTATTTCATTTACTTTTCTTTCATATCCAATAAAAAAATTCTTTCTTCATAAATATAGGCCAATATGTATTCTGCTACATATTTTTGGTAAAAAAAAATCCCAATAAGCGTATATTGATTGGTTTGCGCAAAAGTTATAGCGTTAACAAACTGTGGGATATTTTTATTTATTTATTTTTCTACTAGTAATGGCGGCGATCAGCGACACATAGTGGAACTGCAATATTGCGACGGACATTCAGGACACTGGCACTTTTGACACTTTTTGGGGACCAGTGACACCAACACAGTGATCAGTGCTAAAAATATGCATGGTCACTGTACCGACACTGGCTGGGAAGGAGTCCATCCGTACTGTGAAATAATACTGTTTTCTATGAAGGCTGTCCACATCTATGCTGTACGATTCTAATGTAGTTAAAAAAAGGGTTCTGTGCGTGTTTAGTGCGTTGCTGTGTGATTTTAAGCTCCATAGACTCTATTACAATCGCAGCTGTCAAGCACATATTGCACCACAAATTTGCACTCCAAACCACATGAAAATCGCACTTTATTGCACCGCATCCAGTCTAGCGGTATTGTTTAAAGGAGCCGGCACACTCATTAAAGCATATCTAAAGCCCAAAACAAAAAGGCATAATATTAGTTTCTTTTATTATCACGCTTTTTTCTCTTAATTTTCACCTTATGATCCTCTGGAAAACAAATTTCCTGTCCCTGAGTGGATAAGTGGGGTACACGCTATAAGAAAATCGGGGGAACGTTCGTCTGATTTTTCTCATTGTTTCACAGCAAATCGGAACCGATGAAAGAAAATTAGTACGAAAATTCTCAACTTTGCCTGTGGCCAATCAGAGAAGGGAGGGAGGGGGTTGCCTTCAAAAATTATTTTCTTTTAAACTGTAAAGTTGCTTCAATATAGATGAGGGATCCGACTTGGAGGCGACTTCTATTGAATTCTATGGGCACAAGTCGGATAAAAAAAGTCACCTTGAAGTAGTACAGGAACCTTTTCTGAAGTCGCCTTGAAGTCGGAGCGACTTCAGTAGCGTATATTAGGACGGCTGCCATTCATTTCAATGGGATTTCCGATGTCAAGCAACTTGAGGCGACAAGTCGGATTGCAAGTCACCTAGGTGTGAACATAGCCTAAGGGGGAAATAGTAGTTGTTACATTGTTTTTGCCTTCAGGGGGAATAGTAGTTGTTACATTGTTTTTGCCATTAGGGGGAATAGTAGTTGTTACATTGTTTTTGCCTTCAGGTGGTTCTAATTAGGCCTCATGCACACTGGCCATTTTTGCAGCTGCTTCTAGGGGCATCAGGCATTTTTTTTTAGCTGCAGCTAAACTCCCCACCATGTTGTGTCCAATAGTGGTGCACCGAATGGAAATTTTGGTGCCGAAACCGAAAATGCACTTAGCCGAATGAAGAAAACCAAAACCGACAGTTTTTAAAAAAATATTTATATTTTTATATACAATTGTCATACGCAGCCTACCTGTGCCTGGGCACTGACAGGCGGCAACTGATGGGCACTGATAGGTGGCACTGATTGGAAGCAATTATTGGCACTGATAGGTGTCACTGATTGGAAGCACTAATAGGCAGCACTGATTGGCACAGATAGGTGACACTGGCACTGATAGGTGGCACTGATAGATGGCACTGATTGGAAGCACTGATAGGCGATAGTGATTGGCACTGACAGGTGGCACTGGTTGGCACTGACAGGTGGCACTGACAGAGGAGATGAAGTGGCACTGACAGGTTGCACTGACAAGTGCCACTGGCAATGACAGAGGAGATGGTGGCACTGACACGTGCCACTGATTGGCATTGACAGATGGCACTGAACGACACTGACAGGTGGCACTGGATGGCACTGACAGGTGGCACTGATTGGCACTGACAGGTGGCTTTGGATGGCACTGACAGGAGATGAGGAGTGTTACATTGCACAGATAGCACAGCTTGTAAGAGCCATTCTGTGCTTGAAAATCATTGTAATGTCACTGCTTCTAGAGAGAGAGACACACAAGCTGTCAGATTTCACTGATGATGTCAGGGGTGGGCGGTAACGGACAGCTAACAAACACCAGCCACTGGGATAGGGGCTGGGCGGGTGTTAGCTGTAAAGGCCCCGTCTACCCCCGACATCAGCAGTGAAATCTGACAGCTTGTGTGTCTCCCTCTCTGCAAGCAGTGACATTACAACGATCGTTTCAAGCACAGAATGGCTCTCATAAGCCGTGCTATCTGTGCAATGTAACACTCCTCATCTCCTCCATATGCAAGGACACCCATAGCTGACCCCGCCCCCTTTCGGTATCGGCATTTTTTTTTTCTTTTGGCAATATGCCGAAAACACCATTTTCGGCCGAAATGTTTCTGTTGCCGAAATTTCGGTGCATCCCTAGTGTCCAGACTTTTAGCAGCTTTTAGTGGCAGGGAAAACAACCCACTGTGAGTGATTCCAGGAGCAGCAATATTTTAGGCAGAAAAAATAGGTAAGTGCACACATCTTTTTTAGGCATAGTTTGTTAGGCTGGAATTTCAATTTAAAGCCCACTCCCCAGTAGCAGCTCACACTTACTTTTCCGTTGCTTCCCTTCTACAGAAAGAAAGCACAGAAAGCCCAGCATCAGCTGCACGTCATTCTGGCTGGAGCTTACACAAAGCTGAGGATACTCCCTCCTCCCCCATGTGACAATGCTGGGAACCTGAGAGGCCAATTAGCAAATACTAGTGCAATCACATGGGAGGAAGGAGGAGTCAATCACATGCTTCCCATACCTGGAAGTACCAGGTATTTGTCTTTGCTGCCAGGGATCAAAAAGGAACATGAAGAAAATTAAAAGAAGGAGAAAAGAAACTGCTCCAGCGGCTGGCAATAAAGTGTACCTGCATGGGCAAAGCAAGGGCTCACTTCAATGGCCTTTAATTTGGGTCCACAAAATGTTACAGACTATCATATTCCCTGCTTCCAGCAATGCCCTTTTTTTCTGAGTCCATTGCATTGACCCTCTCAAACAATGAAGATGAAAAAGAAGATTGCACAGTATAGAATCATGTGACAAGAGACTGCAGTCCTACCCAGATCTGTGCATGAAGGCTGGCAAATATAGCTGGAATAAATTTTATGACTCTCATGTCGATGTTATCTGTGGTCTCAGCCATGAATCATTGGCTGGGACTTGCTGACAGACTCCCGCTATGTACAAACACAGCGGGTGATGGTCGCACATGTGGGCACCCTAAATCCGAAAGCAGGCAGCGGCGTACCAGTATGTTGCTTTGCCTGCAGGGGCTGCCCGCGCGCAGTACATTGCAGGCAGGTGGGCGGTCTTTAAGTTGTTAAAGCTGAACTCCAGCCTCATCTTATGTCTTGCAGAGTTTACATGGTGGCATTACCAGAGCTTTCTGTTTTCAAGAAGCCATGTACAGCATCCTGCCAGCCCCTACCACCAGTCAATCTCCCTGCATTACATAGAGAAGAACAGAGACCCAGTGATGAGGTCAATGGGAATGGGATAAAAACAGAAATGAACAAGGGGACTAAGTAATCAGAGAAGGCAAAATATAAGAAAGAAAGAAACCTCAGCTATAAAAAGTACATGTCTGGATAGAAATATGAATGCTGTTGTTGCAAAATTTGCTTTTAAAGGTGCAGGCTAGAGAGACACCGACCCAGAACAAACATGCATGGTGCTCCATGCTTGTTTAGTGACTCACTAGCAGGTGGAACCAGGATTAGCATTATAATCCCTTAAAGTGGTTGTAAACCTCAGACATGAAAAATGAACAAAGCATATCCCTCTATAGTGTGTACTTGTCTCAATCCAGAGCACTGTCATTTCTGTCTGCTGCTTCATTCCTCTGCTATCAGCATGAGTCACTTTTCTCAAGTTTTCCTGACATTAAGAGAAAAAAGGTGACAGGGGAGGGAGCTCTAGCACACAGCTTGTGATTGACAGCCACAGCTTTGTTCCTGTGTGCTGTGTAAAAGGGTGTGTGTTCCTTGCATCCAATAAGTTCTCAGAGTTCTCCTCAATGAGCTCTGCAGAGTGTAACTTTAGCTCTCCATCCCCTTTTTTTTTCTGACAGCTCAGGCAAGCTTTATAAATTCTTAACTTTGAATGGCTGTAGAGAAGAGAAGACTGTAGATAATCAGGTACAACTTATGTAGGAGGATTTGTTTCATCTCTGTGTATCACCTGATGCCAGGCACTTCACTGGGTATATGTAAGGGTATACAACCATTTTAACCTTAGAAAAAATGGCTCCCCCGTTTCTCTCCTTAAAGGTTCACTTTAAGAGGCCTTCTTCTACCCCAACAAAGAGCACAGCTGGGACTTTAATGCCATATGACACAAGGACGTTGATAACCTGTGCTGGTAACTCGGAGCTTCAAGATAAACGACGTCAACAAAACCACCGTGTGTAATAACCCGTGCATAGGCAATCTGGCAACATAAAATCATTAAGACGCTCGCGGATCTATTTATTTTCCTCTTCATGAAACACATCCCAGCAAAGCAACATGTGGTATTTATAGAAGACATGTGCACGGAGCTGCCCTTTAAAAAATGATTAATGAGCCAGTTTCCCAGAAATTCGGTGCTGACATGGGGGTGGGGGTGTGATGTATGGTCACCACCGATTGTGGAGAAAGCTGGAGATACGCGAGACCTTAAAGAAGGCAATTAGACATTTTCAGGGACGTATCCCGTCTGCAAACAAGGCCGCATTTACCGCAGATTAAAAATTAAATCCACACCGGCAGTTCGGAGGCTCGGAGCTTGTTACATGAATATTTCAACTGTGTTATACTAAACAGAATGCAGCTCGGGAGGAGATGTCCACGTAAATCTTCATTAGATGAAGAACATTATGTCAGGTGCTGATGGTGGAATAAGGGCTACCTTCTATTTTAGGGGACACTGTAGACCATTTTCAGGGGTAAAAATTTAGGGTCATTCTGCTCTTAAGTAGAATTTTAGTTATAGATGAACAATGGGTCACCCTTTTGGATACTGCACTAGCAAGCTCTCTCCACCATAATTCCCAGCTCTGCTCCTGTCCACCTGGGAGTCTTGGGCCTTCCTGCCCATATTTGTGTGTTCCAGGTAAACCTGATATGATCTCCATAACATAAAATACACTTTAAAAATGCAATAGGGATAGTAGGAACCACTCATAATAGGCACAGCAGGTGTGCAGACCTGAGAACTCAGCATGGGGATGATGGGAATCCCTTAAATGGGTAAGGATGGTGTGCAGACCAAGGCACTCAGCCCTGGGATGATGGGAGTTCTTTATATTGGGCATAGCAGGTATGCAGACCCCGGAACTCCGTTCAGGCATAGTGGAAGCCCCTCATAATGGGCAGAGCAGGTATGCAGACCCAAGATTTAAGATCAGGGATAGTGGAAGACCCTCATAATGAGCAGAGCTAGCTCAGCAGGAACTGGCCAATATTTGATCCATATATGGGCAGGTTAGTTGTACTGAAGTCAATAAATTGTTTGACTTCAGTACAACCAGCTTGTAGGAGATTTGGCATGCAATTACTGCCAGCGGCTCTAGCTCCCCGTGTCCCCCTGCCCTCAGAACACAATAGTGCTATGGGAGGGATTCCCGCATCAACATTGACTGTGTTGATGGTAGAATCAAGTGATTTTCTTTTGCTCTCCTTCCCTGATCTAAGGGCTACAGCGGGAGGGGCTGAGATCTCCCTCTGCTGTCAGCCGGGAGGTCACGTGACCACTTTGCTGTCCGCTCAGCCTCTCCCACTGTAGCCCTTAGACCGGGGGAGGAGAGTGTCCGGAAGTCACGTGAGCAAACAGATAAAAAAAAAAAATGGAGAGAGGGTATTTAGAGGGGCTAGCAGTAATCTTTCTTTGACTTTACTGCCAGCTACTAATAGTGGCAGGAGGGGAGGGGAAAAGATGGCGCACAGCCTCACAAACCAGGAGCTGACAGGCAGGGAGGGAGGGGGGAGAGAGCAGCAGGATGGCACGTAAACTGACCACGGTATCATGGATCAGCAGTCATGATTACCGTGGCCAGTTTACATAGGGGACACAGGAACAGGTAAGATCCACCAGGTTTTTACAGCATAGAAAGGGACAGAGTCTTTTAACCGCCTATAAGGGAACAGGATTTTTTTTTTTATTTTAGAGTTACAACCTATTTAAATAAGTGTACTGCATGTAATGGAGAGAAGGTATTTAGAGGTAGTTTCACATCTGCTATAGGCTACAGTATTGGCCTGATGACCAGGATGAACCTGTCTTACCTTTCCATGATGCTGGTCCCCATTTAGGTCCAGGCTTCACCCTTCATGGGGGGCATACCCCCAGAGGGGTCTTCTAGGTCTTGGAATCAAGGATTAGAATATGGCCCTGGACCTATATGGCATCCTGTGGCTAACTACACTCATTGTACTTAGTACCAAGGTGAGCGCCCAAGGAGAATCCAGTGCTCAAAGCAACAATACAGGCCACCCCCATAATGTGAGGTCTGGGTATGGATCCCAAGGCATTACCTGAGGTTACACAGATCTGGGTGCACTGCTTCTAATGTTCTAGTAGAAGGCAGTAAAAAGCTGATTGAAGAATCTGAAATAAGGAAACGGGTAAGTATGGAAGAGGAGGGAGATCAGGTCCATCAACCAAGACACTGGCAAAAAAACCTCATGTCTCAGGTCTCATGGAGTGGGCTACGGCTATAGGGCTATGCCAAGGGGGCATGTCCATAAAAGCTTTGCCAGTGACCAATCATCTGAAGATAGCAGCTTATAACCCAGGGTCTATAAATATCTAGCCTGTGCCCTGTACTCTACAGTTAAGATACGCAGTTTCAATAAACTTTAATGATCCTTCTTGTCCTTGAAGACTGTGAACAATGGCAATTTGAGGAGATACTTTACTGAAGATAAATCCCTTTTCCAGTAGCATAACTGGCCACCACTGGAGAATTTTGGCTAGAGACGGGAGGTACCTGCTCTGCACTGAGCTGCAAGTACAACCTATCCTTGGGGAGCAGACTGTTCACAGCAGGATGTTCTCAGAATCAGGAGACTGCAGGCACTATCGCTGGAAGAAGATCTTTTTTTTGCAGCAAAGGTAATACACCATATTGGCATTTTTTAGGCTGCCGGGACAAGTAAAGTTAAAAAACAAAGTTAAAAAACAAAGAATATCTACAATTTACACATACTGTTCCTTCAGCTGTCAATGTTGTTGCAACTAAAAATTACTGCTTCAGGCCACCACTGGTGGTAACTCTTGAGACAGGCTGCTCATCCAGAACAATGCAAAGCACATCTCACTTCTATCAACAGCTCCCTCTAGTGGAGGTCCACAGCAGTTTCCTTTGTGCATGTTGGCAGCGGCCAAATGCTACGAGTCAAAGTAGGGCAGACTCACTGATCTCTTTAAGTAAGGTATAGAACCCCAATTAGATTTTTTTGAACAGTGGACAAGAATAATGACAGCTAAAGGATCTGGAATCAACCACTTTAATACTGGGTACTTTTACCCCCCACTTGCCCAGGCCATTTTTTAGCTTTAAGCGCTGAATGACAATTGCGCAGGCATGCAAAACTGTACCCAAACTAGGTTTTTATCATTTTGCTCACACAACTAGAGCTTTCTTTTGGTGGTATTTTGCCACAACAGGGTTTTTCATTTTTTTGCTAAATAAACAAAAAAAAATACAGAAAATTTGAAAGAAAATACGTTGTTCTTCATTTCTATTATAACATTTTGCAAATAAATAATTATTATTTAGGCAAAAATGACAGTTTTAAAAAAAATATTTATATTTTTATATACCATTGTCATATGCAGCCTACATGTGCCTGGGCACTGACAGGCGGCAATGATTGGCGCTGATAGGTGGCATTGACAGGAGGCACTGATTGTAAGCACTGATAGGCAGCACTGATTGGCACTGATAGGTGGCACTGACAGGTACCACTGGTTGGCACTGGATGGTACAGGTGGCGCTGGCATGTGGCACTGACAGGCGGCACTGGATGGTACTGGCAGGTGGCACTGGTTGGCATTGACAGGTGGCCCTGGATGGTACTGGCAGGTGGCACTGGCATGTGGCTCTGATTGGCACTGACAGGTGGCACTGGATGTACTGGCAGGTGGCACTGATTGGCGCTGACAGGTGGCCCTGGATGGTACTGGCAGGTGGCACTGGCATGTGAAACTGACAGGCAACACTGGATGGTACTGGCAGGTGGCGCTGATTGGCACTGACAGGCAGCACTGGATGGTAGTGGCTGGCACTGGTAGAAGAGACGAGTAGATTCACAATGCACAGATCATGCTGCTTGTACCAGCCGCTCTGTGCATAAAACTGTGAGCTAGTTACACTGGAATGCAGATAATGCAGAGAGAGAGCTGTTTGATGTTCACTGAAATCGGAGGTGGGCGGGACTGAACAGCCAACACCCGCATCACGCCTACCTCCCGACATCAAGTTAAAGACATGCCAGCTCTCACTCGATTCTCTGCATTCCAGTGTAATTAGCTCACAGTTTCATGCACAGAGCGGCTCGTACAAGCAGCAAGTGCTCTGTGCATTGTGAATCTACTCATCTCCAACATCCATTGCAGGGTATGTGATGCACACATACCCCACAATGGATGGTACCCGCCCCCTTTTCGGTATCGGCGCGCCCCCGTTACCGTTATCGGCTTGTCCTGAAAACTTTAATGTTAGTGTAAATAAAAAAAGTATCACAGACAGTACTCAATTTTCTTTGTGAAATTAAAAAAATTCACATTTTTTTTTTTTTAACATACTGTCACGGCTCTAAGACTGAGAACCGAGCGATCAAACACAGCCAATCACTCAGTTCTCAGAGCTGCCTGAGCAGAGGGCTTCTCCTTTAAGTCAGGGGAATGTACACTTTTATGGCCTGCTCATATCTATGCATTACAATGCGATACATTAATGTTAATGCACATTATGTCAGCTGCTATGCAGCCCATTCATTACTTATGAATTACAAGTATTTATATAGCATAGTGAATTTATACGTCACTTTACATACTGTGTATTCACATCAGTATCTGCCCTCAAGGAGCTTCCAATCTAAGGTTCCTACCTCACATGCATCCGTACATATACTAGGGCCAATTTAGACAGGAGTTAATTAGCCTACCAGCATGTCTTTGGAGTGTGGGAGGAAACCGGAGTACCCAGAGGAAAACCTCACAAGCACAGGGAGAACATGAGAACATGCAAGCTCCATGCAGATAGATGGGATTCAAACGAGGACCCCAGTGCTGCAATGCATAAGTGCTAACCACTGAACTACTGATGTGTTAATACACAGGGGTGGCAATTAAAATGAATAGCACTGAAACTCAGTATGTGTGCTGCTACACATTGCGCAATAAAAAAGTGTGTTAAGGCAATAATGTGAAAGATGTTCCTAAAAAAATGTGCATTAAAAGGCACACAAATCACACAGCCATGTGGCTGTATAGCTTCACTCCGGCATTCAACTCACAGACCTGCTAACTAAACCCCTAAAGCTGCCGTATTCTCCTCTACCAACTTTGATTCTGAGCCTCTGTGTTCACTGGCTGAAGCTTAGCCCTCCAGCAGCACTGCCATCTCCAAACCGCAGAGTGGAGCACGTCAGAGACTGCTCATAATCTGTAGATTCTTAAAAGTGTACAGAGGAGCATCTGGTACAAAGTCTCATATCACTTAAAGGACTTTCCAAAACATTTATTGGTTCAGAGTATCATATACAGCCTACGAGTTCTTCGGGGCTTGAGCAGTCAGTGTGCCTACAGTGCTGTCGGGGGATGCTAGATTTTACAAGCCTTAGGACACAGTTCCCTTTGTACACTCTGTTGTAATTTTAGATATGACTGATCAAGCACTGCAGAAGGAGGAGGCTTTTTTCACCCAAAACGCGTTGGTGGAATTTGATGCTCTAAAAGTATAAGTCCAGCAAAATCTAACTAATGCTAAACCTGCTCTCTGCCACATTCTAAACCTAATCTATCTAAGCCTGTAAAGCAAAAAAATTGGATTTTTTCTTCATACTTACCTGTAAAATCCTTTTCTTTGAGTACATCACGGGACACAGAGTGAGGCTATTATTCATTACTTACTGGGTTATACTTCATCTCCAGGTGAATGGACACTGGTAGACCAAAGGTCTTTAGACAGGAAGTGATCCCCTATATAACCCCTCCTATACAGGAAGTACTTCAGTTTTGTAGCAAGCACTTAATGCTCAAAAAGAGGGAAGGGACCTCTGTGTCCCGTGATATACTCAAAGAAAAGGATTTTACAGAAAAGTATGACGAAAAAAATCCTATTTGTTTTTTTTTTATGCATCACGGGACACAGAGTAAGACAGCAATAGGTTTAAGACCTAAGGACACATAGGTGACGTAATGAGGGGAAGCAAACGAGTTGCCTCCTGCATAAAGGTTCGGATCAGCGAATGGGAGGCTAAGAGCCTTTGGAAGAATACTGACAAGGCCGAAATCTGACCAATAATTGTACTCAAAGCCAATCTGATTTCCACAGCCAACTGTAGGAAAGAGAATTTTCCTCCCAATCACGTATTTCCGAGGATGCCATTTTCGGGCTTCACACCAAGCAATATAAGCTTCCCAGACCTTATAATAGATCTTCCTAGTGGCCACTTTTCTGGCATTCAGTAATGTAGACACCACCGGTCCCGAGATGCCACGATCCTTTAACACCCTGGCTTCAATAGCCATGCCGTCAAATTTAGAGACTGTAAATTTGGGTGGAATATAGGACCTTGAGATAGTAGATCGGGGTAGCGCGGATGCGTCCATGGCCTGCCTATTGCCAATCTCACGATCTCTGGGAACCAGGGCCAGGCTGGTGTCACCAGGATGACTGGAACCCCCTCTCTCCGAATCCTGCTCAACAAATGTGGAAGGAGAGGGATCGGGAGAAAGCATAAACCAGGGAGAACTGGTTCCATGGAACTACTAGAGCATCTGCTCCGATTGCCAGGGGATCCCTTGCTGTAGCTTGTTGTTGAACCTGGATGCCAACAGATTGACCTTTGGTCATCCCCAACGTATGCAGATTTCCCTAAAAACGTTCGGGTGTAGGGACTATTCCCCCAGGCAGATCTGCTGGCGGCTGAGATAATCTGCCTTCCAGTTCTCTACTCCCAGGAAATGGACCGCTGATAGAACCGGCACATGTTCCTCTGCCCAGGTTAATATGTGGTTCACCTCCTCCTGAGTTGAACAGCTCCTGGTACCACCCTGGAGGTTGATATAGGCCACTGCAGTGGCATTGTCGGACTGAACCTCGAAGGGGCAGTCCTGAAGCTCCACCGTCCAGGACCGTAGGGCCAGACATACTGCCCATAACTCTAGGATGTAGATGGGCAGGCTCTGCTCTGCCCTTGACCATCTCCCCTGGGCTGAGAGCCCCTCTAGGGTCGCTCCCCAGACCGAGAGACTGGCGTCTGTGGTCAGTACTCTCCAAAACACCAGGAGGAAGGATCTTCCCTTTTGCAGGTTCTGATCCTGCAACCACCAGCTTAGGCTTAAGCGTGTGCGGGGAGATAAGGACATGGGATAATCCAGGGCTTGTGCTCTCCTGTTCCAAGCCGACAAGATGTTTTTTTGTATAGGCCTGAAATGGAATTGAGTGTAGGGAGCTGGTTCGAAGGAGGACACCATCCTACCCAGAAGACTCATACAGAACCAAATGGAGGGTTGCCCGGTGCCCCTTACCTGACGCACCTGATCCTTCAGGGCACAGATTTTTACGGGTGGCAGAAATACCTTTGCCTGGACCATATCCAGGATCAGACCTAGATACTTGAGACTCTGAGCTGGTCTCAAGTCTGACTTTTCAGTATTTATGACCCAGCTCAGGTTTTCTAAATACTGCACTGTGCAGGCTACACTGTGTTCCAGGGCCTGTAGCAAGTGATCTCTGAGCAGGAGGTCATCCAAGTATCCGAGCACCAAGATCCCCTGGGCCCTTAAAAGACCCAGTACTAGTGCTAGGATCTTTGTAAAAACCCAGGGTGTTGTGGCAAGCCCCAAGGGCAGTGCCACAAACTGAAAATTACGTTCCTCTACTGCAAATGGCAGGAACCTCACCGAGCGGACTAACTCCATCCTGAAGGATTGGATTAACAGATGTTGGTTCAGGGATCTTAGGACCAAGATTGGCCTTATGTCCCCATTTGGTTTTAGAACCGTGAACAGGTTCGAATAAAACCCTGTGCCTCTTTCGGACACAGGAACCTGTATGATCACTCCCTGATGCACTAACTGCTCTAGTGTTTGAAACAATACGTTTCTTTTTGGAGGATCCACAGGAACGTTGGATCTTAGAAACCTCTGAGGAGGAAACTTCTGTAATACCAGCTTGTAACCGCGGGACACTATTGAGATGACCGACTCGTCCTGCACCACTGTTCTCCAAATGTCCGCAAATTGAAGCAGCCTTACCCCCCACCCGATAGAGCGGGGGCATCCACTCAAAAGGAGGGCTTTGTGCCGAGTTTAGAAGACCAGTTGTGGAACAAGGGTTTTTACTGGCCCTAGGCCTGCGGCTTGCCCATGGCTCTAGCGCCCTGTTGGCAACGGAACTGCTTTGGCGCTACAGGAAGTAAAGAACTCTTTCCTCCAGAAATCTTTTGGATGTATTTGTCCAAATTATCACCAAACAAATGTTCCCCATGGAAGGGGAACCCTGCCAATAACTTCTTACAGGGAAGCTCAGCTGACCAGTTCTTAAGTCACAAAAGTCTGCACATGTGTAAAGACAGGAGAGCCAAACAAGAAACCTGCTGTATAGAATCCTTTAAGGCATCTACAGCAAAACACAGCGCTCAAAGAATATCTGCCCTATGTTCAGCAAAATCACTCTCCTGGTTCGGCCTATCAGGCCGTCTGACCTGATCCCTTAAGGACTGGCAGACTCCAATTGCTGCGACAGCTGGCTGAATAGCTGAACTGGCCAAAGAGAAGGAAGTCTTTAATAATGACTCTAGTTTCTTGTCAACGGGGTCTTTCAACCCCTGTGCGTTATCCACTGGACAAGTTAAGTTCTTGTTTAACCACTTCAATACTATGCACTTAGAACACTTTACTACCAGACCAATTTTCAGTTTTCAGTGCTGTTGCGCTTTGAATGACAATTGCGCGGTCGTGCGTCGCTGCACCCAAACAGATTTTTTATCATTTTGTTCCCACAAATAGAGCTTTCTTTTGGTGGCATTTGATCACCCCTGCGGTTTTTATTTTTTGCGCTACAAATAAAAAAAGACCGGAAATTTTGAAAAACTTTGTAAATAAGTAAATTTTCTCCATCACTGGTGGGCACTGATGAGGCTACACTGACGGCACTGATGTGGCAGTACTGATTGGCACTGATGAGGCGGCACTGATGAGGTGGCACTGATATGCAGCGATGATAAGCACTGTTAGGCGGCACTGATAAGCAGCACTGACGGGTACTGAGAGGTGGCACTGATATACAGCACTGATGGGCACTGATATGCAGCACTGACGGACACTGCTAAGCGGCACTGGTGGGCACTGATAGGTGGGCACTGGTAGGTGGCAATGGTGGGCACTGATATGTCATGGGCAGTCACGACGAATAGTCACGGCGGATTGTCACGAATAGTAGCGACGTATAGTCACGGTGGAGTAGTCACGGCGGAGTAGTCACGGTTAGTCATGACGGTGTAGTCACGGCAGTCACATCGGAGTAGTCACGGGTGGTCACTACCTCTTTTAAATGAATAAATGTTTCAAAAAGTTTTAAAGGCCAGAAAAAAATAAACATCGCGTTTTTTATTTTTGGCGTCCCCACTAGTTTACGGTGGTTTT
>BLSH010456550.1:237196-268226 GCA_018402905.1 Glandirana rugosa | reverse complement strand
CGAGGTCGCGCCTGGACTTTACGGGCCTCCTGCAGGTACCTGCAGGAGGTGACGCGTGCGAGGTCCGCGCGGGGGTTCCCTGGGTGTGTTCTAACTGTGGGGGGGCAGGGCTGGCCGGGACATAACAGATCTAACTGATCTCAGTGACAGGGATCAGTAGATCTGCTATGTCCCCTGTCACAGAACTGGGAACCGCCGTGTTTACAACGGCGGTTCCCCGTTCTGAGGCTCCTAAAGGCGATCGCCGGGTCTCGGGCGGACATCGAGTCCGCCCGACCCACGGGCACGCTCGCGCAGCGTGCGGCGCGCACGCGCGCGCCGCCGCTGCCGCCCGGGGGCGCGCCTGGAGCGTGCGCAGTGGAGGACGTCCATGGACGTCCTCCGGGCATTTCAGGTCCGCGCTGGAGCCGTACTTCGGCTATAGCGCGGACCTGGAGTGGTTAACCACTAAAGTGATACTAATGTCTTGGGTTTTTTTTTCTATTTAAATAACAAACATGTTATACTTACCTGCCCTGTGCAGTGGTTTTGCACAGAGCAGCCCCAATCCTCCTCTTCTCGGGTCCCTAGCTGGAGCTCCTAACCCCTCTCTCCTGTTGGGTGCCCCCACAGCAAGCAACTTGCTATGGGGACACTCGGGCCAAAGCTCTGTGTATCCATTCAGACAATGGAGCCGCGCCCCCTCTCTCCTTAATGTATAGTACTTCTGGATATGGTCTTCAAATCTTTATTTTCATATAAACATGAGTAAAAACGAATATGCGGGTGCGTTTCGGCAATATAGCCTTGTTCACCCTCTCTCCTTATTGGTGGAGTTTGATTGACAGCAGCGGGAGCCAATGGCGCTGTTGATGTGTCTCAGCCAATCAGGAGGGACGACCGAGGCATTCGTGGACATTGCTGGATCAAGATGGGGCTCAGATGAGTATTAGGGGGGTTGCTGCACACAGGTTTCTTGTCTTAATGCATAGAATGCATGAAGATAAAAAACTTCTGCCTTTACAACCCCTTTAAATGGTTTGAAAAAGTCTGTGGGAACAATTTTTGTATCAGGCACTCCTCTATGCACTTTCAAGAATCTACCATCTGGCGAGCGCTTCCTTGTGTCAAGGACAAGTAGCAGCCTAGGACCAGAACCAAATCCACCCATGCTTCTTTCAAGGTAAAATCACTGTATGGTAGATCCATCTGAACTAGTTTTTACTTCTATTGGTCCAACACCATCACACACACATCAGGCGTCTGCTGATCATCGGGTAAGCCCAGCAAAATAAATATAGTGGGCTTTTTGATGTTAGCACAGTCAAGGCTTTTGCTGTATAGTGAATAGTGTTGGCAGCTGACCATCTTTTACTGGTTGCCTGAAGCAGTGGTAAAAGATTCAATGCTTGCCCAACATCATGGGTTCATGACCTGTTTCAATCTTTAGCAGTTTCATCACCCTTGTGTTGCCATATCTTATCATTGTGGTAACCCATCTGAATCACGGAGCAATTCAATTAAAAGCCGCTGCTGCTTTTCAATGGGAACATAAGTCTCTCACAAGGGCTGGAAGTAATTAAGCCTTTCTTCATTTTTTTTCATGCTTATGTAAACCACAAAAAAACAATAAAAACTGAGGTTGACCTTATATAAAAAGTAATGCAAACACTGTAATTGCTGCATGAAAAAAGTCCCCCCGCCTAAGGAGAAATACTAATAACAGTGCAAAGATTGAATGCTCCATGTAATGTTATGGATAGTCTAAGAAAGAGGCGTGGCCATACTGCTAAGTATAAAAGTTTTAGTTGGGGCCTGGATGGAGCCTACTAAACAGGCTTCTCTTCTAAGATCCCCAAAAATGATATGAAGCTTGCTCGTGTTTACGCCTAGCAATGTAAACTAAAAACTCCAGTTTCAGATGGACCTAATGTTACCATAAAAGGATATACATTTGCCCAAAAATAAAAATGTGAAAGTCATAAAAAAACGTACTATTAACCACTTCAATACTGGGGACTTTCACCCCCTTCCTGTCCAGGCCAATTTTCAGCTTTCAGTGCTGTCGCACTTTGAAAGACAATTGCATAGTCATGCAACACTGTACCTATATGCAATTTTTATAATTTTTTGAGACAGATAGAGCTTTCTTTTGGTGATATTTAATCACCACTTATGTGCGCTGATAAGGCTGCACTGATGGCCACTGATGAGGCTGCACTGATGGGAACTGATGAGACTGCACTGATGGGAACTGATGAGGCTGCACTGATGGGAACTGATGAGGCTGCACTGATGGGCACTGGTGAGGCTGCACTGATGGGCACTGGTAAGGCTGCACTGATGGGCACTAGTAAGGCTGCACTGATGGGAAATGATGATGCTGCACTGATGGGCACCGATGAAGACACTGATGCGTTGCACTGATATGGCTGCCAACTATGTAAACAGTGTTCTCGCTGTGCCCGGTCAGTCTGGCTGGTTATTGGCTCTCCTTTCCTCACAGAGAGACAGTGTGTGAGGAAAGGAATGCCAATAACCAGCAAGTCTGTTTACATGTGACTAGCTGTGGTCACATGGTAAAGGGGCGCCATGATTGGCCCTTTACCACAAACTGTGATCAGCTGTGTAAAAAGGACACAGAGTGTGCCAGATGCGCACCCCAGGGATGGCAGGTGCGGTTCTGGGAGGACATCCTTGGACACTTGGACACTCTCCCAGAACCGCCCTGTCAGTAGATATTCCATGTTTTGTCAGTAAAAAAAAAAAAAGTTGTGTGTGTGGGGGGTTTGTCAACCCTGTCAGGAAGGAGTTGAGTGGGAGCCCAACAACCACACCAGGCAATTAACCTCTCAATCATCGGCGATCTTTACTTTACTATGAAAGTGGCGGGTGCTACCCACAGCCCCCGAAAATCACACCTAATGCTTTCCACATGCACGCCATATTTCTTTCCCTGGTATTAGAGCCCACATTATGATCTTGCACACACAGGCCCATTGCTTTCATAAAACACCCATGATTGCATCATAGATATGGTTGTCATGTGGCAGCCATCTTTAAACCTTCTAAAGAAGCTGGGAACTTTCATGCAGGCTATGCTGCAGTAGATATTTAAATGCCCCCTCTATCCAGCTGAGCTGCAATATGTAGGTGTGGCTTTGTGTGAGTATGGCTTGAGTGTGGGCAGGGACACAGGGGGCCCCATGATCTCCTATTGTTCGGGGGCCCCATGAGTTGTCAGTCTGCCCCTGTCCTAATCCCAAACTGAATAGCATTTTGTTTTCTAAAGCATTGTGTATCATCAACTACCATTTCTTCAAAAGAAAATACTGCATTCACCTTTTTTCATCCTTTGTTGCACCTCAGTGCTGCCAATCCCCCATAGCCTCTTTGCAGCCACTTCCTGCCTACATGCACTGTGGCAATGGGTGCTTGGAATTTCTCAGGGTGGGTTTTATGATGGTGACAGTTCACCAAGCCTGTGTAATGTTTAGAAGCAGTCATTTGTAATTTCCAACAGAAGTCTGTGACAAGGTGTCCACACAGGAGCACAACTAGGAGGCAACACTCTGTCACCCTATAACAGGAAGTACCTGAGCAAGGACTTTCATGGCAGGATCATCGGGTATTTTAGTGGAAACTGCAGATTTAAAAAGACTGAAATGGGTTTTTTAAATGACACGAACATTTTAAAGCCTTTATGAGATTTTGTAAGTTTAGTTTATCAGATTTGGGGTTTAAAACAGAATTTTTGTATTCCTGTAAAATCTCTTTCTTGAAGATTTTTGAAGGATACCGGGTTCTACTGCTGCCTACAGGAGGATTTCACCAAAAAGGTCTATAGGCCAGCCTAGGACAAGCCCTCCACTAGCCAGCATGCCTCGGTTGTATAGCTCAGCAGTGGCAGGGGCATGATTAGTAACACAGAGTATGACCTGTGTCCCTCAAGGGATTCCTAAAAAAATATTTTACAGTAAGTTCAATAATCCTAGATTCTTTCTCATCTATTGAGGGGCACAGGAAGTCTTAAACCTTCGGGATGTCCAAAGGTAGTCCAACTGAGGGGTGGGAAACCAGCAACAGGCCTAACAAAACAGAACTAGGGACTGCATACACCCCAATCCACCTATAGGACCAGTACCTGAAAGACACCAGATGAGGCTGAACCCCCTGCCTAACGGGGTAAACTGCCAACACAGCCAGAGGCAATACACAGAGAATCAACCGCATACCCCAGACTCAGAAGAAATGGCCACCAACCAGAGAGGAATTCCTCAACAAAGAGGGGAGCACTAAGCCAGAGGCCAGGAAAGATGCTGAAGACCCTGAAGCCACCAAGAAGTGAAACACAAATTCCCAAGAAGGAAAGAATCAACAACTGAACATGGTAAAAAAGGAAAAGGAACAAGTACAGGGTAGAAACCAGGCAAGGGACCTAGGAAACACTCCTTGTAAGACAACCCTAGCTGGTCTAGTAGGAAGACCCTAAGCCACTAAAAACCTGATCCTATCAGAATCAATAGATGAGAACCCCGTATACCTCACCAAGGCTTGACTCACAAGGGAAGAACGCTAGATTCCTAGGACACTAACAAAAAAAAAAAAAACAACTGAGGCATACTGGGTATCCTGAGATGACCTACAGTGTCCAATCCTCCTACAGGTGGCACTGTCTGCCAGTGTCCAATCCTCCTACAGGTGGCACTGTCTGCCAGTTTCCAATCCTCCTACAGGTGGCACTGTCTGCCAGTGTCCAATCCTCCTACAGGTGGCACTGTCTGCCAGTGTCCAATCCTCCTACAGGTGGCACTGTCTGCCAGTGTCCAATCCTCCTACAGGTGGCACTGTCTGCCAGTGTCCCATCCTCCTACAGGTGGCACTGTCTGCCAGTGTCCCATCCTCCTACAGGTGGCACTGTCTGCCAGGTGCCTGAGAGGCTGAGCTGGGCGCTCCGCCCCCTCCACAGCCCGGCGCTCCAGTGAGCGAGAAGGGGGCAGACAGAGAGCGGTGACTGAAAGTCAACAGCTCTCTGCTCGGGGAGCTGTCAGAACCACGAGATCGACGGTGTTCGCCCGGTTCTCAGTGTAGAGGCGCCATGGGACAGATGCAGCATCCACCTAAGTATAAATCTGCAAAAAAGCCCAAAACCATACTTTGTTTTTAAACAGCTGGACAGTTTCTTCTATCTCTTGGTAAGACATCTACGCTGAGGGCCTGGTTCTGCACACCATTGGTAGAGACCCTTTCCATGCCTACCTTCCTCCAACTAGTTTTCATGATGCATAATGTGAACGTACAATATATGTGTAAAGTGCTGTGAAAATTGACGGCGCTATATGAGTACCTGTAATAAAATATAATAAATAATGTAACCGGAGGAGTTGGAACACACAAAAGGTAGAGGGAAAATCCAAAACTTCCAGATGGGCAGAAGCAATGTTAGAAATATGAGACCAATTTTGGTATCCAAGGCATATTCAGCCCACTAACTTAAATATTACTTTTGGGTGAACTAGCCTTTTAAAGGTAAAGAGGAAAGAACCCAAAATATGATCTAAAGCCGGTCATAGATGGTCCGGGCGATTCTGCAGGGAATTAGGTCCATCTATGAGGAGGATTGTATTCAAGTTGATCCATCGTTTGACATGGGTACAACCAGCATGTCGGATTTTTGCATGCGATTATTGCCAGCGGCTATAGCTGCTAGCAATAATCACTGTGTTCTACCAGCAGGGATGACTCCCAATGCCCACCCCACTTACCCCCCCGGGGGGAACACAATATCTCTGCAGGAGGGATTTCCCCATCACCACTGACTGTGCTGATGGGGGGGGGGGGGAAATCGAGCGATATTCTTTCCTGCAAACTATGCTTTTCCTATAATGGCCGTAAAGGACATAACAATCGCCTCTGTCTATTTATATGCAGAATTCCAGAATGCTCGACTGTTCCTGTATTATATGGATTGAGCCAAATAACACGCTCTCCTTGCTTTTCCAGATGTTCCGATTCATCCTAGACATTAAATAAGCTGCTTATCTATCATCAGCTGCAATTCTCCCTTTTGTTTTTCAGGTAATAAACTTCAAAAAGCTACATGTGATAGTCACACAGGTCCTCGGCGAAGCTGCGCGTCGGGATTCCTCTTGTACGATTTCAAAGAGCGATCTGGTCTCACGCACGCTGTGCAGACATCGCTCCGGGCTCTGATATGATCAAACTTTGATAATCCACCAAAGAATTGGCAGCCCGCCAGCAACAGTGGGAAGGCAGCGGAGCTGGGAGGCTGGCATCAATAGGAAGGGCATGAGGGGAATGTGATTTGTGGAATTTAAAGAGGAAAAATTGAGCAGGACAAAAATGCCCAGAAAACCTGCATAATGTGAGGTTATATACACAAGGCAACCTCTCGCTGGTTGACAGACGGGAGACATTCCTACTATCCCCTTCTAAGAGATGAATTCCTCATTTAATGTATATCTAAACCCAAGAAAAGAATATATGCAGTATATACATATATTGCAGCTTACCCAGTCCTTAGATGTAATGGCTGCATTGATTTTCTTTTTTTCAGCCCCCCCGTGATCCTGCCAGTGACACACTTCCTGTCATAGGTTGACAGCGCTTACTGTAACAGATCTATGGAGGAGCAGCATTGTCCCACAGAACAGAGCAGGACGTTTATAGAGCATTTACGCTTCTCCTCATCTCTATTACATGGGAGGGAGTGTTCGGTAGCTCAGCAAAGGGCAGATAACAGTGCTTGAGAGTGCACAGGACATCCTGGATTTATTTCACTTAGCGAACAAAAATGACAAAACCCTTTCAATAGCCTAAAATGTAAAATAAAGATTATATTAAAAAATAAAAAAACTTTCAATAGTATGTTTAACAGAATAAAAGTCAGTGGTTCACTGTATCTGAGCACCACAAACCAAATACACTATTTAAAGGGAAAAATCTGTAAGGTGAACTTACCCAGGATGCCCTCCTTACCCCCCCCCCCCAGTCAGGCAGTACGTTTTGGAGCATTCTAATTGGTTGGCGCCGTCACATGGGTGGCACTCACCAATCAGGAGCCGCGTAGCCTGTCCTGTCAGGGGACAAGAAGACGCGTGGATGCCGAGGGGATTTCTAAGCCCTGGTCCCCTGAGGCGGCTATATCGAGGCTCAGAACGGAAGATCCCAGTACTCCAGGTCAGCAGGACTGGGGAGGGGGGTAAGGAGGGCATCCTGGATAAGATTTTTCTGTAAAGGTAAGCTTACCCTTTAATTAAAGGGATTGTAAAGGTTTGTTTTTTTTTCGTAAAATATCAAACATGTCATACTTGCTTGCTCTGTACAAGAGTTTTGGTGCCCCCACAGAGAGACGCTTTCCATGGGGGCACCCATGCGGGCGCGCTCCCAAGTCCTGCTGCTGCGTCCATTGACACAGACAGCAGGATTCTACCCCACCCCCGCGTCACTGGATTTGACTGACAGCAGCAGGAGCCAATGGTATGAGGACTTGAGACAGCGGCTGGAGCTGCTGGGATCGTGCTTGTAGCTGGAACGATCGGGTTCAGGTTAAGAAAAAGGGAGGGGGCTGAAGGTTTTTTACCTTAATGCGTCGAATGCATTAAGGTGAAAACCTTGAGGGTTTACAACCCCTTTCATTTTTAATAGTCAAAGCAAACTCCCACATCCATCCATGTCTCTATGCTTTATTTTGTTGAGAAATCACTTTGAAAAACCAACTCCTAGCATTTCTGGCCGTGGCCATCTTGAGTAAGGGCAGATGATTCGTGTAGCATTTACTTCCTGGAATCCATCTGCCCTTACCTCAGACATGCAGGAGAGTGTGCTTAGCTGAGAAAACTCCCCTCCTGAAGCCTCCTGGGATGTATGAAATCATTTGCCTAGGCAAGGAACTAGGAAGTAACTGAAGAAATGTAAACAAAAAAGTATAAAACACATAAATATGATATACTTTCCTTTCTATTTACTATTGCCAGCAGCAGGAGGATTAAAAATAATCAATGTTGATTGGTAGAGTGAAGTTCCACTTTAAGAGAAGTTCACTGCTCGGGTTTACATACACTATAATTATTCATGTGCAGAAAGC
Organism: Glandirana rugosa; assembly: GCA_018402905.1. NCBI lineage: Eukaryota > Metazoa > Chordata > Amphibia > Anura > Ranidae > Glandirana > Glandirana rugosa. Next base: position 260,140 of record BLSH010456550.1, on the reverse strand, counting down.
TGTGGAGTAGACCGGAAAACCTAAAAGCCACCAGTTGGCATTAAAGCAAATGTTAAATTCCAAGCAGGGGTAAAAGTACAAGCCTGATCTAATAAAATGTGTAATTTAAGCACAACCTCTATCCAAAACATATGAAGGGTTAGTAGAGCTTTTATTTTTTTGAACCGATTGTCAAGTACTGATTGGGGAGACTTGTCCTCAAAAGCAAACGTTTATTATGTTGCCTCTTTCCAATTCTTAAATGTGATGGCTGCATTCATTTCCCCTTTTAGGCTTTCTTTCTTCTAGTTTCATCCGGTGATCCAGCCAGCAAGCCTGTTTTTCAAAAGCACAAGCTCTCAAGCAGAATGTATCAGTTACAGTGATGAGACAAACCATTTAACACGGACGGGGTACTTATAATGATCAGATTTTAGTTATTCAGGTAAAACATTTATCCCAAAAGGAAAAAAACGGTTTGCCGTAACTAATTATAAAGTGTGAGCTGGAGTTTGGCTTCAGTGTATTTAAAGCTGCTAATACATTTAACATTACCCCCCCCCCCCCCAGACTGACAATGCAGCAGTCCACGGTGCCCCCTGTTATCCATTCTAAGTGGGGGTACACCAATACAGGAGGTGTGTTACTGGCCAGATCATCGGGAGAAAATACTGAAAAATGAAAAGTGATGCAGCCACCACATCTAATGCTTTGTACTGAAAGAAAATGTAATGCTTTAATTGCTGCATCTGTCCCAACTGGAGAGCTGTTCCCTACATTTCTGTCTTATTGACTGCTGTCATTGGGACAAAAAACAGGAGGATTTCTTCTCCAATGGGGGCAGAGAGATTGCAACGACAATCATGAAAGGTTAGAAACTTATTCTCCATGCTATACAAAAGTTCTGGCTGAAGTTCATATTTGTAGTCAAATAATGTATAGCAGGCACAATGCATTTCAAATATTGCAATACAGAAAAAAAAAAATAACTAAAAATACAAATGTTTGTCTTTACACAGATTTTAGCTGACAGTTGCAGCCCAGGCAATAGCTTGGTCAGTTTCACTTATTCCTAAGCTCAGAAAGCCATCACGGGGCCTTAAAGTCTGACAATGCTGTACTGACAGGGAGAGAATACAAGTGAACAACAGCACACACTACTATCTCTGAGAAGTAAGGTTGCGCTAGCATTACAGCAGGGCTGGGGCTTGTAATTTATAAATACCCATCCTGAAAAATTCTCCATAAAGTGGTATTAAACACAAAACAAAAAATGTATTATATAGCTGCTTGTGAATCATTAGATGTGGCGGCTGCATCAGTATCCTTTTCTTTGGCTTTTTTCCCCATCTGTTTTCACCTGGTGATCTGGACAGTTACACACAGCAGTGGCAGTTTTGGGGGGGGGGGGGGTGGTAGCAGTAGAGCTGCACGATTCTGGCTAAAATGAGAATCATTATTTGTTTGCTTAGAATAAGAAGATCATGATTCTCGCTTTGTAACATCATATTTCACATTATGCAAAAATTGGGCTAACTTTACTGTTTCGTTTTTTTCACGGAATACAGCCACGCCGTCGCTGTAAATAGGCAGCGCGCGGTCGGGAACCGGTTAAAGGCGTTGTAAAGTCTCATGGTTTTTCACCTTAACGCATTCTATGCATTACAGGGGTTGTAAAACTGTTGTTTTTTTTAAATAACAAACATGTCATAGCTACCTCCTCTGTGCAAGGGTTTTGCAGAATGGCCCCGATCCTCCTCTTTTGGGATCCCCCAGCGGCGCCCCTGGCTCCTCCCCACATCAAGTGACCCCATGGGGAAGCACTTTCACTGGGGCACCCGTGCAGGCATGCTCCCATATCCTGCTGCTGCTGCGTCCTTTGACACAGCTGGACTTGGCCCCACCCCCGGCTCTCGCGTTATTGGAATTGATCGACAACAGTGGGAGCCAATGGATCCTGCTGCTATCAAGCTATCCAATGAGGACCGGAGACACCGGCTGGAGCTGGTGAGCTTGTCCCCGTTGCTGGAACGATCAGGGCTCAGTAAAAAGGGGTGTCCTGGGGGCAGCTGCACAACAAAAGGTTCTTCACCTTAATGCATAGAACCATTTAGGTGAAAAACCATGAGGGTTTAAACCCCCTTTAAGGTGAAAAAACTTCTGCACTGCCCCCCTTTTTCTTACCTGAACCCAATCGCTCCAGTGACAGGAACAAGCACAGCAGCTCCTGCCGCTGTCTCGTGTTCTCATTGGATAGGTTGATCGCAGCAGCAGCCATTGGCTCCTGCTGCTATCAATCAAATCCAGTGACACGGGAGCTGGAGGGCAGGGCCGAGTCCTGCTGTCTGTGTCCATGAATGCCCGCACGAGTGCTCCCATAGAAAGCGGCTCTCCGTGGGGCACTCAATGAGGAGGAGGAGGAGCCAGGAGCGCCGCCAGGGGACCCCAGAAAAGGAGGATCGGGGCCATTCTGTGCAAAACCTTTGCGCAGAGCAGGTAAATAGGACTTCTTTGTTATTTAAAAAAAAAACAAAAACAAACCTTTACAATCACTATAAAAGATCGTGAGGGGGGTTGAATCGAGATATCGATTTTTTTAACGATTAATCGTGCAGCTCCAATTAGCAGACTTAAATACACCAACAAACTGAAGCCAAACTCCAGCTTGCGCTTTAAAAGCAGTTAAAGCAAACCGTTTTTCCTTTTGGGATAAAAGGTTTTACACAAATAAATAAAAGCTGATCATTTTAATCACCTCTGCCAGTGTTAAAGTTGTTTGTCTCATCCATGTAAACTGATACATTCCGCTGGAGAGCGTGAGCTTTTAAAAAACAACAGACTTGCTGGCTAAATCAGAAAGAAAGCCTAAAAAGGAAACAAATGCAGCCATCAGATTTAAGAATTTGTAAGCTGCAATCGATTAAATGCTTTTGGATTTAATACGTCTTTCAAAGGCTTGATAATGAGATTTAACCATCGACTGTGACAACAGACCAGTCAAAGATATAAATCATTCAATGCGCTTATTACTGCGCAAAGATTTTTCGTAATGTGGTGGTTGCTCAGTGATCATTCCGTTTACTTCATGCACCATAGACAAATCAAGTGCAAATAGTTCTGTGGATTCTCATGGTGCAACATTTTCAACAAAGGGAAGTAGATTTCCTGCCAGCCAATGCTCTTAAAGTGGTAGTAAAGCCTGCTTTGTGATTTAAGCCTTGCCGAACCTTCAGAGCTTTGTGCCGGAGCCGAGGGCTCCCGCACGCATGCTCTAGCCAATCACATAGCCAGATCGCGTGAACCTGAAAGAAAGACCGGGGGAAGATGTCAGCACTCTCAGTGGTGACAGCGCGCTGCTGAAAGGCTTTGTTCCAAGGTAAGTATTTCATAATGTGCTAGTATGCGATGCATACTAGCACATTATACAATTGCCCTACAGGTATTTTTTATTTTTTTAACCAGCACATCTTTAACAAAGATCTGTAAACACATGGACAGCCCAGCAATCACTGAGCTAAGATAAGAGAAGAATATGACAAGGGTAACATGTGGCTCACAAGCCACTGGATGCTCATGATAAGTTGCCAACCCCTTAAGAATTTGACTGCATTTTTACATACAGCACACAAAATTTTAAAGAGATCTTTTCTTGTATTTTACTCCACTAATGCAGGTCCTTAACGGTAGGCATTAGCAGATACCTGAATGTACCTGTTCTAGCGAGACTTCAGTACAACCCAGGAGGGCCCAAACTCTGGTACGTTCAGTGGGAGCCCTTGCCACCCCAAAATGCAATACAGGAGTGAAGTGGAACTTCCGCTTTAAGGGAAGGTGACCCCCTGGCATGCCACAATTGGCATGTCACTTTTTTTGGGGGGGACCAGGGACCCTGTTTTCAGAGTCCCAGGTCCACTTCCTCCCTAGAGCCGCAGCTCCAGAAGGAAGTTCACCTTCCTCCCCCTCCCTCTCAGCAATCTTCTGGGACACGTCACAGGTCCCAGAAGATATGCCAGCCATTCACAAGGCGCAGCCTGACTCCCGCATGCGTAGTGCGCGCCCGGCTTTGAAGGCAAAGCAGGGGGCCCACACTTGTAATGCCGGTGCCACCGAGGGGAGGGGGAGAGGAGCGAGCCCTCTGGCAACCACAACGCTGGACAGGGGGACAGGTGAGTGCCCAATTGGTAAAAGTCAGCAGCTACACTTTTTGTAGCTGCTGACTTTTACCTGGGTAGAACTCCGCTTGAACCCCCCCCACAAAAAGAAACTCCCCCAGGCAGGAATTCTCACCCCTCCTTCCTCCAAATAGAAAGTCATGCTTCACCTACCTGAGCCTGAGGCTAGTGGTTCCCTTGGCAGTCGGGTTGCCAGTATCCAGAGACTTGTGTGCCCTCATTGGATATGGGCAACAAGACTCTTCAGTGTAATGTAAGTTAACCTCTGATTGGCAGAGTGTGTGCTGGGCAGGGCAGGGCAGTGTGTGTAAGCAGCCAAAGGCCTGTCCTGGATGCGGTTGCTAATGGGAACATAGTTCCTGCTGTGGAAAAAGAATGTCATTCCCATGCATTCCTGCAGGACTTGAGCCCAGCATGTGAACCAAACCGGCTTTTTATGGAGCCGATTCACATATCAGCGGCAGTGAGAATTCACTCCGAATTTAACCACTTTTTGAGATCTGTTGTTTACAAGTTAAAATCAGTTTTTTTTTTTGCTAGAAAATTACTTAGAACCCCCAAATAATATTTTTTTTCAGACACCCTAGAGAATAAAATGGTGGTTGTTGCATTACTTTATGTCACACCATATTTGCGCAGCTGTCGTACAAGCACATTTTTTTTTGGAAAAAAATACATTTATTTGAATTAAAAAATATTACAATAGTAAAGCTAGCCCAATTTTTATATATTGTGAAAGATAATGTTATGCCAAGTAAATTCATACCCAATATGTCATGCTTCAAAATTGCACCTGCTCGTGAAATGGCAACAAACATTGACACTTAAAAATCTCCATCGGCGACGTTTAAAAATTTCTACAGGTTACCAGTTTTGAGTTACAGAGCAGGTCTAGTGCTAGAGTTATTGCTCTCGCTCTAACGATCACAGCGATACCGAACATTTATGGTTTGAACACCGTTTTCATATGCGGGTGCAACTTACGTATGCGTTCGCTTCTGCACGCGAGCTCATCGGGATGGGGCGCTTTAATGTTTATTTTACTTTTTATTTTTATACTTTCCATTAAAAAAAAAAAAATGGGCCACTTTTATTCCTATTACAAGTAATGTAAACATCCCTTGTAATAGAAATATGCATGACAGGACGTCAAAGAGACCTCAGATCTCCCATTTACACTTAAATGCTATAAAAAAAACAAAAAAGTCTTTTTTTTCCAATTAAAAAAAAAATTCCCTTTAAGACCATTGGGCAGAAGTGATGTTTGACGTTGCTCCCATCATCCAGTGTTATGGAGCAGAGTGGGGGCCCATCGTTCCCTCACTCTACTCCTATACAGGATCAAAATCCTGGTGTATTTGAATCGTATATTAACCACTTTAAGACCGGGCCTCTTTTTGGAGTTCGGTGGTTACGAGTTAAAATCATTTTTTTTTGCTATAAAATTACTTGGAACCTCCAAATATTATATATTTTTTTTCTAACACCTTAGAGAATAAAATGGTGACCATTGCAAAACTTTATGTCACACTGTATTTGTGCAGCGGTCTTACAAGCGCAATTTTTAAAAAAAAAAATCATTTTTTTGAGTTAAAAAATAAGATAATAGTAAAATTAGGTAATTTTTTTCCATATTGTGAAAGATAATGTGACGCAGAGTAAATTGATACCAAACATGTCATGCTTCAAAATTGCGTCCGCTCGCAGAATGGCGACAAACTTTGCAACATAAAAATCTCCATTGGCGACGTTTAAAAAATTCTACAGGTTAGAAGTTTTGAGTTACAGAGGAGGTCTAGTGCTAGAATTATTGCTCTCGCTCTATCAATCGTGGCGATACCTCACATGTGTGGTTTGCATACTGTTTTCATATGTGGGCGGGACTTACGTATGCGTTCCCTTCTGCACGCGAACTTGCAAGGACGGTGCGCTTTAAAATATATATATATATATATATATATATATATATTTTTTTTTTTATTTTTTTTTTAATGATTTATTTTACTTTTTCAATTTTTATTTTTACACCGTTCTTTTTTTTTAAAAAAAAATTTGATCACTTTTATTGCTATTACAAGGAATGTAAAGCGTGCCAGGACCTCCTAAATATGAGATCTGGGGTCAAAAAGACCTCAGATCTCATATTTACACTTAAAGGCAAAAAAAAAAAAAATTGGAAAAAAATTACATTGCTAAAAAAAAAAAAAAAGTCCCCTTTAAGACCATTGGGTGGAAGTGACTTGGAAGACCACTTTTATCAGACGCGGAATCGCCTGCTGACAAAATAGATACCGGGGTTATGGTAGCTATCTGCTACCATAACAACGGTATTCCACTTCAAATTGCCGCCGTATTAAGACGGCGGGCAGACTTGAAGTGGTTAAGCCTACTGGCTGAATTTCACAATAAGGTTATTTAAAAAAAAAAAGTCATATGGCCAATACTGGAAGGATCAGAAAAAATAAAGTTGATTATTTTGGGTAATAATGATGAAATAAAAGATAAGAAGACAGAAATGAAAACATTTAATCTGCAGGAAGACTTTATATGAAGGTTCAATTCCCAGTGTTCTAGGAATACAGATCTTTATATAAGCCATAGGACTGTAAGAATGTAAACATGTTTTTTTTTAACCACATCAATACTGGGCACGAAAACCCCCTTCCTGTCCAGGCCATTTTTCAGCTTTCAGCGCTATCACACTTTGAATGACAATTACTCAGTCATGCAAAACGGTACCCATATGAAATTTGCGTCCTTTTTTTCACACAAATAGAGCTTTCTTTTGGTGGTATTTAATCACTAGGGGGGGGTTTTATTTTTTGTGCTATAAATAAAAAAAGATTGAAAATTTTGTGAAAAATGCCTTTTTCTTTGTTTCGGTCATAAAATTTTGCAAATTAGTAATTTTTCTTTGTAAATTTTGGCCAAAATTTATATTGCTACCTATCTTTGGTAAAAATAACCCAAATAAGTGTATATTATTTGGTTCTTGTGTAAGTTATAGAGTCTACAAGCTATGGTGCCAATCACTGAAAATTGATCACACCTGATATACTGACAGCCTATCTCATTTCTTGAGACCCTAACAAGCCAGGAAAGTAAAATACCCCCCAAATGACCCCTTTTTGGAAAGTAGACAGTCCAAGGTATTTAGTAAGAGGCATGGTGAATTTTTTGCGGTTAGATTAGGTGGGAATGGCGCTGCTCTGTTTCTATCTGGGTTATTACTCTGTATACATATAGGTTGACCCTTGTCTCAAAAGGTCTACCGGGTCTGTTCTGAAAAATGCGACCCTCTTATGGGATACATATATTGGGGTAGTGTAACAAGTGATGTGGTGGGGTCAAATACCACTATAATACAATCTGTGCTAATTATGTGAATAAATAAATAAGTGAATCAATCAAAATTCCTGTCATCAATTCAGTGAATGCATATAAATGTGAAATGTGGTGTCAAACAAATAAATAAATGGATAAAAAGGATAAATATCTACTTCTTAAAGCTTCACAAATAAATAAATGGATAAATAAAATTGGTAAATATCAACTTCTTAAAGCTTCACCAGTGATTCCATGCAAGCCTTAATAATTCATAAAATAATAAAAAAAAAAAAAAAAAAATATATATATATATATATATATTGACCGTACAATTTCTATTAAAAATGCATATATTTAAACATACAAGTCTGTCAACCAAGTGATAAAGTGCCAAGTGCTTATTCACAGTGGTGCTCAAATGGTGCTAGAGACATGTGGACAGTCCTTATTAAATAATTCACATGAAGGATCAAGGGACACTCTCTTCAAACTCCAAAGTATAAACAGTGACAGTCCACCTTTAAACTTTTGTGGTACTTGAATGCTAATACTACTACAATACCGCAGTGCTTCCGGTGCATATCCTATTGTGTATCCACTCACCGGACAGCACTCCCCACTGAAGGGGTATATGCCCTGTAGTAGTGACAGCCTTTGATGTTCTCCACCTCCGCTTCAATCCCAGGTATATAGGAAAATCAAGAAATAGACCCAATCTTGCGTAGAACGTTAGGTATAGATTTAATCAAAAATGCCATAAAAAACTCACATGTGAAATGTTGAATGTTCAGCGTTGTATGCAATGCAATGACAGATGCAGCCAGGGACACCGTGTTCTCTGTGTTCCACTGCTCGTACCGGAAGTGACGTAAAAGCCCCGCCCTACGCGTTTCGTCATAGGACGTCGACTGGAGCGGTGCTGTCACGCTCCACTCCCGGTCTTAAGTACTGTATTCAATTGGTCAATTTTTTGTCGCTCCTATGGATCGCGGGCATTTTGTTGGAAGGGATCAGCTATCATGGCTGGGCATCGCTCAGCTTAGTGACCGCGGCCATGTTTTTGGTAGGCAAATTTCCAATCTAGAGGAACGGGACAATTTGGAAGACGTTGCGGCCCGCAGTGAACATGTCGTAATTCCTTGCGTAATTCCAAGGGTGTATATAAACTGCTGTACTATCTAAATCACATTAGTATAATTACAACATTAATCAAACGTATAAAAAATGGAAAAATACTATATATAAAAACCGAAAATACTGTCCAAGATGACATATTAAAATAGATGTAAAATATTTTTATAAAAGATATATCATTAAGAAATTATTAAAAAAAAATTATATATGTATATGCTGCATGATCAACTTTATTCATTAGTAATGAGGGTTAAAACGTGTGTGTGCCAAACCGTATATGTATATGGGTATAAAAACTATTCACCACTACTTGCGCATTGCAGCTGTGCAATATTTCTTAACTTTTGCAAAAGGATGGCACCATCCCTACTATGTTCTAATAATAGATGTATAATGGACATTTCATTTTATCCAATTTGTATTGTTTCAATATTTTTTGATTAGTGCTGCATTTATTGGTTTTATTTGTATTGTGTGGTGATTATCTATTTGCCTGTGCTATCAGCTATCATTTTTAGATTCTGTTCATTTTTAAAGTCAATGTTTGAGGGCGGATACAACCTTGATTTATTAATCACTACTATATTGCAATATATTGGTTGATTTGCACTGGATATTCATATATAGGTTTTATAGGTTTTGCACTTATAAGTCCATTTGTACAATTTTAGAGGAAGTGTAGGGTTGGGCTGAATCTTTTTTGCTTTTTATTGCTATACAGAGGTCGGGACATACTGATCACCATTGTACAGGGGGCACATCAGCCACCATTGTGCAGATGCAAACTGATAACTAATGTAGGGGGGCATTAGTATGGGGAAGTATTGATGACCAATATAAAAGGGTACATTACCCACATCCCGACCACGTGCCTTTTTACTGGCCAGTGGCATTTACACAGTAATTAGTGCATTTTGTAGCACTGATCGCTGTATAAGTGCCAATGTTCCCAAAAAAGTGTCAAAATGATCCAAAATGTCCACCGCAATATCGCAGTACCGCTAAAAATCACAGATCCCCGCCATTGCTAGTAAAAAAATAAATAAATAAAAACCCCAGAAATTAATTCTCATCATCCGTAAATGCGGCAACTTTTGCGCAAACCAATCAATAAACGCTGATTGCGATTTTTTTTACCAAAAATATGAGGAAGAATATAAATCGGCCAAAACCGATGAAAAAAAATGTTTCTTTAGTAAGTAAGAAATTTAGTTTTTTTTGCAAAATTGTCGCTCTTTCTTTGTTTATAGCGGTGATCAGAAATGACACATCAGTGATCAAATACCACCAAAAGAAAGTTCTATTTGTGGGGGAAAAAATGGATGCAAATTTTATTTGGGTACAACGTCGCACGACCGCGCAATTGTCAGTTAAAGCGACGTAGTGCCGAATCGCAAAATGTGCTCTGGTCCTAACCTGGGAAATCCTTCCGGGGCTGAAGTGGTTAAGGAACTAATGTATCCAGTCCTGACCTTTACATTCTATATATTATATAGTGCTGACCTCTTCACTATGCTGGTATGCTATGGTGCACAATGAATAGGGCCAACCTATTGCTATACTACTGAGGCATAGGCGTGCACAGGGGGCGTGCAAGGTGTGCCTGGGCACACCCTAATCACTATGTGCAGTGCCCCCACCTGCCTGGCAGTGCCCCTACTGCCTTTCCCCCACCCTGTAGTGCTGCTAGCTTCCCTCCTTCCTCTCTCCCCAGCTGCTGCGAGGGATGTTTCAGAATGGAGAGCGGGAGGAGGGGCTAGAAAAGACATAATTGACCAGTCCTTTCCTTTTCTAAATGAACACGCTTGCTCACTGTGTCCATTCATAACTGAAGCATAGTAAACAGTTTACTGTGCTTCCGTTTGTGAATGAACAGAAAGCCACCCAGTACAGACCAATTAATTCACTGCCCCATGCAGCTGAGGCTTTGGGGTGCACACCCTAATGCACTAGGCTGCGCACACCTATGTACTGGGGGTTTATCATTGTGTGTGTTTCTGTGCTGTGCTCAGGGTTTATTACTGTGTTGGGCTGCAGGTTTATTATCATGCAGTGTTGGGGGCTAATTGTTGTGTAATCTAGGGGGCTGATTGTTGTGCAATTTTGGGAGATAATCGTGAGATGTTGAGGGTTAATTGTGCAATGTTGGTAGGGGTTAATTACTTTGCCATGCTGAGGGTTAAATATTGAACCATGCCTTGGTTAATTACTGTGCTGTGCTAGGGGTTAATTTTGGTGTTCTGCTGTAGGTTAATAATCGTGGTGTCCTGTGAGTTAATTATTGTGTTGTGCTGGACTTCACACAAGCTGGGGGTTCTCATTTCTGGCCCCAGCTGGGCTTATTTTAATCCCACAGTCTGTTCAGTTCACCCCCAGGTCTAACTTGATCTATACAAAGGGAGAAACGTATTACACTACAAACCTTAGAACAGGAAGAAACATCCACTCAGTATGCGGTAGGCGGCACACCTAGCGTGCCGCATTAGCTCCCCCACTCAAACCTTAAGTACCACCATAGCACCCCCCAAAAAAATTGTCTGGAGCTGCCACTGCCTGCCATGAACATAAAAAAAACAATCGAGCTTCGAGGGTCGCAACTCGGCAACCTGGAGTCACAGAGACCCCAAATTTGGGGGGTAGGCAGCTGAAGTCCTACCCCACCACTGGGGCTCCTATCACCTATGGTTTTGTAGATATGGGGTTCCTTGAGCAGCCTGTCAGAAGCTAAATACATTGCAGTCAGTTTAAATACAAGCTGGCACACTGTGTTGGCAGCAGACTGAGAGGATGACTTCTTGTCAGAGGCACTGAGCTCAATAGACAGCTTGGAGCCTTGGACCAATGGTAAAGCACCATTATTCCAAACTGTCCAATAAAAATGCTGCAGTGGAGGCTCTCCTCTCACTGCAGTGTCATAGAAGGGTGCATGTGTCTAAAAGACAAATGCTCCCTTTCAGTCCAGCCCTCTTAACTACAAGAAAAAAACATGGCTTTATGGGTATAAGGTTCATCCATAATCCCATGTTTTTCTCACACAGTTAAGAGCGAGAAACTGCTGCTGCTGAAAAGATACTTTTTTAACCACTTCAGCCCGAAAGGTTTTACCCCCTTAATGATCAGGCCATTTTTTTGCAATACGGCACTACGTTACTTTAGCTGATAATTGCGTGGACATGCGACGCTGTACCCAAATAAAAATTATGTATTTTTTTTCCCACAAATAGAACTTTCTTTTGGTGGTATTTCATCACTTCTGTGGTTTTTATTTTTTGGGCTATAAACAAAAAAAGGCCGTCAATTTTGAAAAAAAAAACCCAATATTTTTAATTATCTGCTATAAAACACATCCAATAAAAAACATTTAAAAATCTATTTTCTTTAATAATTTAGGCCAATATGTATTCTGCTACATATTTTGGGCAAAAGTTATAGCATCTACAAAATAGGGGATAGATTTATGGCATTTTTATTATTTATTTATTTTTTTGTTAGTAATGGCAGCGATCGGTGATTTTTAGCGGGCATGCGACATTGCGGCACACCTAATTGACATTTTTGGCACTTTTTTGTGACATTATTACAGTGATCAGTGCTAAAAATGTGCACTGACATTGTACTAATGACACTGGCAGGGAAGGGGTTAACACCAGGGGCGATCAAAGGGTTAATTGTGTTCCCTGGGTGTGATTACTAACTGTATGGGGGAAAGACTTACTGGGACAACACACAGATACATCTTCCTGCATAGCAGAAAGACAGGATCTGTGTGTCATCCCCCATTAAAACGGAGATTTGCCCTGTTTACACAGACAGATCCCCATTCTGTCTCTGCGGAGAACGATCATGGGTGGCCAGCGGAAATCAAATCTGCCAGACCCACTGATTGGCTCGCCACTGGCAAAACTAGTGCACAAATTGCCGTACCGGTACGACGATTTGCACAGCCAAGCCACCTTGCTGCAATATAACTGCGGCGGGTGGTTGACAAGTGGTTAATCAAGCCAAATATATTATTACGCTATATGTTATAACATAATGATTTAGTAACTTCAAACATCAGTAATTTGTCCGCTCACCCCCACCTCTCTCTCCCCAACTGTTTCCTGCTAATTTTTTTTTTAACAAGCTTTGCATGCACCTTATTACAGGCTGGGCTGATGACCTCCGTGCCAGCCAACAAGATGGCGGCGCCAACCGCATGCCAGAAACAGGATGCATCTGATAAAAAGAATTCAATTCTTATTATTAATTTATTAATTCATTAATTTAAATTATTTAATTACATTTAACGTGATCATTTAGATTTGAATTTAAATTTAATTTAAAATAATAATTTAAAGGATTATGCCACTTGTGCCCGAAAATAAATGTAATAGTCTGTTTCCTTCTATGGCCTCAACTGAGCAAAGGGGGTCCGCAAAAGTGTTTTGTAATCTTTGAAAGCCAGGAGATTACTTAGCAGTGCCCCAAAGAAAACTTGGAATAGTCCCTCCTGTTCCCTGCCGAGCTGGCAGAAAATAATGGAGTTTCTGAGCAGCCATAGGGCTCATTTCAACATGTGGTGCCCTCTGAAAAGCAATCCACATTCAGATAGCTCTTCATAGGGCATTTGACAGGTGGTGAGGAGGCGTTATATCGCCTCCTCACCACCTGTTTAAACCCAACACCTGCACCCCACAACTGCATGCACTGCACATGGCTGCTGGAGCTTTGAAGCCCCTATTAAGTTGAATGGGCCGTGATCAGCACATTACACTCTCTTGACCCCTACACTAAGCACATTACACACTCCTGACCCCTGCACACTGTACATTGCACACTCCTGATCCCACACATTAGTCACTCCTGACCCCTGCACCCTGATCATTACACGCTCCTAACCCCTGCACATTACACACTCCTGACCCCAGCACTATGCACATTACACACTCCTGACCCCTACACTATGTACATTACACACTCCTGACCCCTAGACTATGCACATTATACACTCCTGACCCCTGCACACTGTACACTACACATTCCTGACCCCTGCACTATGCACATTACATACTTCTGACCCCTGCACTATGCACATTACACACTCCTGACCCCTGCACTATGCACATTACACACTCCTGATCCCTGCACTATGTATAGTGCATTGATATTACTGCTGACCCCTGAATTGTTTTAGAAAGCAATTTGTAAAGAAATGGTTACTTTACCCACCCTGACTCCTGCACACTGTATAGTACATGTTCCTGACACCTGCATTTTGTACATTATATACACATATTTTATTCCTGTGTACTGTACAAGTTTTAAACCCCTTCCACCGTTAGCAAAATGTTGTCACACCCTAATTTCTTCACAGAGCACAACACCTCCTTTTTGTCTGCTGGTTGACTGTGAGCTGGGGGTAGGCTCAGGCCCTGGCCCTTTTAGGTGTTGGGGGGCCAGTCATGTAAGCTGTACAGGGCCCCATGATTTCTAACAGTGGCCCTGGGTGTGGGCGAATGGCCCCGAATGCAGACAGTACATGTCTGTGTTATCAGGAAAATTGGCTGCATCCGTGCAGCTGTGAGTTCTAATCAATTTCAATGGACTGCCTGCATGCAGCACCTGGAATTTACAGATGATGCAAAAAGGGCCCGTTCATGCTATATGGGCCTCATCACCCTTGTAAAAAAGGGCATACAGACAGACAAGTTAATACAAATAAAACACTGTTAATTATCCGTGAGCATTTAAAATATGCACTACCCCTTTAACCTAAGTGCTGTAATTAAAAGTGTCTGTGCTCCTAAAGCCAGCGATAGACAGTTTGAATCCCGGCCGGTTCAGCAGGGACAAGCTGCGATTCTAACCATGGGCAGGCTGATTGTACCCAAGTTGATGAATCCATCAACTTGGGTACAACCAGCCTGTCTGATTTTTCATGTGACTATTGCAGGCCAGTGGGTCAGGGAGTGGCAGGCAATCAATATTTTTATACAAAGGACAACAATAGTCATCATTGTGTCCCTGTCATGTTGAGTTTATTCATTGTCCCTGGCACAGGAGTTTTGAGCTATTCTCTCTATAATTTAATGTTATACAAAGAAAAATAATAGAAATGTAGGTAAAGGTGTTAAATCTAATTCGTCTTTTTTTATTGCAGATGTATGCAGTATTTGCTGCAGAAAAGACTCACACGGTACACCAGAGTGCGACCTTCACATGGGACACTCCACCAGAGTGCGACTTCCACAAGGAGACTGCACCAGAGTGCGACTTCCACAAGGAGACTCCACCAAAGTGCGACTTCCACAAGGAGACTCCACCAAAGTGCGACTTCCACAAGGAGACTCCACCAGTGTACGACTTCCACAAGGAGACTCCACCAGAGAGCAACTTCCACAAGGAGACTCCACCAGAGTGCGACTTCCACAAGGAGACTCCACCAGAGTGCGACTTCCACAAGGAGACTCCACCAGAGTGCGACTTCCACAAGGAGACTCCACCAGAGTGCGACTTGCACAAGGAGACTCCACCAGAGTGCAACTTCCACAAGGAGACTCCACCAGAGTGCAACTTCCACAAGGAGACTCCACCAGAGTGCAACTTCCACAAGGAGACTCCACCAGAGTGCAACTTCCACAAGGAAACTTCACCAGAGTGTGAGTTCCACAAGGAGACTCCACTGGAGTACGACTTCCACATGGAGACACCACCAGAGTGTGACCTTCACATTCAAGCTCCACCAGATATTGAAGTTTACATTCAGGCTCCACCACAGTGACCTTCACATTGACAATGCGGCAAAAAGTAACGTTCACATTGACAATTCACCAAAACGTCGTGTTCACTTTACACTTCCTCCAGAAAGTGACATTGACACTGAGACTCCACGAAAACATCGCGTTCGTTTTCAGATACCACCAATAAGTGATGTTCACTATAACATACCACGAAAACTTCGCAAACTTGTTGTGCGTTCTAAAAAAGTAGAGTTGACTCAGAGGCTCCACTGGTGTGACCTTCAGATGGAGACTCCACCAGAGTGCAACACTCCACCAGAATGCGACATTCACAAGGAGACTCCACCAGAGTGCGACTTCCACAAGGAGACTCCAGAGTGCAACTTCCACAGGGAGACTCCAGAGTGCGGCTTCCACAAGGAGACAGTTCACAGTGTGACTTCCACAGGGAGACTCCACCAGAGTGTGACTTCCACAAGGAGACTCCAGAGTGCGACTTCCACAAGGAGACTCCAGAGTGCGACTTCCACAAGGAGACTCCAGAGTGCGACTTCCACAAGGAGACGCCACCAGAAGACAAAATGCTTCTACCAGAAGCGATGTTGAGACTCCACGACAACGTGGCAATTGCTTTAAGAAAGCAAGAAAGAAATTCAAAGACCAGAAATGTCATCAGTCCCCCCTGAAGAATAACCCTCAATCACAGAAACGGACAAAAGAAAAAGAACCACAAAAAAGAACCAAACTCCACCAGAGTGTGACTTCCACAATGAGACTCCACCAGAGTGTGACTTCCACAATGGGACTCCACCAGTGCAACTTCCACAAGGAGTCTACACCAGAGTGCGACTTCCACAAGGAGAGTCCACCAGAGTGTGACTTTTACAAGGAGACTTCACCAGAGTGTGACTATCACAAGGAGATCCATCAGAGTTACTTCCAGAAGGAGACTACACCAGTGTGACTTCCAGAAGGAAACTCCACCAGAGTGTGACTTCCAGAAGGAGACTCCACCAGAGTGTGACTTCCAGAAGGGAACATCACCAGAGTGGGACTTTCAGAAAGAGATGCCACCAGAGGGGGACTTCTACAAGGAAATGCAACCAGAGTGGGACTTCCCCAAGAAGAAACCAAAAAATGTTTACTTTATGCTTCCTCCAGAAAGCAACATTGACACTGAGACTCCACTAAAATGTGGCGATCCCTTTAGGAAAGCAAATAAGAAAGAAATTCAAAGACCAGAAGTGTCATCAGCCCCCCCCCCCTGCAGAATAACCCTCAATCACAGAAATGGACAAAAGAAAAAGAACCACAAAAAAAAGAACCAGACTGCACCAGAGTGCGACTTCCACAATGAGACTCCACCAGAGTGTGACTTACACAATGGGACTCCACCATTGCGACTTCCACAAGGAGTCTCCACCAGAGTGCGACTTCCACAAAGAGAGTCCACCAGAGTGTGACTTCTACAAGGAGACGCAAACAGGGTGCGACTTCCCCAAGAAGAAACCAAAAAATGTTTTCTTTATGCTTCCTCAAGAAAGGGACATTGACACTGAGACTCCACTAAAATGTGGCGATCGCTTTAAGAAAGCAAATAAGAAAGAAATTCAAAGACCAGAAGTGTCATCATCCCCCTGTAAAATAACCCTCGGTCATCACAGAAACGAACATAAGAAAAAACAGAAAAAGAAACAAAAATAAAATAAAAGACATCTAAAGTAGGTACCTGTCTCCAAGAGAGCAATACCACCAGCTCTCTTCACCAACAAGAGATGGCACACTTAATGGTGACCACAGGAGTCAGGAGAATCCTCACATTTTTTTGCAAGTATGAGTTGGACCGGCTGTGAGGGAAGGTTGAAGGACAATAGACTTTTCTTCTTTCTGCAGGCATGTGTTGGGACCAGCTGTGAGGGGAAGTTGGAAATCCAGACTTTTTGCTTTCTGCAGGCATGTGTTGGACCGGCAGTGAGTGGAGGCTGGAGGCCAGTAGACTTTTCTTTTCTGCAGGCGTGTGTTGGACCAGCTGTGAGGCGAGGTTGGAGGCTGGTAGGCATATTTCTTTTCTGCAGGTGCATGTTGGACTGGCTGTGAGAGAGGTTGAAGGACAGTAGACTTTTCTGCAGGCACATGCTGTACCGGGTGTGAGGGGAGGTTGGAGGACAGTAGACTTTTTGACTGTAGACTTTTTGACAGTAGACTGTGTTGGACCAACTGTGAGGGGAAGTTGGAAATCCATAGACTTTTTTGCTTTCTGCAGGCATGTGTTGGACCGACCGGTGAGTGGAGGTTGGAGACCGGTAGACTTTTTTTCTTTTCTGCAGGTGTGTGTTGGACTGGCTGTGAGGGGAGGTTGGAGGCCAGTAGACTTTTTTTCTGCAGGCGCGCGTTGGACCGGCTGTGAGGGGATGTTGGAGGTCGGAAGACTTCTTTTCCTGCAGGCGTGTGTTGGACCAGCTGTGAGGGGTGGTTGGAGGCTGGTAGACAGTTTTCTTATTATGGAGGGCCCACAAATGAGTAAGGGGCATGGCTACAGTCATGGCCTTGAATTTAGAGATCCAAGTCCTTTAGAAGGTTAGGGAAGTGAAGACAAAGGGAAACCCTGTCTGGAGCCCTTTGTGATAGGGAATGGGTAAGACAGAATACCATTCGCCTTGACCCCTGCAGAGGGGCTAGAATAAATTGTGCGGGTCCATTGGAGGAAATTGGGGCCTAGGCCTTTATGTTTTTTGCCAGTTTACCCGATCAAAAGCCTTTTTGGCATTGGTTGACAGGAAGAGGCATAGGGTGTTGGCAATGTGGATGAGGTTTAGGACTTTGATGACATTGTCCTTGGCCTCCCTAGTGGGGAGAAATCCTATTTGGTCCAGGTGTATGACATTTGTGATGTGTGGTAAAAGACGGTTAGTAAGGATTATGGTGACAATCTTCAGGTCCAGAGGCTAGTAGTTTTTTGAGGCATGTTTTGGACCCTTTTTTGCTATAATGGAAGGTGATTTCATATATGATTGCAAATATATGCAACCAATACCTCTGTTTTTATGAATTTGTTTAACTAGTTTAGACGCTCAATGTATTTCTTGCTATGTATGTCTCCATTTGGAAACAATGTAAGAGTAGCGTTAGGAACCACACTTTCACATATATTTGCAAATGTATCCAACGTAAACCAAACACAAACTTTTCAAACAATTTAGACTTATTTATTTTATTTTGCTGACTGGCTGGCAAGTGTTCCGGTGGATTCTGTGTATTGTATTGTTCTGTGAATTGCCATGCTTAAGCACTGAATCACACATCTGTGCATTATTGCAATACATGTTATCACATGTTACATGATTAATGTGTTGCAGGGCCATTCATTGTCAATAGTACTGCAGCACATTAACCCAGCGCACTTCCAACACATACTGTATGCATTGTAGTGCACCACAGTGCACATCAACACACAGCCATTGTCTTTGTCAGATTTTTTTGTCTGTTCTGAACACAACAAAATGGACAGCTGTAGCATTACATACTATTCGTGTGTGGTTTCTGTTTAGCGATCGATCTCTACAACACAATTGAGTAAATCTTGTAGCTGCTGACAAATTTAACTGCTCTCTATAGGTTCACCACAGGCTCTGTGCAAACCAGAGGCATAAAAACAAATGTGTGTAATGCCAGACAGGTTGGTATCTTTAAACATCAGCCACAGCCTGAATAGAAGCCCGTGCCTTGCCAGCATACTGCAGGAAAGGTTCCTTGTTCTACATGGGGAAGCAGCAGTCTCTCTCTGCAGAGGTCCAGCTTGCTCTATGAAGGGTCAGAGCTAGAACTCTCCAATAGCAGGGAGCTTGAGCTGTATTGTTTGTAGTGCTATAGCTCAGACTCAGCAGGGGGCATGTTAGACCTATGCAGAGAGATAATTGCTTCCACCAGGAAAACAAGGGCCCCACTTTGCAGCTGCTGGCAGGCTGTGGCTGTTTTTCCAACTGCAATACACTGAACAACTTTTTGTCATGATGCACCTGGAACATGCAGGATTTAGCTGATTGAGGGCCGGTTCACACTGGTACAACATACGCTCCCGACTTTGGGAGCGCATGTTGCATAATGTGTATAAATCAATGGTTTCCTATGAGAGCCGTCCTAACTGTTCCAACCCAAGTCGGTCCGACTTTGAAAAAGGTTCCTGCACTACTTTGGTCCTACTTCAGCCCGTTAAATATCATTAAAGTCAGACCACAGTCAGATCATCATCTTAACTGCTCCGACTTCGGCATGCGACTTGTGCTCTGAGGATCTTGAAGGGTAACCCCACACCAAAAAATCCCAAAGAACCCCCCCCCCCATGTGGCCTGGTATGGTATGGGGGGGGGCGTCCCAGGGTGACAAAGCGTATTCACCGTACTGTATGTATGGAAAGCAAAATAGCCACTCTTGGGCAAAAAGTGTGTTAGGGCTATAGGACACGCCCCTCCTGATCTTCATACCATAAGGGGCAGGTGTTGTGTAGTCCAGTGGTTCTCAACCCTGTGCAAGAGAAAGGAAAACCTGCAATCATATCCTGTTGGGGGTACTTGAGGACAGGGCTGAGAACTACTGGTGTAGTCTATAGAGAACTCAGCAGGGCTGACAATACTGCTTGAGGTTTCTGTGATGCACAGAGCACAGGAATTTACAGGCTTAATGGATTTCTGGCAGGTATTTTGTTAAATGGGACGGAGAAGTTCATTGTTCGGGTTTACATACCACGATAGGTGTGCTCAGCCTATAACCTTAGGGTGTGCACCCCAAAGCTCAAACATGCGTGTGTCTACTTGTATATGGCCCTAGTACATTAATCTCCCTGCTGGCACAGTGAAAGAGAAGTGCCCAAGAGAGTGACCTTTCCCATCTCCCCACCGGCATACAGAGCAATAATGCTAATGTGCAGTAGGTGATTAGGATGTGCACAAACCTATGCATATCCTTTAACCCTTTAATGTATTCCATACGTTGGCAGCACAGGGGGGGTTTACACACACTCCCTCCACCGTGTCTTCTGTATCCCCTGTACAGTTAAAGGGACAGTCCATCCAAAAGTGATATTTCAGTTATAAGTGGGGTCTGCTGGCCTTAGTCGCTTGCTGGCTTCTTATGTCTCCTGTGGTATTCTCACTTTACAATAGTGTCTTGCTCTTTTCCTGCCCACTATGAGGTGCTCCCATTTCTCCTGTTGCATGCACCATCCAATGAATTGAATTGCTCATCTGGGAGAGTCGACCACCCATGTAATGGTTGGAGTAAATGTGAAGATCTGGGATCTCAGTTCAAGACATCTCATCACAAAATGTGAGATACACATTGGTAATGTAACGCTCCTCCATCTATGTGACACACAACAAAAATTACAGGTGCCGCTCAAGGCTCCACCAGGTCCTCTTGCATGACAAGCCGCAGTTTGTGGTAACAAGGACAGAGCTCATCAGAGCTCAAAACATCCAGTAGGGAGAGAAAGTCCTAAAAGTTGCACATCACATCAAAATCCTGTAAGGAGTTATATGACAGCCTTAGCCCAGACTCCAACCAGGCCACGACCCCAATGCATTTCACTCCACCCTCAGAGCTTAATCATGGGGAATTAAAGTGATTGTAAAGTCTCGTTTTAAAAAAAAAAACAAACATGTTATCCTTACCTCCTCTGTGCAGTTGGTTTTGCACAGTGCAGCCCGGATCCTCCTCTTCTCAGGTCCCTCTTTGCTGCTCCTGGCCCCTCCCTCCTGTCAAGTAACCCCACAGCAAGCAGCTTGCTATGGGTGCACCCGAGCTGAGCTGCAGCTCCGTGTGTCCATTCAGACACAGAGCTGCCGTCTGGTCCGCCCCCTCTCTCTCCTGATTGGCTAACTGACTGATCGACAGCCGCGGGAGCCATAGTGCCGCTGCTGTGTCTCAGCCAATCAGGAGGGAGAGTCCCGGATGGCCCAGGAACTTGTGGACATCGCTAGGCAGAGATGGGGCTCAGATAAGTATTAGTGGGTGCTAGGGAGGCTGCTACACACAGAAGGCTTTTTATCTTAATGCATAGAATGCATTAAGATAAAATACTTCTGCCTTTACAACTCCTTTAAGGCTCCTCTATCTATTAATGAAACTTTGGAGTGTGACCCTCCAAAAATGACCATACATAACATCTTCCTATACAGTCCTAACGCTACCTATGCTCTTGTCTTGTCCACGAAATCAGCACCAACTGAGAGTTAATAACTTTCAGCAATGGCGTCAGTTGACACAATAACAACCTCCAACATTGGTGTCGGTGGGCACAATATTACCCACCCAATGTTAGTGGACACAATATTAACCCATTGGCCGACATTGGTGTCAGCGTACTCAATATTAATCCCCCCACATTGCTGTCAGTGAATGCAATAACAACTCTCAGCAGTTGTTATTGACACAATAAAACCCCCAACATTGGTGTCAGTGGACGCAATAATAACCCCCAATATTGGTGTTAATGGACACAATAATATCTCTCACCATCGGTGTCATTTGACACATTAACCCCCAACTCAGCAGAGACAATAATAACCTGGAGCTGGATATCTGCATGTGCCAGGCTCTCCGTGGAGACATTACAAATAAGTCTGCTAACCAGCTGGAGGTGCTAATTACAGTGTTGCTGGTGTCGGCCTAAAGCCCTATACACACGGGCAGAATGTCGGGAGACATTTGCCACCACAAAAAAAAAAAAAAAAAACGGCCAACATTCTGCCCGTGTGTATGTTGGTCTGAGTTTCCAGTCGTGTCCAGTTTCTGTCGGACGTGCATGCTGGCGAACCAGCTACCGACCGACTCCCAATCAGCGCTCTCAGCCAATGGCAGAGAGTGATGATTGGAGTGTTCTGGCAGGGGGGACCGTCCTCCTGTCAAAACACAACAGCTCAGCGGGGGAGATCACTGTATTAACCTTGCATGGTTAGTACAGTGTCTCGGACTGGAGCTGACAGATTTTTTTTGTTCAACCTGCAGGCTTTAAGGTCCTTTACACTCTATAAGCTGGATATGGATCGGGAGCCTGTAAGGGTTGTTTTCGGGTATCTGCAGCCCTTATTCCTCTCTCCTTCTGTGTGTGCTTTGCAATAAAATCCTTGAAAACACACAAAGTGACTGACACTCAAAGATTCTCAATCCCTTTTAGCTATGGACTCAGCCCTGGGGTAAATGTTAGCCCACCAGGTCAGTAGGGGTCACTCAAATGCCCATGGGGATGATGGGGGGGGGGCACAGTTTTTTGCATACTATTCTGCATATCAAAAATTAAGAGTCTATTAAAGTTTGAAAATTCTCATACCACAGAATCAAAATTCATAAGTGATGTAATGTATTGTATTTTCGACACAAAAAACTGTACTGATTAAAGCGGAGGTTCGCCGCTCCTTTAAAAATTAAAAGTCAGCAGCTACACAAACAGTAGCTTCTGACTTTTAACTTTAGGACTTTTACCTGTCCTGGAGTCCAGAGATGTCGGCACCGCCCACTGATCTTCGTATCAGTGGACAAGTGCAGCCGTTGCAATTGAGACCAAGGGAACCCGGACGTGTAGCCGTTTGTGACACCTGAAGGGGGGGGGGGGGGGA
>BLSH010456550.1:221533-237004 GCA_018402905.1 Glandirana rugosa | reverse complement strand
AGCCCCCCCCCCCCCCCCGCTGTTTGCTGGTCGGCCCGACGCTTACCCCATCTAGTCTGGTAGCTGGCATCTAGGCTGGTAGCGGGCAGAGTGAAGTGGCTCCGTCTCCTCTCCTCCATGGCAGTGTGTGGCTTCAGTCCTCAAGGCGCCCCCACAGGTCATGTTTTCAGACTCTCCATTATTTTGCACAAGTGATTTGATCAGTTATGCTGCCTTAGTAATTACCACAGCCGTTTCATCTGAGGGAAACCCTGAAAACATGAGCTGTTGGAGCGCCTTGAGGACTGGAGTTGAGAAACACTGCACTAGATGGATGGTCATGTAGGGTGTATGAATGAGACCCAAGAATGGATTTTAGCTAACCTGAGCAGTTGCAAAGGGCAACATATTGTGGCAGGCAGTGCACTCACTGATTTTTTTTTTTATCCTTTTAAAAATTGTGTACCATAATACATTTTATTAAGTGCCCTGACTACCACAATATGGAGCCCTTAGCAGCTGATCAGGTAGCAAACTAAGACTGGATAATAGCCAACCTTACTGTTCAACCTGGGCATTGCAAAGGGCACCATATTGTGGTAAGCAGTGTACGCACAGCTTTTCAAATATTTTGTTAGTGAATGCAAGTGCATTTATTAAATACCACCAAAAGAATGCTCTATTTGTGTAAACACATGTGCGATTTTAGAGCCGGTTCCTGCATCGCATTCTTCCCACGGGCAGTTCACACTGCTTTCTGCGAACCGCTGCGGGTGTCATTACAAAGTTAATGACCCCCCCCAATTTTGTTCACAGATCGCAGTGCAAGCTGTGAACTCGCACATGAATCAGATCGCATAGGTGAGAACACCCATGCGATGCGATTCTAGTGCGGGGAAAAAAAAAAAAAAAAAAGGGTACATGCACATTTTTTTTGCAAATTTAATGCGAGTTCGGCCATACAACTGTATGGCTGAACTCGCATTGCTCACAGATCGCATGTGATCTGCACCTGCAGTGCGGGTGTGGATCACATGTGATCTCTGAGATCGCACAAGTCTGAACTCCGGCTCAAAGAGCAACAGCGCTGAAAGCTGAAAATAGGCCTGGGCAAGAAGGAGGTTTAAGTACCCAGTAAGCAAGTGGTTAAAGGCAAATTCCACCTTTTGCAAAAATGTAATCACTACTGGGTTTTTTATTTTTTGCTAAAAAAAAAACAAAAAAAGACCGAAATTTTTGAAAAAAAGTTTCATAGTTTGTTATAAAATTTTGAAAACAGGTAATGTTTCTCCTTCATTGATGTGCACTGATGAAGCTGCACTGATGGGCACTGATAAGGCGGCACTGATAAGGCAGCACTGGTGGGCACTGATAAGGTGGCACGGATGGGTGGCACAGATGGGCACTGATAGGCGACACTGATAAGCAGCACTGATAGGTGGCCCTGATAATGAGGCACTGATGGGCACTGGTTAGTAGCACTGATAGGTGGCACTGGTGAGTATTGATAAGTGGCAATGGTGGGCACTGGTAAGTGGCATTGGTGGGCACGGATAGGCGGCACTGATGTGGACCTGTAGGTGGCACCGGTGGGCACTGCCAGGTGGCGCTGGAGGGCACTGCATAGCAGCAATGCCTCTCCATTCGTGGGACTGATGTCCCTCTGTCGGAAGCCGGTGATTGGCTTTTTTTTTTAAAAAGCTGATTACGGATCTTAAGTTTACATCATTGTGATCAGCCGTCATTGGTTGATAGCGGATCAAGTGGTAAGGGGACGGTCAGCCAGAGTCTCATTGACTCGGTGATCACAGGGCGTGCAGGCAGCTCATGCACACGAGGACGTCTATTGATCAGTTTTTCTCAATTTCAGTCCTCAAGACGTCCCAACAGATCATGTTTTCAAGCTCTCCATTATTTTGCACAGGTGATTTGATCAGTTTCACTGCCTTAGTATTTACCACAGCCGTTTCATCATGTTTTGAACAGAACTAATAAAATTTCACCTGTATCATTTCTATAAAGTTCTTACAAAAAAAGTAAACAATGTGATGTGTGATGCACATCGTGCTGTCTACTTCCAGTGCATACCAGTGACCATGCATTCAGCAAGGCTGTTGGTGTCAACTAAGGATGGGCTCAGGCGTGTTCGCAAGTGAACGTGCCCGAGCCCGCCTGCAAGTGAACCCTGCACTGCGCCAATCACAGGCAGTGAGACATTTTCCCGCTGCGGCTGCAGCGATCGGGGAATGTCTCATTGCCTCTTATTAGCGCAGTGCAGGGTTCACTTCCCTGCGGGCTCGGGCACATGCACTTGTGAACAAGCCCAAGCCCATCCTTCGTGTCAACGAGTAGAGATGGGCTCAGCGTGTTTGAAATCCCACGTGCCTGATCCCGACAGGAAGCGGACACTGCACAGCGCTAATCACAGGCAGTGAGACATTTCCTGATCCGTGCAGCTGTGGACCGGGAAATGTCTCACTGCTGGTGATTAGCACTGTGCAGTGGTGGCTTCCTGGCGGGATCAGGAATGTGTGGTTTTGAACGTGCCTGAGCCCATCATTATCAATGAGCCCAAACACACAACACAGAGTTCAGGCAAACAGCTCCCTCATTACACAGCACAACCCCACACCTGCAAGCAAAATCTTCCCTAGCAAAAACGTAAATCTTAAAGGGGTAGTAAACTCTGCAAGGCAATGTTATAATGTGCTAGTATGCATCGTATACAAAACTTACCTTAGAACAAAGCCCCCCCAGCACCACGCTGTCACCGCTGACAGGGCTTCCATCTTAACCTGGTCTTCCTTTGGGGTTGGCAGGCTCCAGGCCTTTGATTGGATGAGCTGCAATGAAGTCACTCTTGTGCATGTGCGTGTTAGCGCTGTTCATGGCACAGGGCTCTGAAGGAACAGCACAGGTATATGCTAAATGGTGCATGTTTAGGAGATATTTACTGTACCTATAGGTAAGCTGTATTCTAGGCTTACTTATAGGTAAAAATCAACCAATGGAGTTTATTCTCACTTTAAGTCCCCCTTCACACTGGGACGTTTTCAGGTGCTTTAGGGCTCAAAATAGCACCTGTAAAGCGCCTGAAATACTTTCCCCAATCTATCCCAGTGTGAAAGCCCGAGTGCTTTCACACTGGGGCGGTGAGCTTACAAGACAGGATAAAAAAGTCCTGCAAGCAGCATCTTTGGGGTATACAATGCTCCTCCATCGCCCCGTCATTGAAATGAATGGGCAGCGCTTCCGAAGTGGTTATACACCGCTACGAAAGCGCAGCGCGTCGGAGCTTTTAACCCCTTGTTAACCCCTTCTTAGAGTAGGGTGACCAGACGTCCCCGGTTTCTGCTGTCTCCGGAGGAGGTCTGTCCCCAGTTTTGTCCCCGGATTTGCGGACCAATCCTGGGCGAGTGCACTGTGAGCTGAGGCAGCACTGAACAGGCTGCTGGGCACCGAACAGGCTGAATTAGTGGGCACTGAACAGGCTACATTGGTGGACACTGAACAGGCTGCATTGGTGGACACTGAACAGGCTGCATTGGTGAGCCCTGAACAGGCTGCATTGGTGAGCCCTGAACAGGCTGCATTGGTGAGCACTGAACAGGCTGCTGGGCACTGAACAGGCTGCATTGGCGAGCACTGAACAGGCTGCTGAGCACTGAACAGGCTGCGTTGGTGGGCACTGAACAGGCTGCTGGGCAATGGACAGGCTGTGGTGGTGGGCACTGAACAGGCTGCTGGGCACTGAACAGGCTGCGTTGGTGGGCATTGAATAGGCTGCTGGGCACTGAACAGGCTGCATTGGTGGGCATTGAATAGGCTACATTGGTAAGCACTGAACAGGCTGCATTGGTGGGCACTGAGCAGGCTGCTGGGCACTGAACAGGCTGTGTTGGTGAACACTGAACAGGCTACATTGGTGAGCACTGAACAGGCTGCTGGGCACTGAACAGGCTGCATTGGTGGGCACTGAACAGGCTGCTGGGCACTGAACAGGCTGCATTGGTGGGCACGGAACAGGCTGCATTGGTGGGCACTGAACAGGCTGCATTGGTGGGCACTGAACAGGCTGCTGGCCACTGAACAGGCTGCGTTAGTGGGCACTGAACAGGCTGCTGGGCACTGAACAGGCTGGTGGGCACTGAACAGGCTGCATTGGTGGGCACTGAACAGGATACATTGGTGAGCACTGAACAAGCTGCTGGGCACTGAACAGGCTGCATTGGTGGGCACTGAACAGGATAAATTGGTGAGCACTGAACAAGCTGCTGGGCACTGAACAGGCTACATTGGTGAGCACTGAACAGGCTGCATTGGTGAGCACTGAACAAGCTATTTTGGTGAGCA
Source organism: Glandirana rugosa (assembly GCA_018402905.1). Lineage (NCBI taxonomy): Eukaryota > Metazoa > Chordata > Amphibia > Anura > Ranidae > Glandirana > Glandirana rugosa. Next base: position 232,672 of record BLSH010456550.1, on the reverse strand, counting down.
CTGAAAAGGCTGCTGCGCACTGAACAAGCTGTGTTGGTGAGCACTGAACAGGCTGAGCTACTGGGCACTGAACAGGCTGCATTAATGGGTACTGAACAGGCTGCATTGATGGGCACTTCACAGGCTGCATTGATGGGCACTGAACAGGCTGCATTGATGGGCACTGAACAGGCTGCATTGATGGGCACTGAACAGGCTGCATTGATGGGCATTGAACAGGCTCCATTGGTGAGCACTGAACAGGCTGCGTTGGTGGGCACTGAACAGGCTGAGCTGATGGGCACTGAACAGGCTGATTTGGTAGGCACTGAACAGGCATCTTTAGTGGGCACTGAACAGGATGAGCTGCAGGGCACTGAACAGGCTCAGCTGCAGGGCACTGAACAGGCTGAGCTGATAGGTACTGAGCAGGCTACATTGTTGGGTACTGAACAGGCTGCATTGATGGGTACTGAACAAGCTGCATTGATGGGCACTGAAATGGCTGCATTGATGGGCACTGAACAGACTGAGCTGATGGGCACTGAACAGGCTGCATTGATGGACACTGGTGAGGCTACATTGATGGTCACTGATCAGGCTGCATTGATCGGCACTGGTGAAGCTGAGCTGATGGGCACTGGTGAGGCTATATTGATGTGCACTGGTGAGGCTGCATTGGATGGGCACTGGTGAGGCTGCATTGGATTGGCACTGGTGAGGCTGCACTGGATGGGCACTGGTGATGTTGCATTGGATGGGCACTGCTGAGGCTGCATTGATAGGCACTGCTGAGGCTGCATTGATAGGCACTGCTGAGGCTGCATTGATGGGCCCTTGTGAGGCTGCATTGATGGGCACTGGTGAGGCTGCACTGATTGGCACTGATGAGGCTGAGCTGATGGGCACTGATCAGGCTGCATTGATGGGTGCTGGTGAGGCTGCATTGATGAGCACTGGTGAGTATAATACACTCTTCAAATGTGCTTTCAATGCATAGTTTTCCATTTCATGAACAAGAAAATAATGACGTTATGCAGTTGGGCTGGTATAATAATGCTATGGGGTTGGTATGAAATGATTTCCAGAAATAATGTATATATCATACAATCACTACATAAACACATACACTACATATATCATTTGAGGAAAATATGCTTATAATATAGTTTACTATTTGCCAAAAAAAAAAAAATGTCCCCGGATTTCAATTTAAAAATCTGGTCACCTTACTTTAAGAGATGCTTTCAGCCCACAGCAGATCAACAGAACAAAATGAGAGTACCTCCAGCCTGGCCGTTATCCCTAGAGCCTCTACAAAGTGTCTGGCAGGAGCTATAAGTTGCAGCACTGGTGGTCACACTTCTACCCTATCGCTGGAGCGCTGTAGTATTATTGCTGGCCACTGTTCAAGCAGCTGGACTGCTCACACGGTCGGAGCCAACTTTGTGTCTTCATCCCTCACACAGCCACAATTAACCCTGTCATGGGCAGCCTGGCAGCTTTACCACTCATGGGCAGTTTTGCCTGATTATACCTCGCCTCATTTGGCACTGCTAACATGTTACAATAATGGACTTGCTCAAAGGGCCTGTCTACTCAAAACGAATATTTCAGTTATGTACGGATGCTAGTGGATTGACTTGCCTACATGTTTACTACATCCCTTAATCCCCTATATCTCCAGTCATGGAATTACTTAGATTTGCTTAGCTACAGTATCTCACAAAAGTGAGTACACCCCTCACATTTTTGTTAATAATTTATTACATCTTTTCATGTGACACCACTAAAGAAATGTCACTTTGCTACGATGTAAAGTAGTGAGTGTACAGCTTGTATAACAGTGTAAATTTGCTGTCCCCTTAAAATAACTCAACATACAGCCATTAATGTCTAAAAGGCTGGCAAAAAAGTGAGTACACCCCTAAGTGAAAATGTCCAAATTGGGCCCAAAGTGTCAATATTTTGTGTGGCCACCACTATTTTCCAGCACTACCTTAACCCTCTTGGGCATGGAGCTCACCAGAGCTTCACAGGCTGCCACTGGAGTCCTCTTCCACTCCTCCATGACGACATCATGGAGCTGGTGGATGTTAGAGACCTTGCGCTCCTCCACCCTCCATTTCAGGATGCCCCACAATGCGCAATCGGGTTTAGGTCTGGAGACATCAAAGACAACCTCTGGATATGACGCTGAGCACGTGCACTCAACTTCTTTTGTCGACCATGGCGAGGCCTGTTCTGAGTGGAACCTGTCCTGTTAAATCGCGGTATGGCCTTGGCCACCATGCTACAGCTCAGTTTCAGGATCTTAGCAATCTTCTTATAGCCTTGGCCATCTTTATGTAGAACAACAATTCTTTTTTTTTTCATATCCTCAGAGAGTTCTTTGCCATGAGGTGCCATGCTGAACTTCCAGTGACCAGTATGAGAAAGTGAGAGCGATAACACCAAATTTAACACACATGCTCCCCATTCACACCTGAGACCTTGTAACACTAATGAGTGGCATGACACCGGGGAGGGAAAATGGCTAATTGGGCCCAATTTGGATATTTTCACTTCGGGGTGTACTCACTTTTGTTGCCAGCGGTTCAGACATGGCTGTATGTTGAGTTATTTTGAGGGGACAGCAAATTTACACTGTTATACAAGCTGTACACTCACTACTTTACATTGTAGCAAAGTGTCACTTCTTCAGTGTTGTCACATGAAAAGATATAATAAAATATTTACAAAAATGTGAGGGGTGTACTCACTTTTGTGAGATACTGTATTTCCCAAAGACAATCTCTAAATATGATTCTGAGCATGTGCACTTAACTTCTTTTGTCAACCATGGCGAGGCCTGTTCTGAGTGAAACCTGTCCTGCTAAACCGCTGTATGGTCTTGCCCACTGCGCTGCAGCTCAGTGTCAGGGTCTTGGCAATCTTCTTATAGCCTAGGCCATCTTTATTTAGAAAAACAATCTTTTTTTCAGATTCTCAGAGAGTTGTCATGAGGTGCCATGTTGAACTTTGAGTGACCAGTATGAAAGAGTGAATGAAAAGATATAATAAAATATTTACAAAAATGTGAGGGGTGTACTCACTTTTGTGAGATACTGTATATGTCAGTCATCCTGCTAAGTTACCCATAGCTAACTGGATACTGCATACTAAATAGGATCAATGGTCTTTGTGCTGCCTCATTAGTCTCTAATGATGAACAAGACTCTTATGGCAGCCCAAGACCATGTGATTTTTAGCCAAGGCTGAACAAAACGTACTATTTTTTACTCATAATGATGTAGTGATGGTGATTTACGGGAAGTATTCTCTCATTTCTGTTATGCTGCTTTTTTTTTTTTGCTTTTTTTTTTTTTTTAATCTGAGCTCCTGCCAGATCTAAAACTCTAAAACTAATAAATGAATGCAGATCTACAGTTATAAATACATGATTAAAATAGGAATTTGTACTTACCTAAGAATTCCTGATCTTAGAGTACAGTATAGGACTAATATATATAGACCATGGGTTATATGCTTCTACCTCAGGTGATTTAACACTGGCAAAAACTTTTGCTAGGGTCACCCTAGAGCAGTGTTTCTCAACCTTTTTTCAGTTAAGGCATCCTTTAAAATTAAGGGCAGTCTCAAGGCACTCCGTTCTAAAATGTAAAAAACGTTTCTAATAGTTTTACACAATGCAGCAACATCCACACGTAGACACCAAACATTAGAGGTGATTTATTCTTCCAAAGCAAATACGCTTTTGCACATTGGTATTGACTAGTATTCATATGTTTCTCTTCTCCCTCAATTCTCTTCCTTAGTCAACCTAGTGCTGAGGGAGAGGGGCACAGGAGGATCAAACAAGGATGCTGTGGAGGCAACTGACATCTTCCTTATCAACTGGTGGCATCATTGCTTGTTAGGATACCAGTGTCTAGAACAGTGGTTCTCAACTCCTGTCCTCAGGACTCACCAACAGGCCAGATTTTAAGTATTACCTTGGGGAAATGCAGACTAGAATACTGCAATCACTGAGCAGCAAATGATATCACCTGTGATGTATTTCAGTTATCCTGCAAACCTGGCCTGTTAGTGGGTCCAGAAGACAGGAGTTGAGAACCACTGGTTTAGAAGATCCTAATGGTGCACAATGAAAACCAGTGGCTTTGTGTAAATAAAAGACAAGCTTCATCCAACTGCTGGCTTGTATACAATGTTTGATCAATTTTTAGGCATTTTGCCAAGGTATCCCTGAAGAAACCTCAAGGCACCCCGGTTGAAAAATGCTGCCCTAGAACATACCCATGTAACCCTGACTACTTATTCTGTGAGGCTCCAGTTTTTAAGCAATAAGGAATGATCCAAGACACAGAGGGGAGGGGTCTGTGTAATGTATTGTACTCCAAGATGAGGAATTGACAGGTAAGTTTAAACTCTTATCATAATTGTACAGTACAGGACACAGGGTTAGTATTCACAGACTATGGGACATTGCCCAAGCAACTAAGAAACAGGCAACAACATAGCTAGTAAAATTTCTAAAAGGCCAATAAGAAAACCCAAGGATTTAAAGAACCAGAATAAAACACTGAGATAACAGCTTGAAGCACCTTGCAGCCAAAGCTCATGTTAGCTGAAGCATGAACATCAACCTGGTAGAGCTGGGGAAATCTGCAAATCTGGGATACAGATGTGTGATGCTGAAAAGCCCAGGAAAATACAACAACCCCAATGGAATGGGCACCGATGGAAAAGGTTGAACCTTTTCCTTAAGGGCAAGTATATATAGGTGAAAGTTACGGCGCTTACTCTTTAGATAAAGATTCATAAAATGGTCAATAAATTCATAAAGTGCATAAAGAATTCATACAGTGCATAAAAGTTCATAAAGTGCATGATAATTGCATAAAAACTACATCAAATTAGTGTACAAAAGAAGCCTCCCTTTAGTGGGGGACAACAACACAGTCCAATATATATGACATCAGAAATCTTCAATAGCGAAGGAAGAATAGGCTGCCCATCCACCAAGTGAAAGACGGTGTCCTCTTTAAGGCTTATCTTCCTGCATATTGGGGTGCTCCACCACCACACGTGTGAACTCTAAACACTCACCAGATACGTTAGATAAACTTGCGTTTTGGCCTTAAACCACAAGCCTGGCAGATTCTCCTTCACTTTGACGCTACGTCCGGTTTCGATGCTTGGAACGCACGCTGTTCGTTCCCACCGTTGAAGGCTGATCATGCTGGTGCTGGCATACAGCACTTTTTAATGTGAGTTGCCAATCATTTGATGTTATTCATATAGTGTTTTAAATAAATAGAGTTGCGCTATGAAGATGTTTCTTTGTCTTTCGTGAGAGTAAATGTTTGAATACAGTCTGGAAGGAATCATTGGAAAACCTGCACAAACGGAGTCACCTAGTGTTGCATAGTGAAGGAGAATCTGCCAGGCTTGTGGTTTAAGGCCAAAATGCGAGTTTATCTAACGTATCTGGTGAGTGTTTAGTGTGCACACATGTGTGGTGGTGGAGCACCCCAATATGCAGGAAGATGAGCCTTAAAGAGGACACCGTCTTTCACTTGGTGGATGGGCAGCCTATACTTCCTTCGCTATTGAAGATTTTTGATGTCATATATATTGGACTGTGTTGTTGTCCCCCACTAAAGGGAGGCTTCTTTTGTACACTAATTTGATGTAGTTTTTATGCAATTATCATGCACTTTATGAACTTTTATGCACTGTATGAATTCTTTATGCACTTTATGAATTTATTGACCATTTTATGAATCTTTATTTAAAGAGTAAGCGCCATAACTTTCACCTATATACTTAGTCAAGCGATGGGGATTCCATCTCCATATTGATAGTAGGCACCAATACTCTTCTATATATTGATGGTTTTGCGTTATATATTATCACTTGCACTTAGCATAGTGGTGCCATCCTTGTACATTTGTACCACTTTTCCTTAAGGGTGTAGAACCTGGAAATGAGTTGTCAGATCTACCGGGCAATAGTGGAGCGGAAGCAGGGTGTCCACTACGAGGACTTACAAGTAGAACAAAAAGGATTCCATCTTTCAAAAGGAGGCCATGGCTGCCAAGTAGTACTTGTAGTAGGCAATTTCCTTGTCTTGTTTTGGGGCAGGACAAAGGGAAGGGAGGATGAGCTCCTCACCAAGGTAGACCGAAGGGACAACTTAAAAATTAAGGTTTTAGTCTCAAAACCACCTTATCTGTGTGCAAAACAAGAAAAGGCTCTTTACAAGATAGAGCTGCTAACTTAGAAACATACCTAACAGACATGATGGCAATCTTAAAGTGGTTGTCAACTCTTGACAACCACTTTAACCTACAGGTAAGCCTATAAGGCTTACCTGTAGGTTGCCTGCAAATCTCCTAAACCTGCATGGTGTAGGAGATATACAGAGTACTTGCATGTGCCGACGTCATTGGGCACATGTGCAGTGAGGAAACGGTCTCCGTGCCGTTTCTTCACTGAAATCATGCCGCGATTGGCGGCTCCCGCGCGCATGTGCAGGAGTGATGTCACGCAGCTCTGGCAAATCACACAGCCGGAGTCTGAAGCCCTGGAAGGAAGAGGGATGAAGATGGATGCTTCCTGGAGCGGGAACAGCGCGAACTTCCAATGCAGGCAAGTGTCACATAATAGATTAGTATGCAATGCATACTAGCCTATTATGCTTTTATATTGCAGAGTAATAAGAAGGAACAAAGAGGAAGTAAAACCCATAAGGGTTTACTTCCTCTTTAAAGGTGAGGCCTTCCAATGGAATGTCTGTGATTGTATCAAAGGGGGAGCATAGAGCACCAGGTTGCGATCCCAGGGAGACATAGGAGGTAAAATTGGGGGGAGCAACTCCCTGTAGAAAAGTTCTGATAAGGGAATGTGAGGCAAGGGGTTTCTAGAAAAGAATGGATTGGCCAGAAACCTGCCCCTTGAGGGTCAAGACGAGACTGTAGAAAAGTCAAAATGCAAGTGATAGAGTATTCCCTAGTGTTAAGCCTTATGCCAAGCAAAGATATCCTTCCATGTGCGATGGTAAATCTTGTGCAAGTTGGATTTTTATCTGCTCTCAGTAAGGTGAAAATAACAAAATCAGAGATACCTGTATCCTTTTGGGCTTGGGTTTTGACAGCCATGCCATTACAGCCAGTGACTGAGAAGCAGAATGGAACAGGAGACCTCTTGCCAGTAAGCCTGGTCTGTTTAGAAGAGACCAGGGCTCACCTGCTAGACGTCTGAGTCTGTATACCATATCATCCTGGGATAATTTGGTGTGATGAGAATCACTGGGAACCTTTCTTTGTCTATCTTGCACAGCAGTTGAGGTAGGGCCTCCATCAGACGGAAGGAATAAACCAATTAAAACTGAACCCAAGAATTTACTGCGATGCTTAGAGAATCCTATAAAATGGTCTTGGCAATTCATTTGTTCAGTTTGTTGTTGAACCTGGAGGCCAGAATGTTTACATCTGATTTTCCCCACCTCTGACAGACATTTTGAAAGATTCCTGCAATGACCAATCCCCTGGGTCTAGGCATTAACGGCTTAGAAAATACGCCTTCCAGTTGCTCACTCCTGGAATATGGACATCAGAAGAACTGAAATGTACATTTCTACCCATGAGAGTATTAGACTCGCTTCCTTCAGTACTACTATGCTTCCGGTGTCCCCTTGATTATTTATGTAGACCTCTGCTGTGCCATTGTTTGACTTTACTCTGACTGCGTGACCTTGTACACATGTAAGGGAGAGCCCCCCCCCCCACTAGTCTGCCACAGTGCTCTGCTCAATCCCCTCATTAGCCTGCTATGCTGGTGCCCCTTGCCCCCCACTACTAGGAGAAGAGATAGGATTAGGAAGGAGAGAGAGATGGGGGTATGGCAAAGGACAGAAATGGAAGAAGGGGAGAGAGGAGGGGGGAAAGAGAGTTAGGATGAGAGGGGGGGGTTTGAGAGAAAGAGTGGGGTGAGAGAGAGAGAGAGAGGGGGGTGAGGAAGTAGTGAGAAAGAGAGGGGGGAGGGGCTCACAACCTGGCCCCCACACTCACCCCATACACCCCCAGTGCCCACACTCACATGTCTCCAGAGGAAAAATGTTGGATGAGGGTTATGTAGTTGGGATGATGTCGAAAAGTAAAGACCCCCCCTCCCCCCCAGGGCGGGGAGCTCACTTGAGTCCTGAGCACTTAGTGAAGAAGTGTTTGAATTTGTACAGAGTCCAGATTTGCAGGGATAGAATGGGAAGCCCACAGAAAATGGCTCAGAATCCACAGGGCAGGCCTCTCCTCCTCCTCCTTGATGGTAAAAAGGAAAGGTATGGACGCGGCCACAGGTTAGGAAGAAGGATGTGGCTGTGGAAGAGGGAGGGAGGAGAAGCCGCTGTCGTGCCCAATCCCAGTGTGAGGCAGGGACAGTGCGGGGAAGGAGAGCAGGGTCTCAGGTTGCACCGGGATGATTTACAGCTCCACTCAGCCTGCTGTCAGGTACAGCGCAAAGTCAGCGGCGAACAATGTTGGGAATGTCGCATGGATGGTGAGGGGGTGGCGTCGCCCACCTGAAAAATGCAGCCCAAGGCACACGCCTTGTTTGCCTCATGGTAGTTATGCCCCTGGCAATTGACGTTTGCAGGTAGCACTGACATGCTGTGTTTAGAACTGGAAAAAAGAACCGGCTGACTTTTCTAACACTCAGCCACTACATGGCACCTCTGCAAGGAATCACTGGAGTGCATTGGTCATATTAATGCCAACCTCCTCTCAGCAGAAAATTATCTGTAACCAAATCCATACTGCAAACATGCAGTGATACTCATTTAGGCATATTGCCAAGCAACACCAATATTGTAACATTTTTATTTGCAGAAACCATAATCTGGTAAGTAAATACCTCAAACCAACACAGAGATGCACTCAGTTTTCTGATATTCCATGAAGACTCAACCTGCAATAGATGAAAACAAATAACATTAAAAAGAGCAGTTTTATGCTGAAAAGTATAGATAGCATTAGTAACATGGTTAGCTATTGTCTTTTGACATGACAAACTCAGGTCATCTATTTCTTTTTATTTTATGCCATTTTATTATTACTAAAATTTTCAGTTTTCTTCTATCTGGATTTTCCTTTCTGGATATTTTTTGTACAATTGTGAAAATTAAATAAAGATTTTGCAAAATAAATAAAAACATTTAAAGACATTTACCTTTATCCCTCCCCCCAATGCTTAAAATAACTTCTACTGTAAGCCATGGTAGATGAGGAAGGAGTTTCAGGGGAGGAAAGATGTAGATCAGTACTGAACCCACAGAGCCACCCCAGCATCCACTGCTTCCGCTAGAGCTCATGTGTCAAACACAAAGCCTGCAGGCTGAATCCGGCCCACCAGGCCATTTCATGTGGCCTTCGCACCTCTCCTGCAGCTGCGGAACCCCCCTTGTCAATGCCCCGACCCTGTCTCAAAGTCGGCAGCAGAGAAGAGGAAAGAACTCCTTCTAAAAATCCTGCACTTCTCTGTGCAGGCGCAGCACATCTCAGTCTCAGTCTCCCCTCCTCTCAGCATTCAGCAAATTTTAGCAGATAACTCCAGCCCTCCTCCAGACCCTGCACATTCTGCTTGCTAGCTCTTCCCCCCGGTTTCTTCCCAGTAGCAGTACATGGTAAGGGGGTGCACTGTGACGTAAGGAGGAAGGGTGGGGGGATTCCTAACTTCTGATGGTGGGGGGCTCTTGGCATGTAATATAAGAGAGGAGATGGGGTGCTCTAGACATCTAGTCTTACAGATAAAACTGGCCCTTTGAGGGGAACCATAATGCTGATGCGGCCCACAATGAAATTGAGTTTGACATTTCTGCTCTAGAGGATTCATGTACCAGGTTGAGGTCAGGACTCTGTGCAGGCCAGTCAAGTTCCTCCAACCCAAACTCACTCATCCATTTCTTTATGGACCTTGCTTTGTGCACTGGTGCACAGTCATGTTGGAACAGGAAAGGACCATCCCCAAAATGTTCCCACAAAGTTGGGAGCATGAAATTGTCCAAATTGTCTTGGTATTCTGATGCCTTAAGTGTTCCCTTCACTGGAACTAAGGGGTCAAGCTCAACTCCTGAAAAAAGGGATTTTATTATAACTTACCGTAAAATCCTTTTCTCCGAGTTCAATGACAGACGCAGCTCTTCTTGACTTTGTGGGTTTTATGTTCGTCTTACCAGGAGTTAACTAGGCAGGGAAAGAATTCAGCTGGCCCCTCCCCTGGGGGCCGTCCTCCTTTCCTACATTAAAACCCCCCCTCACAGAGGAACTCTCCAGTTTGTACACAAGCCGTACCAAAACAGAGCCCAGAGGGGTGGGTGCTGCGTCTGTCAGTGAACTCGGAGAAAAGGATTTTACGGTAAGTTATAATAAAATCCCTTTTTCTCCTACGTTCACTGACAGACGCAGCTCTTCTTGACTTTGTGGGGACGTCCCCAAGCTGTGTCAAAAAAGAGGGGTGGGTAAACGCAAAAACAACTGTCTCCCTGGTCCAGCATCTGGCGACTGAGAAAGTCCGCCTGCCAGTTCTCTACACCTGGGATGTAAACCGCAGAGATTGCCGGAACATGGAGTTCCGCCCAATGCATTACCCAAGTGAACCTCTGAAGAGGCGCCAGTCGCGCCTACACTGCCGCCTGCAGAACCTTGCGGCCAAAAGCAGCATCTGAAGATGCAAACACATCATGGATGGATGGATGGATGGATTGAGGGAAGGGACGCCCCACACACAGCCACACACCCACAGGACCCAGAGGACAGCACCCCACCGCCACCAGTACCCAGAGGGAGCCCAGCTATACTTGCTGTTTTTTGTGCCTGATAGCGCCAAAATCGCTCAGAAGAACTGCCTCTGTCAGCCGCCGTTTTCAGGGAGAAGAAGAAGCTGCAGCCACGTGTAGAAATGCAGAGCATGCAGTGAAGATGGCCGCCAGGAAGCACTAGAGGGTGAGCACACCTCTCAGGCAACTTGCAGTACCGATTCTGGCCGCCCGAGCGCTAGAGGGAAAGCCCCATAGACTGAAAATGTCCGCGGCTACGGCAAAATGGCGGCGATCCGCGGCAAAATGGCGGCCGAAGACCGCATGGCGATGCTGGACGAGAA
>BLSH010456550.1:209968-221523 GCA_018402905.1 Glandirana rugosa | reverse complement strand
GTTTGAGCAAGTAGGTACAGAAGTACCTGGAACGAAACACGTAACCAGGTTTAGTAAACCACCTCCCCTCTAATACCACACCCCTACAAAAGAGGATGCAAGTGACTGTCTGCGTCGAGAAGAACTGAAACACCCAAAATACAAGCAGAATGGTCCTCAATTGATCCGTCCCTTTCTTAAGTCGACCGGGGAGGGGACCCCCGGCAGGAGGAAAGGATGTAATTTTTGGGGGGGAGTGTCTCCTTGAGAGGTCAAAGTTACGGATCAAACGTTCCTCAACTGGACCGAAGGGATACCCTTGACGCCAGGATAAGAAAAAAGAAAAAATGGTCACAATAGGACCGCAGTTCCCATAGGGAAGCCAGGTCAACTCCTTGCAAACTAGGCATTGAAACTGGAGAGTTCCTCTGTGAGGGGGGGTTTTTAATGTAGGAAAGGAGGACGGCCCCCAGGGGAGGGGCCAGCTGAATTCTTTCCCTGCCTAGTTAACTCCTGGTAAGACGAACATAAAACCCACAAAGTCAAGAAGAGCTGCGTCTGTCAGTGAACGTAGGAGAAAACATCCCCACACCATAATCTCCCCTCCACCAAATGATTTGGACCAATGCACAAAGCAAGGTCCATGAAGACATGGATGAACGAGTTTGGGGTGGAGGAACTTTACTGGCCTGCACAGAGTCTGACCTCAACCTGATAGAACACCTTTGGGATGCCAGACATGCCTGGCCGCCACCATACGGGAATGTCACCATGTGCTTTCCGCTCAGCCAATTTGTAAGTATGGGGCACCTCATAGTGCCCCTTACGGGTTTTTTTTAGATATCATTTACTATCATGGTATATATTCTAAAATTGATGTTTCATTTTATATATATGTTTTATAAGCATTCACTCCTGAAGAAGTGAGCGGTAGCTTTTATAAGCATGTATTGACGCTAGACACCTTTTAAGCATGTATCATCTATAATCATATATTGACATCTTTAACCTCTAAGTATGCATTATTCTCTGTTACTTATCGGCTTGGCATTGTTGTATAGGTCTCTGATGTACTATTATGACCACTGTATCTACCTTTAATAAATTGAGCAATTAGGTTTATTTTATATCTAGTGGCCATTTGTGTTACACCTAATTTAAAGTCCCAGGGCTAATGTTTTGTCTATATGTATGTTTATTAGGGATGGAGGTGTGTCACTGGTGACACCAGACCTCTTATATATTTTGATACATTGAATATAGGTGGAATACACCCTTTTTCCCAAATATGGTCTGATGCTACCCCTGGCCCCACTTCAATATAGACATATGCTTCACATGTTATTGCCAGAGCCTGTTTTCCTTGTCGCATTCCCTGTCAGTGGTTGTAGCAGGTTACCATGTCCTGGGAGCTGCAATGTATATTGCAGGTTTGCCTCCTATGGTGTCCCCTCCTTTCTTCTTGACGGGCGGGGCCACCTTTACATCCGCATCATGTTTTCGCATCCGACGTGTGACAAAAGGGCGTGCACGGCATCACTACACCAATGCGCAGCATGTAATCTCTAGGCAGCCGGTGGATGTTCGCGCTTTGGCACCTACTTCCCCCATGTGGCAGCATGCACCTGCATTTACATGGCTGCCCCAGCATGGCGTTAGGGGTAGGACCAGTGACGCCCACCTGGGGTACAAATGGAAGGGGTTAGCTTAGGGGGGATATCTTTTCCTACTTCTCTTCCACATGAAGGTTTCATTCCTGGAAGCTCCTACGTAACCCATGGTGGGTATATGTCTATACACACACTATTTTTTTATGCTTCCTGATTTTGAGACGGATTATTCCCTTTTTTTCTGTACCCATTCACAGTTTGGGCTGCACTTGTTACTCTTTATCTAGTTCCCTACCATTAAGTCACCACAGTATAATCTTATTTTACTCTATGGAGACACGCATACATATATTTGTTACAGTAATCACTTTGGATGACCCTCAATTTGTTCCCCCGTGGGTTTTTCCTGGTTCTGCTCCTACAGCTCCCAGGCCAGTCGAGCCTGGCCGCTGCCATAGGGGAAAGTCTCTATGTGCTTTCCGGCTCAGCCGATTTGTAAGTATGGAGCCCCTCACAGTGCCCCTTATGGGTTTTTAGATATCATTCACTATCATGGTATATATTCTAAAACTGAGGTTTTATTTTATAGACATTAAATGCATCCACTCCTGAAGAAGTGAGCGGTAGCTCACAAAACACATCAAGTTTTTGAGATGTCTTTTTATAAGCATGTATTGACTCCGGACACCTATTAAGCATGTATCATCTATTATCATATATTGACATCTTTAATCTCTAAGTATGCATCATTCTCTGTTACCAATCTGCTTGGCATTGTTGTATAGACAGTGCTGCCCATAATTATTCATACCCCTGGCAAATTTTGACTTAAAGTTACTTTTATTCACCCAGCAAGTAATTTTTGACGGGAAATTACATAGGTGTCTCCCAAAAGATACTAAGACGATGTACAAGAGGCATTATTGTGGGAAAAAAAAACATTTCTCAGCTTTTTTTTACATTTGAGCAAAAAGTATCCAGTCCAAAATTATTCATACCCTTCACAAACCGTCACAGTCTGTGGGAAAATCAAAAGTTCTATACCATTCCAAATAGTCCAAGCTCTTCTAAAGCATCCTAATTACCCTGATTAATTGAGAAACAGCTGTTTTAATCAACTCAACAGGTTAAAAACAGCAGCTCTCTGCAGTTGGTTTGTGGACAGTCATGGCTAAGACAAAGGAGCTCAGTGAGGACCTGCGGCTGCGCATTGTGGCTGCTCACAAGTCAGGAAAGGGCTACAAGGCCATTTCTAAATGTTTTCAAGTTCCAGTGGCTACAGTGCAAAGTATTATTAAAAAATACAAGATGTTCCGCACTGTGGAAAATCTCAGAGGATGTGGTCAGAAGTTAAAAGTGACACCTGTGCTGGCCAGGAGGATAGTTAGAGAGGTGAAAAAGAATCCCAAGGATCACCACCATGGCCATCCTGGTGAATCTGGGCTCTGCTGGTGGCAATGTCTCAAGGCAGACAATCCAACGGACACTGCACACTGCTGGGTTCCACGGATGCAGACCAAGGAGGACGCCACTCCAGATAAGGCACACAAAAGCTTGCTTGGCCTTTGCAAAAGCTCATCTGGACAAATAAGAAGACTTCTAGTCTTCTGTGTTATGGTCAGATGAAACAAAAATGTAATTGTTTGGTCACAATGATGTTTCCTTCATTTGGCATAAAAAAGGAGAAGCCTTCAACCCAAAGAACACCATCCCCACTGTCAAACATGGTGGTGGGAACCTAATGCTTTGGGGGTGTTTTTCAGCCAATGGATCAGGGAACCAAATCACAGTAAACGGCACCATGAAAAAAGAGCAATACATGAGGATTCTCAATGACAACACCAGGCAGTCTGCAGAGAAACTTGGCTTTGGGCACCAGTGGACATTTCAGCATGACAATGACCAAAAACACACAGCACAGTGGTGAAGAAATGGTTAGCAGACAACAACATTAATGTTTTGGAGTGGCCCAGCCAGAGTCCAGACTTGAATCCAATTGAGAATCTGTGGACGGAGCTAAAGATCAGGGTGATGGCAAGAAGACCCTCCAACCTGAAAGATTTGGAGCTCATTGCTAAAGATGAATGGGCAAAAATACCTGTGGAGACATGCAAAAAGCTGGTCTGCAATTATAAGAAGCGTTTGATTGCCAATAAAGGCTTTTCTATTGATTATTGAGAAGGGTATGAATAATTTTGGACTGGACACTTTTTGCTCAAATGTAAATAAAAGCTGAGAATTTTTTTTTCCACAATAATGCCTCTTGTACATTGTCTTATTATCTTTTGGGAGACACCTATGTCATTTCCCGTCAAAAAAATTACTTGCTGGTTGAATAAAAGTAACTTTAAGTCAAAATTTGCCAGGGGTATGAATAATTATGGGCAGCACTGTATATCTTATGTATTACTATGACCACTGTAATTACCTTTAATAAATTGAGCAATTATGTTTATTTCATATCTAGTGGCCATTTGTGTTACACCTCGTTTAAAGTCCCAGAGCTAATGATTTGTCTATATGTATGTTTAATAGGGATGGCGGTGTGTCACTGGTGGCACCAGACCTCTTATATATTTTGATATACTGGAAGAATGGTCAAACATTTCCCATAGACACACGCCTAAACCTTGTGGACAGCCTTCCCAGAAGAGTTGAAGCCGCTATAGCTGCAAAGGGTGGGCCAACTCAATATTGAACCCTACGGACTAAGACTGGGATGCCATTAAAGTTCATGTGTCCCAATACTTTTGACAATATAGTGTATAATCTTATGGGAAGATTTTTGTTGAAATAAATGGTCTGGGGACATGGTCTCTTTAAAAGTTGTTCACCTTCACATTTGGTATTAATATTTTGCGCATGGCCATTGGATAAGCCTTTTCTTACTGGTTTTGGTCACAAGATAAGGCCTTTAAATGGCCATTCTGCTTGAGCACCACAAGCCCCATCCTTAAACTTCTCCATCCTGCAAAACTCTTACAGTTCACAAAGCTGTTCTGAGCCAGCAAGACTGGCGGTCGGCTTCTCACTATCGGGTTAATCTACTGCGAAGCGCTTTTAACAGCAGAGTAGAAGCTGATCCTTTCAGAGAGAGAAACTCATTTTTCACCTGTCAGATTATTGCTCATTCCCCGTCTGCACGCCTCGCCTGTCAGAGAGGCCGGCTGCTCCCCATAATACAGGACTATTACGGCGGAATCCTCCAGACAGAACGCAGAGAGGGGAAAAAAAAATCCACTTACATTTCTCTCTCCTTCAGTGACACGGGTTTCATAGCAGTATGCCAGCAGCACATCGATCAGACCTAGGTACGCCAGCTGCTCCGCTCTCTTATCCAGCAGATAGGACTTGTTGGTGAATTTTCTCAGCTGCTCCTTCTCCTTCTCTGTAAACGTGACTACACAAGGTGGAAAAGGGAAAAAAAATAATTTTGACCATGGAAAATTTAGCTCAGTAAGTTTTGACAATCACTCAAGTGCCCATTTAGAACTTAAAGTGTAACTCCACTTTTGTTGAGAAAAAAACATTCCCCTCTGGGTGATCTATGTACATTACAAGGATTATAACAAACCTTGTTGCAGATTCCTAACTTTTGTTATTCTGAAGAAATCACGGTTTGTTCCTCTGTGTCTCTCTGCTGAGTGGGTATAATGGGAGTGGTTTCATAATTATCAGTCAGCTGTGGCAGCAGCAGAGCACTAATGAGGAAAGCTGTTGGGCCTGCATCCCTTTAGACGTGTTCCTATTGGAAGTATCTCTCCAAAAAATTTGTTGCAGGGGATGCCTGAAATCTGACTTGTATTTTAGTGCTTCTGGGAAAATTGGTGAGCCAATCACACAATCAGGAAATTATGTTTCTGGGGAGTGGCCAGTACACATTCTGTGTACAGAACAACTCCAGGTAGCCATATTGCTTTGCGTTTATAGAAAATTACAGTGGCTGCAGATTGAAAAGGAAAGGTCATTTTTAATAATATTCAATTACAATATGACTTGTATCGCAATTGTAGATGCTATATTATTTTTTCTTTGTTACAATTTTTTTTCCCCACGAAAGTGGAGTTACCCTTTAACCACTTCAACAGACAGCAATTTCACCCCCTTCCTGCCCAGCCTAATATTCAGCTTTCAACGTTGTCACACTTTGAATGAGAATTGCTCAGTCATGCAACACTGTACCCAAACAAAATTGTTATCATTTTTTCACACAAATAGAGCTTTCCTTTGGTGGTATTTAAACACCACTGGGTTTATTTTTTTACGATAGAAGTGAAAAAAAGAGTGAAAATTTTGAAAAAAAAAAAACACTTTTTTTTTTAGTTTCGATTATAAAATTTTGCAAATAAGTAATTTTGTTCATAAATTTGGGCCAAAACTTATATTGCTACATATCTTTTGGTAAAAAATAACCCAAATTAGTGGATATTATTTAGTCTGTGTGAAAGCTATAGAGTCTACAAGCTATGGTACCAATCACTGAAAATTGATCACACCTAATGTACTGATGGCCTCATTTCTTAAGGCCCTGAAATATCAGGACAGTACAAATACCCCCCAAATGACCCCTTTTTGGAAAGTAGACAGTCCAAGGTATTTAGTAAGAGGCAAGGTGAGTTTTTTTAAGTTGTAATTTTTTTCCCACAATTCTTGGGAAAATTAAGAAATTATTATTATTTTTTTTTTTTACACAAAATTGTCATAACAAGTTATTTCGCACACGCAGCATATTCATACTTCCAATTACACCTCAAAATACACTCTGCTGCTACTCCTGAGTATGGCAATACTACATGTGTGAGACTTTTACACAGCCTGGCAACATACAGAGGCCCAGCATGCAGGGAGCACCCTCAGGCATTCTAGGAGCATAAATTACCCATCTAATTTCCTGATGACCTATCATACTTTTGAAGGCCCTTGAGCACCAGGATAAAGGCAACGCCCACAAAATGACCCCATTTTGGAAAGCAAACACCACAATGTATATTCTATGAGGCATAATGAGTCTTTTGAACATGTCATTTTTTTGTCCACAAGTTTTTGGAAAATGTGGAAAGAAAATGAAAATGTATTTATTTTTACTCAAAGTTGTCAATTTATAAGATTTTTCTAACACATAGCATGCACATAGCAAAAATGATGCCTCAAATACATTCTGCTCCTCCTCCTGAGTATGGCGATACCACATGTGTGAGACTTTTACCCAGCCTGGCCACACACAGAGGCCCAACATCCAAGTAGCATTTCTAATTTCCTGACGACCTATCACGCTTTTGAAGGCCCTGGAGCACCAGGACAATGGAAACGCCCATAAAATGACCCCATTTTGGAAAGAAAACATCCCAATGTATATTCTATGAGGCATGGGCTGCAGATAGGTACTCGGGCACTCAAATGGGCTGGAGACAGGTACTCAGGTACACTGATGGGCTCTGCAGATAGGTACTCGGGTACTCTGGCCTGGTGAAAGGTACTCTTTATTACTGGGGTAATCTTTATGTTTGACTGTGCACTGTAAGCGGTAACTAGCTGTTACTGCAATCTACTCCTCACACAGTATCGGTGTGTGTGGAGGAGAACCCGGTAACAGCTAGTTACCACAGTTTGTTGACATTTGTGACTGGCTGTGATTGGACACAGATGGTCACGTGGTAAAGAGCCAATTCAATTGGCTTTTTGCCCTGATTGGGGATGGGCTGTGTCAGAGTGACATGCCTCATCCCCGATCGCCATGCTGCGAGCCCCTGGGGATGCGCACCAGCAGCATGCACAAGGACAGTGCATGTGACTGGCAGTGATTGAACACTTTGTTGCAGATTCCTACCTTTTGTTATTCTGAAGAAATACATGTGTTTGTCTGTGTCCATGTAGTAAGTGAATCTAATGGGAGTGGTTTAATAATTATCAACCAGCTGCTGCACCTGCATGGCTCTAATGAGGAAAATTGCAGGGTCTGCATCCCTTCAGATGTGATTTCCTATTGGGAGTATTTCACCATATACCAATACCATATATGACTGTACATTCCAACAAGTTCAGTAAGGGCCGGTTCACACTGCTCCGATCTCAGAGATCGGATGTGATTCGCACCACACTGCAGTGTGAGTTACATGAAATCTCTGTGCGATGCAACTTCAGCCATAGAGATTGTATGGCTGAATTTGCATCGCAATTGGAGCAAACTTGCACAGGACCCTTTTTTTTCGCAGGGTCAGAATCGGATCGCATGGTGGTTCACACCATGCAATCCGATTCCTGTGCGAATTTGCCGTTCACACTGCGATATGCAAACTGATTTGGGGGTGTCATTAACTTTATATTGACACTCTTCACAGTTCGCATACTGCAGTGTGATGCAGTGGATTCGCAGGGTTCCTGCATCGCTGCAGTGTGAAGCGACCCTAACAGTTAATGTACGGAAAGGGACATGCAACGTGTTTCGAATATCTTTAAGAATATCTTCATCAGGGATATCTATCACCACTATAAGTTTAACATCTGTCAGTGTCCATAAAGAGTTCAAAAGCCCTTCATGATCATGAGTGGAACATCATACCGCTCTGGTATAGACATTTCAGTATCTGCTATAGCAAACATTTATGTCTTTGGAGGGATTTTTTTTGGACAATTCACCCTTGCGGAATCACTTATAAGTCAATAGATATGCGGTTCTGTTGGGTGATCTCATTTTGTGCCATGTCAGGTGAAGGGCTTTTGAACTCTTTATGGAGACTGGCAGATGTTAAACTTATGATATCTCTGATGAAGATATTCGAAATGCGTTGGATTTCCCTCTCCATACATTAACTGTTACTGAACTTGAGTGTACAGTCATACATGATATTTGGTATCACCACCTAACACACAATTTGTACATGAATAATGTGATCAATGTTTTTATGGGAAGTTATAAGCCCCATGGAGGTTTGTTTTAAACTATGAAAAATGTAATTTGTATTTTTATATAAATGTTTCTGGTTATATTGCTTGCCATGAAAAAATCCCAAAAAATGTTTATTTTTGGAGTTTTCTGTGAGAAGCAGATTGGCTACCATGCACAGCTGCACCAGGTTCTGAGTGCTCCACTTTTAGTAAACCCCCCCCCCCCCTTAGTGCTCTGGACTGAGACAAGTACACACTATAGAGGAATATGCTTTGCTCATATTTCATGTCTGAGGTTTACAACCACTTTAAGAATCCATGCTTGAATAGATTTTTGTTTTTCAAACCAGTTTAGTGTCACTCTAATATAAACCCGTTACCCAGGTTTGCTTCAAGACAGCAGTTTTGTGATCTTGAAATCCATGACACCCGTAAACCGGCACAGCATCTCCCAAAAAAATTAAGTGGGAAATGATGTAACATCTATTTATCGGATTACACAGAGGTATTACAGAATACATCCACGAAGACACGTACATTAGTTCCTGCCCCAGGGAAGCTTATAACCTGCCTGTGGCCTGTTTATGGTGGATTTCTCTTTTGGTCACATCACCCTGTTTGATTTTGTTCCAGTTTAAAACAGTTCAATATAGAAAAATTGCAGTGTCAAAGTAAGGTGCGCTAAAATGTTTTTTGGTTTGTTTATAAAATTATGTTTTATAGCATTTTTTGATATTGTAATCATTTTGTTTTTTCTTTATTTATTACAAGTATTGAAGTAGCACTGACAATTTACACAGCCCTTCACACATTTTGTACATTCACATGTGTCCCTGCCCCCAAGAAGCTGTACAATGGCATTCATACATACAGGATCTCACAAAAGTGAGTACACCCTCACATTTTTGTAAATATTTTATTAGATCTTTCCATGTGACAACACTGAAGAAATTACACTTTGCTACAATGTAAAGTAGTGAGTGTACAGCTTGTATAACACATAGCCATTCAGGTCTAAACCGCTGGCAAAAAAAAGGGAGTACACCCCAAGTGAAAATGTTCAAAATTGGGCCCAAAGTGTCAATATTTTCTGTGGCCGCCATTATTTTTCAGCACTGCCTTAACACTCTTGGGCATGGAGTTCACCAGAGCTTCACAGGTTGCCACTGGAGTCCTCTTCCACTCCTTCATGACGAAATCACGGAGCTGGTGAATGTTAGAGACCTTGCGCTCCTCCACCTTCCATTTGAGGATGCCCCAAAATGCTCAATAGGGTTTAGGCCTGGAGACATGCTTGGCCTGGTTGCCGCCACACAAGCTTGACACCATCTGAACCAAATAAGTTTATCTTGGTCTCATCAGGTTCCAGTAACCCATGTCCTTACCCTGCTTGTCTTCAGCAAACTGTTTGTGGGCTTTCTTGTGCATCATCTTTAGAAGATGCTTCCTTCTGGGATGACAGCCATGCAGACCAATTTGATGCAGTGTGCAGCGTATGGTCTGAGCACTGACAGGCTGACCCCCCACCCCTTCAACCTCTACAACAATGCTGGCAGCACTCATACGTCTATTTCCCAAAGACAACCTCTGGATATGATGCTGAGCATGTGCACTGTATGGACTTGGTCACCGTGCTGCAGTTTCAGGGTCTTGGCAATCTTCCTATAGCCTAGGCCATCTTTATGTAGAACAACAATTCTCTTTTTCAGATTCTCAGAGAGTTCTTTGCCATGAGGTGCCATGTTGAACTTCCAGTGACCAGTATGAAAGAGAGTGATAACACCAAATTTAACACACCTGCTCCCTATTCACACCTGAGCCCTTGTAATACTAACGAGTCACATGACACCGGGGAGGGAAAATGGCTAATTGAGCCCAATTTAGACATTTTTACTTAGGGGTATACTCGCTTTTGTTGCCAGCAGTTTACACATTAATGGCTGTTTGTTGAATTATTTTGAGGGGGCAGCAAATTTACACTGTTATGCAAGCTGTACATTCATCACTTTACATTGTAGCAAAGAGTAATTTCTTCAGTGTTCTCACATGAAACGGTATAATAAAATATTTACAAAAATGTGAGGGGTGTACTCACTTTTGTGAGATACTGTATATACACTGACGTTATGTGAGGCGAGGCGATCTATGGACACTATGTGGAATCCGGTCCGGGTTTTACCAGCCACCTTGGCAGGGTTGGTTCCAGAGCAGATTTTGTGGTCCACTGGAGTTTGGTTTAAATAACCAGGAAGAGAGGTAAGTTTTGCTCTGGCCTGGGACTCAGGAGCCATCAGCCTGAGAGCTGATATATGGAAGTTTGCGTATGGACTGAGACAAAAAGGTTTGCACTGTCTTCTGGGTGTCTGGGAGAAGCCCTGCACCATTCAGTTAGGAAAAACTGAAATGTTTAGTTAGTGCCTGGATGGCGAGGATTTATTTTCTGTTTTGTTTATTTGATTTCTACATGTGACCTTTTAAATAAACCTGGCTACAAGCCAGATTTTAAGTAAACCTGCCGTTTTGGACTGCCTTTTTCCAGGGAAGGTGATCCCCATTGAGCTAACCCCACCACAACACATACACACTGCTCAAAAAAAATTAAAGGAACTTTGAAAACACATCAGATCTCAATGGGCAAAAATTAGGGATGCACCGATACTAGCATTTTTGCGAGTATCGGTACTCGCGAAAATGCTCCGAATCCCGGAAACCGATACCGGAAGTGACGTCACCAACCCCCGCACATTCTATATAACCAGGCTCTGTGAAGGGAGTGACATGGGCAGAGCTGCAGCTGCGTAGGATTTCCACCACCTACTTCTCCTCCTCCAGCAGAGCAGCTCTCATGCACCCAGCAATGCCTGCTCAGGGGATGAAGTCTTTCATAGAGGTAACCCCCTCCCTGTCCTCCCATCCACCTGGCTGCTCCCCCCTGTCCTCCCATCTTCCCGACTGCTCCCCCTTGTCCTCCCATCCACCCGGCTGCTCCCCCCTGTCCTCCCATCCACCCGGCTGCTCCCCCCTGTCCTCCCCTCCTGTCCCCCCTCGTCGGCCCACCTACCCTCCTGTCCCCCCTCGTCG
>BLSH010456550.1:182408-202348 GCA_018402905.1 Glandirana rugosa | reverse complement strand
CTAGCTACCTGGCTGAAATCATATTGGTCGGACGGGTATGTACCTAACTTAGACCTGACCAGGTGCGACTTGACCGGTTCTAAGCTGGGCAGATAACGGTCGACCGAAATGGCACACGACTTATTTTAAAACGTCGTCCGAACTACACAGGATACCTGGTATCAAACGTCTTAGGACGAGATTCGGTTAGGAGACGAAAGTGTTCGTGACTATTCCCTGTACGTTGCTTTCATCTCTCGTCCTACAATTGGATTAGTCAAATTACAAGAAGGAAGTGACAGTTTAGTGTCTGATTCCATTCCCTCCTCTGGTCCGATACAACGACTTTATGTTCCATATATTATCCGTTAAATGATTTTAATTTTCTCCAGCCAGTCCTAACATTTGTTAGGATAAGTTGGTCACCTCACTTTTTTATATTGTATTTCAGCAACATAGCCTGGTCTCCTCCCTTACCTTAGTCTGTGATTTGACAGTGAAGGAAGAACATTAAACTGATTAGGTTAACATCCTGCTCTCTACTTTCGTTGCATGTCCCTTATCAGTGCTTGTGAAAGCAGAGGATTGGCTTAGAGCAGGATTCTGCAAACTATGGTCCATAGGACACATCAAGCCTGCTGCAAAATTTTATTCAGCACACGGTAAAGCCAGCTGGCAATAGACGGGTCGAATCTTGGCCAGTTCAGCGTGGACCAGTCCAGATTCAATCCATGTATGGGCAGGCTGGTTATACTAAAGTCGGTCCATCGATCAACTTCAGAACAAGCAGCCTATCAGATTTTTTGCGTGTGATTACTGCCAGTGGCTATAGCCACCAGCACTAATCCTTGTCTTCTGCTGGCAGGGAAGGCTCCTCGCTAGCAGAACACAATAGCACTGCAATAGGGATTCCCTCATCAACAATAACTGTAGTGATGGGGGAAATCACTGATTTTCTTTCCTGCAACCTGTGGTTTCAGGAAATAAAATTGCATCATCTATGGCATACCTAAGGGTCAGTGGTGTATCTTCAGACTGAGGATCCAGATGAATTGGTCTCTGCTTCTTACATAGTTACATAGTAAACAAGGTTGAAAAAGGACACAAGTCCATCAAGTCCAATCTATGTGTGTGTTTTTAATGTCAGTATTAAATTGTATACCCCTCAATGTTGTGGTCCCTTAGGTGTGCATCTAATAGTTTTTTGAAATTATCTAGATTCCCAGCAGAGACTACTGCTTGTGGAAGAGAATTCCACATCCTCACTGCTCTTACCGTAAAGAACCCTCTACTCTTTTTAAGGTTAAACCGCCTTTCTTCCATTTGTAGTGAATGGCCGCGTGTCTTTGTGTGCTCCCTTGCACGGAATAGTTTTGTACCTACTGTGGGGTCACCAGTACAGTATTTGTACATTGAAATCATATCCCCTCTCAAGCGTCTCTTCTCCAGAGAGAATAAGTTCAGTGCTTGTAATCTTTCCTCATAACTTGGTCCTCCAATCCCTTAATAAGCTTTGCGGTCCTTCTCTATACCCTTTCCAATACCAGGACATCCTTCCTGAGGACTGGTGCCCAGAACTGGAAGGCATATTTCAGGTGCGGCCTCACCAGAGACTTGTATAGTGGGAGAATTATTGATTTATCCCTGGAGTTGATTCCTTTCCAGATGCATGCCAACAATTTGTTAGCTTTGCTTGCAGCAGCTTGGCATTGCATGCCACTGCTGAGCCTGTTCTCCACTGGGACCACTAGGTCTTTTTCCATCTTAGATTCCCCCCAGAGGCTCTCCCCTAGCGAGTAGTTTGCTTTCTTGTTCTTGGTACCAAAATGCATTATCTTACATTTTTCTACTTTAAATCTCATTTGCCACTTGTCTGCCCACCCCATTAATTTATTCAGATCTTCTTGCAAGGTTTCCACAACCTGTGGAGTTTATTGATCTGCTTAGCTTGGTATCATCCATAAATATTGAGATTGAGCTGTTCACCCCGTCCTCCAAGTCGTTTATGAATAAACTGAATAGGATTGGTCCCAGGACAGAACCTTTGGGGAGCACCACTTTCTACACCAGACCATTCTGAGTACTCCCCATTTATCACCACCCTCTGAACTCTCCCTTGTAGCCAATTTTCAGTCCAGGTGCTCACCCTTTGATCCATGTTAAGGACCTTAGTTTGTACAGTAAACATTTATGGGGAACTGTATCAAATGCTTTCGCAAAATCCAGATACACCACATCTACAGGCCTTCCCTTATCTAGATGGCAGCTCACCTCATAGAAGGTTAATAGATTGATTTGGCAAGAACGATCCTTCATGAGCCTATGTTGATTACCACTAATGATACCGTTTTCGTTACAATAATCTTGTATGTAATCCCTTATTTTTCCCTCCAAGAGCTTGCCAATTATTGATGTTAAGCTAACTGGTCTGTAGTTCCCAGGGATATATCTTGGTCCTTTTTTATATATTGGTACTACATTGGCTTTCTTTCCAATCACCTGGTATCATACCAGTCAGAAAACTGCTCTTAAAGATTAGGTACAAGGGTCTGGCAATAACTTGGCTAAGTTCCTTAGGGACCCTCGGGTGTAAGCCATCTGGTCCCGGTGAATTATTAGTGTTCAGTTTTTAAAGCCTATTCCTGATTTTATCCTCAGTTAGCCATGAGGGTACTTCCTGTGGCGTGCTGTGAGGATCAGCATTGTAGTTCTGAATATCTGAGCCCCCTGTTTCCTTCGTGAATACTGAGGAGAAAAATGAGTTTAACACCTTTGCCATTTCTCCATCCTTTGCAACCAGATTACCTTCATCATTCTTTATGGGGCCTACAGTGCCTTGCGAAAGTATTCGGCCCCCTTTGAACTTTGCGACCTTTTGCCACATTTCAGGCTTCAAACATAAAGATATAAAACTGTAATTTTTTTGTGAAGAATCAACAACAAGTGGGACACAATCATGAAGTGGAACGAAATTTATTGGATATTTCAAACTTTTTTAACAAATAAAAAACTGAAAAATTGGGCGTGCAAAATTATTCAGCCCCTTTACTTTTAGTGCAGCAAACTCTCTCCAGAAGTTCAGTGAGGATCTCTGAATGATGCAATGTTGACCTCAATGACTAATGATGATAAATAGAATCCACCTGTGTGTAATCAAGTCTCCGTATAAATGCACCTGCACTGTGATAGTCTCAGAGGTCCGTTTAAGGTGCAGAGAGCATCATGAAGAACAAGGAACACACCAGGGAGGTCCGAGATACTGTTGTGGAGAAGTTTAAAGCCGGATTTGGATACAAAAAGATTTCCCAAGCTTTAAACATCCCAAGGAGCACTGTGCAAGCGATAATATTGAAATGGAAGGAGTATCAGACCACTGCAAATCTACCAAGACCTGGCCGTCCCTCTAAACTTTTAGCTCATACAAGGAGAAGACTGATCAGAGATGCAGCCAAGAGGCCCATGATCACTCTGGATGAACTGCAGAGATCTACAGCTGAGGTGGGAGACTCTGTCCATAGGACAACAATCAGTCGTATACTGCACAAATCTGGCCTTTATGGAAGAGTGGCAAGAAGAAAGCCATTTCTTAAAGATATCCATAAAAAGTGTCGTTTAAAGTTTGCCACAAGCCACCTGGGAGACACACCAAACATGTG
Organism: Glandirana rugosa; assembly: GCA_018402905.1. Taxonomy (NCBI): domain Eukaryota; kingdom Metazoa; phylum Chordata; class Amphibia; order Anura; family Ranidae; genus Glandirana; species Glandirana rugosa. Next base: position 198,713 of record BLSH010456550.1, on the reverse strand, counting down.
GAAGAAGGTGCTCTGGTCAGATGAAACCAAAATCGAACTTTTTGGCAACAATGCAAAACGTTATGTTTGCTGTAAAAGCAACACAGCTCATCACCCTGAACACATCATCCCCACTGTCAAACATGGTGGTGGCACCATCATGGTTTGGGCCTGCTTTTCTTCAGCAGGGACAGGGAAGATGGTTAAAATTGATGGGAAGATGGATGGAGCCAAATACAGGACTATTCTGGAAGGAAACCTGATGGAGTCTGCAAAAGACCTGAGACTGGGACGGAGATTTGTCTTCCAACAAGACAATGATCCAAAACATAAAGCAAAATCTACAATGGAATGGTTCACAAATAAACATATCCTGTTGTTAGAATGGCCAAGTCAAAGTCCAGACCTGAATCCAATCGAGAATCTGTGGAAAGAACTGAAAACTGCTGTTCACAAACGCTCTCCATCCAACCTCACTGAGCTTGAGCTGTTTTGCAAGGAGGAATGGGCAAAAATTTCAGTCTCTCGATGTGCAAAACTGATAAAGACATACCCCAAGCAACTTACAGCTGTAATGTTTTATATCTTTATGTTTGAAGCATGAAATGTGGCAAAAGGTCGCAAAGTTCAAAGGGGGCCGAATACTTTCGCAAGGCACTGTATATGATCTGACCTCTCTCTCTTACTGTTTATATACTTAAAGAATTTCTTGGGATTCTTTTTACTCTCCTCTGCTATGTGTCTTTCATGTTCTATCTTAGCTGCTCTGATTGCACCTTTGCATTCCTTATTGCGTGTTTTATAAATATGAAAATCTGATAGGGACCCCTCAGCCTTGTATTATTTGAAGGTCTTCTCCTTTGCTTTTATGTGTACCTTTACATCGGAGTTAAGCTATCCTGGTCTTTTGATTAGCTCTTTTAAATTTATTTCCCGTTGGGATACACTGGCTAATACCTTTGTTTAGTGTGTTCTTGAAGCACTCCCATTTTTCCTCCGCGTTCATTGTTCCTAGAATTTTATCCCAGCTAACATATTCCAGCAAGGAGCGTAGTTTATGGAAGTTGGCTCTCTTAAAATTCAGCGTCTTTGTATTCCCCTTATGTTTCTTATTTGTGTAATTTATACTGAAACTAATTGTCCTGAGATCGCTATTTCCTAGATTGCCCCTTACTTCCACGTCTGTGATCAGGTCTGTGTTGTTAGTGATCAGAAGGTCTAATAATGCTTTTTCTCTCGGTGCATTTACTATTTGACCCATGAAATTGTCCTGCAGGACATTTAGAAAATGGCGAGACTTAGCTGAATGTGCAGTACCTTCCTCCCAGTCAATATCTGGATAATTAAAATTCCCCATTATAATGACACTTGCCGTCCTAGCCGCTATTCCAAATTGCGATAGGAGGTCCGCCTCCCCCTCCTCCTTCTGATTTGGGGGCCTATAGCATATACCCAGTATTACTGATGTGGACCATGATGTAAAGGGGGACTCTGGTTGGGACCCTGACATAAGGGGGAACTCTGATATGCAGGGGGGGGGGCTCTAAAGTGATGCCATGGGGGGGGGGGGGACTTGTAATGTAAAGGGGAGGGGGATTCTGATGTGAACTGAGAGGGGGTTGTGCAAATTGGGGGGGGGGGGGTTGTTCTGATGTAAAGGGGAGGCTTCTGATGTGAAGTTATTTATTGGAGTGTGTTTATTCATTCATTTAAAAAGTATTCATTCACTTATAAAACTGATCTTTTTTTTTGTTGGCCTGCGAATATTTGTAAAATATATGCTGTGGCCCTCGTGCTGAAAAAAGTTTGAAGACACTTAACCTAGAGAATCCCACTCCCAGAGCTCACACTGTACAGGGGATGAGCAGATGACTGATATGAGCACAGAATCAAGTACTTATATTTGTTGCATTTAGGTTGTACTCACACTAGGGTGTAGGTGTAGTGCCCAAGCAAGTTTAACCCTCGAAGTCCAGTTTGTTTTACTAATCTCATTGCTCTGTACCATGCTCAAGCATAGTTCACTGTGCCCTGGGCCGCTTGAAAGAGGTAATCTTGGGACTGGCTCAGTAGGAAGCCAGCATGTTACGCATATGTGTGATCACTAACCATGCCCAAGTGCAGAACCCTCATGGATCACTGGGCACAGAAGCAGGGATCACTATTGTCTGATTGGTAGAGACATCGTCATAAGTGTACTCAGGCCACAATGTGACCGTTGACCATCAGGGTAGGCGGGGACAATTTTACTTGGGCAGCGTACAAGGCAACTGTGTTAATACAAATAAAACCAAAGAAATTTCCAAGCTAAACTTACAGACCGGCCTGCGTGCAACCAAATTATCCTGTCTAACAGTTAAAAAAAAGAGTTAAAAACAGGGGTTTAGTCTGCACACATTTGCAAATACATAAGCTACAGGTCCCGTCAAGGCATCCTGGGTCCTGTAGTCCCTAACTCTAATGTCTAAGAGTCTCCACAATGGAAGCAGCTGCATTTTTACGGACAGGCAGAGGGCAGGTGAGCCAAAGGGAGCCCACCCCTCAAAGGCGCAGGGGCACACTGAACACCCAGCACTATGGAAGCAAAGGTGTCAGTGCGTTGCCTGACCAAAATATTAACAATACAAACAAATGGCCACTGCCCCCACCTATAACTTGCCTTTGCAGCAAGGAGTTAGGGACTACAGGACACAGGGTGCCTTAATGGGGCTCTGTAGCTTACACATATGTTTGCAAATGTGTACAGACTAAATCCCTGTTTTTAACACATACTGTTTATCAGAGAACGGTCCAACAACGAAGGTATTTCCCTTTGACACAAAGGAATGCGCCAGTATGCATGTGCAGAAGAACGAGAACGAATGGAGGGCTCCGAACGTTAGTGCGCATGCGCATACGTCCGTTCGTATGCAATGCAGCAGATGTTGGCGCCCAAAGCCCTATTTAAACCAGTGCAGAGGAGCCATGAATTGCTGGATTATCTTCAGCTTCCTGCTGTGTCTTGTGTTCCCTGTTCCTGATTCATCTGATCCTTGGTTACCGACCCGGCTTGCCCTGACCATCCTGATCCCGATTCCTGGCTTTGACCTTTGGCTCGTCTCTCTACTCTGCACTCTGGTTCCTGATCTGTGTTTGACCCTCGGCCTGGCTTTGACTTCCCTTCTGGCTACTCCTGAAATAGGCTATAGACTCTGTCTGATATTCCGTGTATGACCTCTGGCCTGACCCTGATCCTGGTTTCCTCTGGTCCTGCCAGGTGTGTTCCAGTGTTTCCCAGGGACTCCAGCCCAGCAGCACGTCCTGGTTCCAGTAGACCCATCCTGGAAGACCACGCACCTGGCCTGCACCACCGGTGACCCCTGCCTCTCTGGGCATAGCGCTGCCTGTTCCACCTCCAGGGGGTGCTCTCCACCTAGCTGCAAGGGAAGCCCTCTCTGCACCTTGGCCTCCAACCAGGTAACTGACACTGTTAGACAGGTCAATTTGGTTAGTCGCAGGCTGGTCGGTAAGCTGAGCTTGGAAATTTCTTTGGGTTTATTGCTTCACACTTCCAGAGCTCTTTGCTGCAAAGGCCATTTATAGGTGGGGGCAGTGGCCATTTGTTTGTATTGTTCAACTGTCTTAATACACCCTAAAAGTGGACCTTAACCCAAAATGAGGATTTACTGTGTTAGAGGGTACATCCAGAAATGTTTATTGTGCCTAAGAAATACCCTGAAATGTCAACATTTTCCATTGAATTCCTTCTGTGAATTAGCAGTGCATTTCCTGTGACCGGATCGCCCTGTGTCCTGTGCCCCATAGCTGTAGATCTGCAGTGAAAGATCATCTATAGCACTGCTGCCTTGGACTGATGGTCTCATGAGATTTGGGGGAAGATTTGGTGATGTCACTGCTTGTGCCTCACTGTTCTCCTTGCTGTAGAGAATACTGTACCTGAGGACCTGCAGTGCAAGAATCTCCCTGCTTTGGCTTCCTTCATTCTGTGGATCTGTGCTTCCTCCACCTCTCCTGCTGCTTCCTGAATATTCCACCAGTCATCAGGAGACCAGTTCGGACATTAGGAAGCATATTTTGTCGCTACCTAGATTACGGCCCACAGAGACAGTGTGGAGACAGGAATATTAAATCAGTAACGGAAAAAGATCAGCTGCACCTAAGACTATGGGCAATACTAGGAACTAATCATTTCCCATTTTGGGACAAATCTTTCACAGCTCAGGTACTAAATAAAGGGTAAGTTTGCCTTTTCACGAAAAATGAAAAGTTGAACTAACTCCAAATATCCTGTCCACCACCCCTCCAGATCTCTCTTTAAATAACGTCTACGATGCGGTGAACTGCTAGTGTAGTAGTCCATATTGGGGAGGAGGGGGGGGGGGAGCGGGTGCTCGATTTTGACAGGTTCCTGCTCCCAATTGCGTTCCGGTCACCTTACGCGATCGGAAGCGAAAGTTCTCCCTCCTGAAGTCTTCTGGGACAAATGACAGGTCCTAGAAGACTTTGGGACCAGTCACAGTGCGCAGTGCCCGGCTGTGAAGCCACAAGCTGTCATAGCCGGGTGTCCATAGTAGAGATGCCGGGGCCACCAAGGGAGGACATGGGGAGAACACAGCACGGGTGAGTGCACAGCTGGATCAAGGGACAGGTGAGTGGCTGTTCATTAAAAGTCAGCAGCTACACTTTTTGTAGCTGCTGACTTTTAATAAACAAAAATATCACTGGAACTCCGCGTTAACAAAAGAAGCCTCAGATGTGCTTCTCATTGGTCAGCATGGTCATGTGCCTGTGCTGGCCAATAAGTGCTTGCATTATGACGGATGCTCACTCCAGAGCTGGCGAGGCTCGGAGCGAAGACCAGAATATTTGGAGTTAGTTACTTACCCTTTAAGTATGTTATAGGGAACCCATCTGCTTAAATACATTTCTGCTCCTCCTTTGCACTGCTACACCAAGATGTTCCCCCGGCTATCTTACCTTTTTTGTCCTCACTTTCTGGGGAAACATTTGCGGTTCTATGCTGCATCTCCTCCCACCAGGTTTTGTACTTCAGCAAATGTTTAATAGCATCGTCTTCAAAGAGGTCGGCTCTGCAAGAAACAACAACGTTCTTTCAACCGTGTACAGTCAGCAAAACGCTTAACAAAAAAAAAAATCAGAAGCAGCCTTGAATGAACTCTGATGTAAAGAAAAAACCAGAACACCATTTTAACCACTTACCAACCGGGGCCCTTTTTTACATTTGTTGGTTACAAGCTAAAAACAGTTTTTCTTTGCGAGAAAATTACTTAGAACCCCCAAAGATTATATATTTTTTTTTTCAAACACCCTAGAGAATAAAATGGCGATCGTTGCAATACTTTTTGTCACACGGTATTTGCGCAGCGGTCTTTCAAGCATGATTTTTTTGGAAAGATTTCACTTTTTTGAGTTAAAAAATAAGACAACAGTAAAGTTAGCCCAATTTTTTTGTATATTGTGAAAAAGGATGTTACGCTGAGTAAATAGATACCATACAGGACACGGTTGAAAATTGTGCATAGTCGCGGAATGGCAACAAAGTCCGGTACTTAAAAATTTCCATAGGCAACGCTTTAAAAAATTTTAACGGTTACCAGGTTAGAAGTGCAGAGGAGGTCTTTCTTTGCTGCGCGAGCTTGCGGGGACAGTGGCGCTTTAAATTTTTTTTTTATTTATTTATTTTTAGCACTGTTCCTTTAAAAAAAAAAATCTGATCACTTTTATTGCTATCACAAGGAATGTAAACATCCCTTGTGATAGTAATATATGGTAACAGGTACACGTTTTGGAGGGCTGGGGGGGGTCCCCTCCCCTCCCGCCCCCTGGGATAACGGCCGAGCAGCTCCTGAGCCGGATCGGTCGATATCCCCGGATAGCCGACCGTCCACTCTAAAAAACTATACCGGGATATAGCCTGTAGCTGCAGGCTATATCCCAGTACAGATACTCAAAACCAGCCGCCACCTATTTACAGCGCTGGTCGGGAAGTGGTTAAAACACCAAATTTATGCACACAGGACGTTTTTGGACATTTTTACAGCAGCTGTTTTTAGCTACAGACTTTTTTTTCCTACAGTCAATCAACCCTCCATCACGTTATCCTATGTGTTCATGCACACACAGGCTGTTATCAACTGTTTTTGGCTGGGGCGTTTTTAAGCTGTAAAAAAAAAAATAAATAAATAAAAAGACTAGTGGGTTCTGAGAGACGTTTTTCAGCTGTAAAAACGCTCAAAAATGCCGTTAGCCAACGTTTTTGGACATTTTTGATCCATTGAGAAAAAAAAACACTCAAAAAAGCTAGTGCAATAACGCTGAACAAAGCTGAAAAACTCACTACACAGCTACTGAATTTTTTACATAGAAAAGTGACGGCAGAAAAAGACTGAGTAGTCCATCGAGTCTGTCCTTTTTTATTTTTATTTTTTTGTTTGTTTTTTGTTTTCACATTAACCTTGTTGTCTGACTATAGATTTATGTTTATCCCAAGCATGTTTGAAGCCATTTACGGTTGACTGTCTCACAACCTCTTTTGGTGGTTTATTCCAATCATCAAACACCCTTTCAGTAAAATACTTGTTTTTGGAACTTTTTTAACTTCCTGTGTGCATGAGACCTAAAAGGAAAGTTTTTTCTCCACTTTAGGCGCAGATGTTTTCTGGCAATTTAACTAGTTGCACTCCATCCAGCCATTTTAGCTAAAGGTCAATTTTCTAATAGCTTTGCAAGTATTTATGATACAGAAGTGACACTTTTTTTTTGGGGGGGGGGGTGCAAAGAAGGCTTTCTTTAGGTGGTATTTTCTTTAAAGCGTTATTGATTTTCTAATATAACCCCTTGCCATTGTCCCTTCAAATAGCCTCTGATGCTGGAGACCAGTAAGCAGGGCTCAGGATTATGCACTCACTGTGATTAGCATGCAGTAATGATGTGCATAGGGAGCCCTGCCTACCAGCTGTCAATGGTGGGTACTTGATGGTGAGCTGTCCTTGACAGATCGTCACTGTCTCTGGGGCGCAAATTGAGCACAGTGACACACATCTACAGCAGCTTGGTATTAAAATGGTTGTAAACCTCAGACATGAAATATGAACAAAGCATTTCCTTCCATAGCGTGTTGTTGTCTCAATCTAGAGCACTATGGTGCCTTGAAAAAGTATTCATACTCCTTGAATTTTTCCACATTTTGTCATGTTACAACCAAAAAACATAAATGTATTTTATTGGGATTTTATGTTACATAGTCAGCGAGGTTGAAAAAAGACACAAGTCCAACCTATGTGTGTGCTTTTATGTCAGTATTACATTATATATCCCTCAATGCTGTGGTCCCTTAGGTGTGCATCTAGTAGTTTTTTTTCATTTATCTATACTACCAGCAGAAACTACTGCTTGTGGAAAAGAATTCCACATTCTCACTGCTCTTACCGTAAAGAAACCTCTACGCATTTTAAGGTTAAACAGTCTTTTCTCTATTCTTAGTGAATGGCCGCGTGTCTTTGTGTACTCCCTTGCGCTGAATAGTTTTGTCCCTATAGTGGGGTCACCAGTACAGTATTTGTACATTAAAATCATATCCCCTATCAAGCGTCTCTTCTCCAGAGAGAATAAGTTCAGTGCTTGTAATCTTTCCCCATAACTAAGGTCCTCCAATCCCTTAATTAGCTTTGTGGCCCTTCTCTGAACCCTTTCCAATACCTGGACATCCTTCCTGAGGACTGGTGCCCAGAACTGGATGGCATACTCCAGGTGCGGCCTCACCAGAGACTTGTATAGTGGGAGAATTATTGATTTATCCCTTAAGTTAATCCCTTTCTTGATGCATGCCAACACTTTGTTAGCTCTGCTTGCAGCAGCTTGGCATTGCATGCCACTGCTGAGCCTGTTCACTACTATGACCCCTAGGTCTTTTTCCATTCTAGTTTCCCCCAGGGGCTCTCCCCCTAGTGAGTAGTTTGCGTTCATGTTCTTGGTACCCAAATGCATTATCTTACATTTTTCTACGTTAAATCTCATTTGCCATTTGTCTGCCCACCCCATTAATTTATTCAGATCTTCTTGCAAGGTTTCCACATCCTGTGGAGAGTCTATTGCCCTGCTTAGCTTGGTATCATCTGCAAATATTGAGATTGAGCTATTCACCCCGTCCTCCAAATCATTTATGAATAAGTTGAATAGCATTGGTCCCAGGACAGAACCTTGGGGAACCCCGCTTTCTACACCAGACCATTCTGAGTGCTCCCCATTTATCACCACCCTCTGGACTCTCCCCTGCAGCCAGTTTTCAATCCAGGTACTCACCCTTTGATCCATGTTGAGGGATTTTATTTTGTACAGTAAACGTTTATGGGGAACTGTATCAAATGCTTTTGCAAAGTCCAGATACACCACGTCTACAGGCCTTCCTTTATCTAGGTGGCGGTTCACCTCCTCATAGAAGGTTAATAGATTGGTTTGGCAAGAATGATTCTTCATGAAACCATGTTGATTACCGCTAATGATACCGTTCTCGTTACAATAATCTTGTATATAATCCCTTATTATTCCCTCCAAGAGCTTGCAAATTATCGATGTTAAGCTAACTGGTCTGTAGTTCCTAGGGATATATCTTTGATCCTTTTTTACATATTGGTACCACATTGGCTTTCCTCCATTCAGATGGTATCATACCAGTCAGAAAACTGCTCTTTAAGATTAGGTACAAGGGTCTGGCAATAACATGGCGAAGTTCCTTAAGGACCCTTGGGTGTAAGCCATCTGGGCCTGGTAACTTATTGGTGTTCAGTTTTTCAAGCCTATTCCTGATTTCACCCTCAGTCAGCCACAAGGGTGCTTCCTGTGATGTGTCATGAGGACCAGCATTGTAGTTCTGAATAATTGAGCCCCCCGTTTCCTTTGTGAATACTGAGGAGAAAAATTAGTTTAACACCTTTGCCATTTCTCCATCCTCTGTAACCAAAATACCTTCATCATTCTTTATTGGGCCAATATGATCTGACCCCCCTCTCTTACTATTTATATACTTAAATAATTTCTTGGGATTTTTTTTACTCTCCTCAGCTATGTGTCTTTCATGTTCTATCTTAGCTGCTCTGATTGCACCTTTGCATTCCTTATTGCGTGTTTTGTAGTTCTGAAAATCTGACTGAGACCCCTCCTCCTTGTATTTTTTGAAGGTCTTCTTTTTTGCTTTTATGTGTGCCTTTATGTCGGAGTTAAGCCATCCTGGTCTTTGGTTAGCTCTTTTAATTTTATTTCCTGTTGGGATACACTGGCTAACACCTTTGTTTAGTGTGTTCTTGAAGCACTCCCATTTTTCCTCCGCATTCATTGTTCCTAGAATTTTATCCCAGTTAACATCTTCCAGCAAGGAGCGTAGTTTCTGGAAGTTGGCTCTTCTAAAATTCAGTGTCTTTGTATTCCCCTTGCATTTCCCATTTGTGTAATTTATATAATTGTCCTGTGATCGCCATTTCCTAGATTGCCCCTTACTTCCACATCTGTGATCAGGTCTGTGTTGTTGGTAATCAGAAGGTCCAATAATGCTTTTTCTCTTGTTGGTACATTTACCATCTGACCCATGAAATTATCCTGCAGGACATTTAGGAAATGGTGAGCCTTAGCTGAACGTGCAGTACCTTCTTCCCAGTCAATATCTGGATAATTAAAATCTCCCATTATAATAACATTTCCCATCCTTGCCGCTATTCCAACTTGTGATAGGAGGTCCGCCTCCCCCTCCTCCCTCTGATTAGGGGGCCTATAGCATATTCCCAGTATTACTTTCCCCCTGGTATCCTCCCTTTGTAACCCTACCCATAAGGCTTCGACTTCCTCCCCAAATCCACTAGAAATGTCACCTCTCACATTAATTTGAATGTAATTTTTTATATACAGGCATACCCCTCCCCCTTTTTTGCCCTCCCTATCCCTGCGATATAGGGAATACCCCTGAATGGTAGCCAGCCAATCATGAGAGCTGTTGAACCAAGTCTCCGAAATTCCCACAAAATCGAATTCCTCCTCATACAGTAGCAGCTCTAGTTCTCCCATCTTGTCTGCCAGACTCCTGGCATTAGTGAACAAGCCATGTAGTTTTGTCTGGACCCCTACTGTTTCCTTGCTAGGTATTCCTTGTTTGCATATAGGACTTGTTACACTACTTGCCTCGGGTTTAGCCTCCTTATCTGGCCTATCACTCCTACCCCCAATACTACCGGCTGGACTCTGTTCCCCTCTGGCTATTAGTAAGTCTGGACCCTCCCCCCCGTTGCCTAGTTTAAAAGCCCTTCTAACTTTTCGGCATTCTCATCCCCAGCCGGTCTACACCTTCCCCATTTAGGTGCAGCCCATCCTTTGAGATTGAGAAATCGGCCCAGTTCTCTAGGTACCCAAAACCCTCCTTTCTACACCAGCTCCTCAGCCACTTGTTAACTTCCCTAATCTCCCGCTGTCTCTCTGGTGTGGCTCCAGGTACCGGTAGTATTTCTGAGAATACTACCTTGGAGGTCCTAAGCCTCAATTTTGCTCCTAGGTCCCTGAAATCTTTTTTTAGGACACTCCACCTACCTCTAACTTTGCCATTGGTGCTAACATGTACCATGACAGCCGGGTCTTCCCCTGCCCCTCCCAGCAATCTGTCCACCCAATCCGTGATGTCCCGAACCCGAGAGCCCGGTAAACAGCATACAGTTCGGTGCTTCAGGTCTTTGTGACAGATTGGCCTCTCTGTGTTTCTAAGAATGGAGTCCCCTACCACCACAATCTGTCTTTCCTTCCGCCTGACTTCATCCCCACCCTCGCTGGAGGAGTTACTCCCCTGGCAGCTAGGGGCGCCACTCTGCTCCAGCGATGCCGATTCCTGGCTGGTTTCCGCAATATCACACAACATGGTGTATCTATTGGGATGCTCCAGCCCAGGGTCAGCCTTCCTGACTCTTTCCCTTCTGCCCTTCCTGTCACCCAACTACTCTGTTCTGGTGCCTGCACCTCTATGTCTCCATCTGCCTCTGTGCTGGCCCCTGCCGGCACCTGCCGAGTACGATCCCAACTCTCCTTAAGTATGGAGAGTTGTCTCAGTGTTGACAGTTGCTTCCTTAGATTCAGAACCTGGGCCTCCAGGGAAACAATGTTCTTACATTTTTTACAACAGTATTCGCCCTCGATCGCATGATCAAGGAACGCATACATGCGACAAGATGTACACCGAATCGCTTCTCCACACCCGCCGGGCATCGTACCTATTGATTTAGTGGGAACTGGGAATTATGCCCTATCCAATTAACTAACCGCTGGCTGCCTGCCTCTAATACTCACAGTACACAGGGTCTCATAGCACTTAGTACTCACGCCACACTCGGGTAATCACACTATATTACTCAGGTACTCACCTGATACCCTGGTACTTGCTATGCACCTGTACTCCCTATACTCAGATATTCACCTAATATTTTGGTACTCACAATACTCCCAACACTCAGGTACTCCTTTATACCCAGGTACTCCCGACACTCAGGTACTCCCGACACAAAGTGGCACATAATTGTGAAGTGGAAGGAAAGTGATGAATGGTTCTCATTTTTTTTTTTTTACAAATAAATATGTGAAAAGTGTGGGGTACATTTGAATTCAGCCCCCGAGTCAATACTTTGTAGAACCGCCTTTCACTGCAATTACAGCTGCAAGTCTTTTTGGGGAAGTCTCTACCAGCTTTGCACATCTAGAGAGGACATTTCTGCCCATTGTTCTTTGCAAAATAGCTTAAGCTCTGTCAGATTGGATGGAGAGCGTCTGTGAACAGCAATTTTCAAGTCTTGCCACAGATTCTCAATTGGATTTAGGTCTGGACTTTGACTGGGCCATTCTAACACATGAATATGCTTTGATCTAAACCATTCCATTATAGCTCTGGCTGTATGTTTAGGGTCGTTGTCCTGCCCATCAACTCTGACCAGCTTCCCTGTCCCTGCTGAAGAAAATCATCCCCACAGCATGATGCTGCCCCCACCATGTTTCACAGTGGGTATGCTGTGTTCAGAGTGATGTGCAGTGTTAGTTTTCCGCCACATATATAGCGTTTTGCTTTTGGGCCAAAAAGTTCAATTTTGGTTTCATCTGACCAGAGCACCTTCTGCCACGTTTGCTATGTCCCCCACATGGCTTCTCGCAAACTGCAAACAGGACTTCGTATGGCTTTCTTCTTGTCACTCTTCCATAAAGGCCAGATTTGTAGAGTGCACAACTAATAGTTGCCCTGTGGACAGATTCTCCCACCTGAGCTGTGGATCTCTGCAGCTCCTCCAGTTACCATGGGCCTCTTGGCTGCTTGCCTGATTAAAGTGGAGTTCCACCCATAAATGTAACTTCAGTGGATTGGATTTCTCCCCCCCTCCGGTGCCACATTTGGATACCTGGCAAATCAAGGTGTCTGCTCCCACTTCCGGGGAAAGATTGCTGCTCTTTCTACGCAAAGTCTGGCCCCTTCTCCCCCTTCCCTCCCGCTGTCTTCTGGGAGACACACAGGTCCCAGAGGACAGCAGGGACCATTCAGAACGCGCAGCGTGAGTCGCGCATGCACAGTAGGAAACAGGCAGCATGGCTTCACATCCTGTTTCCCTTAGTAAGGATGTCGGTAACTGCACCCGGAACCAAGGGATGGGACGTCTTCAAGTGCCGACATCGCGGGCTCCCTGGACAGGTAAGTGTCCTTATATTAAAAGTCAGCAGCTACAGTATTTGTGGCTGCTGACTTTTAATTTTTTTTTTCCCAGGCGAAACTCCCCTTTAATCCTCTCATCCCCCGGCCGGTCAGTTTAGGTGGTCGGCCATGTCTTGGTAGATTTGCAGTTGTGTCATACTCTTTCCATTTTCGGATGATGGATTGAACAGTGCTCAGTGAGATGTTCAAAGCTTGGGATATTTTTTTAAAACCTAAACTTCAACACAACTTTATCCCTGACGTCTCTGGTGTGTTCCTTGGCCTTCATGATGCTGTATGTTCACTAAGGTTCTCTAATAAACCTCTGAGGGCTTCACAGAACAGCTGTATTTATACTGAGATTACATTACACACAGGTGGACTCTATTTACTAATTAGGTGACTTCTGAATGCAATTGGTTCCACAAGATTTTAGCTAGGGGTATCAGAGTAAAGGGGGCTGAATACAAATGCACCCCATACTTTTCAGATATTTATTTGTAAAAAATGTTAAAAACCATTTATCATTTTCCTGCCACTTCACAATTATGTGCCACTTTGTGTTGGTCTACATAAAATCCCAATAAAATACATTTGCGTTTTTAGTTGTAACATGACAAAATGTGGAAAATGTCAAGGGTTATGAATACTTTTTCAAGCAACTGTGTCATTCATCTACTATCAGCATTAGTCACTGACAAGTTTACCTGACACCAAGAGAAAAAAAGGTGACGGGGGTGGGATCTCCAGCACACCGCCTGTTACTGACAGCCTCATCTCTGTTCTGGTGTGTTGTGTGAAAGGGAGGAGGGGGGGGGGGGGTGTCCCTTCCCTTCAATCAGCTCTCAGAGCTCTCTTCAATGAGCTCTGCAGTGTGCAATTTCAGCTCTCCGCCTCCTGATTTCTGACAGCTCAAGCAAGCTTTATAAATTCTGGACTTTGAACAGCTGCAGAGAAGAGAAGACTGCAGATAAAAAAAGTTACAACTTATGAAGGAGGATTTGTTTAATCTCTGTGTATCACCTGAGGTTAATCACTTCACTGGGTATATATAAGGGTTTACTTCCACTTTCAGGCCCACCTCCACGCTGCTGCATATGTGTGTTGCCAGTGAAAAGAGTTTAAAAAAAATAATGAAAAAGCCTTTTTTCCTATTTTGTGACTGCAGTTTATTTTAAAATTTTGCTGCAGAGGACGACATTTACTCGTGTATGGAAGCAGCGGTCTCTCTGCAGATGTCCAACATGTTATGTTCCCTTGCTGAATCAGAGCTAAAGCTCTCCAATCAGCAGGTAGCAAAAGCTTTCCCAATTGGAGAGCTCTAGCCCTGGCACAGCAGGGGGTGTTTCAGACCTCTGCAGAAAGGCAAATGTTTCCACACACAAGCCTTATGGAGATAGGGGGAGGAGTTCTGTAGTCCTGTCCTAGGGGGAAAACTTAGATTCCCCCATATATACACAGTATAGCAAATAAACTTTGGCACCTGGAAACAGTACCCTGTGGAAGTCACCACACCATTCGACATGGAGCTTAAGCATGGACAGGTGTTGGCTTCCAGTTCTGGAGCAACAAGGTAGTGCAGGAAAGGGGAAGCTCAGTGGGCGGGGGGTTTTTCTTAGAAGAGAACCTGTCACTTTCCCTTCAAGGAGCAAAATTACAAAGTCTCTTTATATCTCTAGGAGACACCAGTGGTGATATTTTCTGCCTTTTAGTTGGTGTCTCTGCCCCTCCTCCCTAATAAAAGTGTCTATAGTTAGCCATTAAAGAAAAAAAAGAAAAAGTGCAGCGCTCAAACCTGTGACTCTAAGATTATTTGCATCTTAGACCGGGAGGATGTATGGACTATGAGAACTGTGAAATGTTGGAATAAAGTGCTAAAAAGGAAATCAATTGTATATGGGCGGCACAGTAGTGTAGTGGATAGCACTTTCGCCAAGCAGCAAAAGGTTCGCTGGTTCAAATCCCAACCACGACACTACCTGCCTGGAGTCTGCATGTTCTCCCTGTGCCTGCATGGGTTTCCTCTGGATACTCCGGTTTCCTCCCACACTCCAAAGACATGCTGGTAGGTTAATTGGCTCCTGTCTAAATTGGCCCTAGTATATGTATGAATATGAGTTAGGGACCTTAGATTGTAAGCTCCTTGAGAGTAGGGACTGATGTGAATGTACAATTTATTTATAAAGCGCTGCGTAAATTGACAGCGCTATATAAGTACCTGAAATAAATAAAAATGAAAATATATTGAAAATAAACACCAGCTATTAGCAATTATATATATTGCATCCACAGGACATATAGCTGTGTATTCACAATACAGTGTCCAGTGTAAAAAAGTAGCAAATATCACATCTGTAAAAATGCAAAAAAATGCAAAAAAAAAGTCCAGTGCCAAGAAACCGATAATGTGCAAAAACTCTTAAATCCCATCAAGTGTCCAGGGCAATGGGGTACAGATCCAATGTATACGGGACTTTATTTCTCACTTCTCCGTGATAAGTGACCACCACAATATGACAATAATTATGCTTACCGGAAACAAGTAAGAATAAAGCCCGTATTATGCCAATGATGATACTGCAGCAACCCAACATCACTTCCAAAAAGCCATTGTAAACGGACTTCCAATCAGAGAAGTGAAATTGCCATGGCTCCAGCTGCTTGGTGTGCTGGCAGCTACTGTGGTGACAGTGGAGAGCACGGTTTAATCCATTATACATATCTTTAGCCATTGCCAATGATTTTCTTAGTTCTACATTACGGCAATTTTACTCCAGGGCATCATTTGGCTTGATGGCCCTGGCAGTCGGTCACAACTTGTCCAGGAGTCCCCAAAAGCGGCTAAACCAGCTTGCCAGCAAATACAAATTTTGGGTGGTGTGGTCCTTTAAGCATTCAGAAAACAAAAAATACATTTCTGGTATATTTGTGGGATTTGAGTTATAATTAAAAAAAAAAAAAGTGAGTGAAACAATGAAAAAGGAAAGACGAACAGATGGAGAAGACGAGGCAGTCAGGATGAGTGAATGATGTCACCAGCAGCCGAGGAGAATTCCTCTGGTGTCCATCAAGCAGATTAAAGTGAGTCAGACAGCGGTGCAGGTTGGCGGAGCCAGGCTGCAGCTCTGCTAGTGATATATGAACAGAGCGCTCTGCAAGGTACTGGAATTGTGCAATGTAACGCGGCACGATGCAGAGCACTGTAGCCATAGTGACACGGAGAACGAAGGAGGGACAATGGGAGACCCAGAAAGAAGAAAAGATACTGGATGAGGAAACAAATATATTACTAAAATGGATGAAAGGGGTAGAATAAGTGACCGAGTAGAATGGAGCAAAAGATAAAGAATAATAAACATGGTGGAGCCACAGTGCCAGGAAAAATATGACAAATGTGGTAGGAGAGGAGAAAGTAATAAAGGGAAGGTCTAACAAACACAGAGAAGAATACATAGGGAGAAGGAAGGAAGAAGGGTGAGAAAAGAAGATCAGAGAGAAAGAGGATGAGGGAGAGAGAGAGAGAGAGAGAGAGAGAGAGAGAGAGAGAGAGAGAGAGAAAGAGGGGATAGATAGAGAAAGAAAGAAGTGAGGGGAGAGAGGAGAGAGAG
>BLSH010456550.1:127748-148358 GCA_018402905.1 Glandirana rugosa | reverse complement strand
GATGTTTATGGTATCGACGACTGAAAATTGGTCAACGGATGACCCGTGAAAATGGGGGAAGACGGGGTCCGGTCAAAAATCGAAAGTCGTGACAACGTGAAACTTACTGTTAACACGTCAGCACGTTGTGACATGCGTTTAAGTAAAAAATTATTAAAAAAACCATGTCAATCTCGAAAGCATAACCACCGTAAATTAGGCTGAATTGGTGAACGGCTGGCGGCTAGCCGTAGACTGCCGCCGTTTCACCGAGCAAGGGCGTTTAGTGGCAGTACGCTGCCGCCGACGCCCTTGCACATATCACTCGCGCGCGCGCGGCGGCCTCCGCGCGGGCGCGCGAGTGACATAGGTCCCCCCCGGTCCCTGGGGGGGGGCATCGCGGGTGGCCGGCGGCAATCAAAGCCGCCGCACCCGCTCCCTGGCCCCCCCTGGATACAGTGAGCGCGCGGGCGCGCCTCCGGCGGCGCGCGCGCGCTCACTATACACGTTCCCGCAGCCGCCGTCGCATGACGGTGATTTGCGGGAACGAGCCACTTTGCCGCCGTCAGATGCCGATCGGCGGTCGGCAAGTGGTTAAGTCGGATTAAATGCCACCAATACGAAAGCTCTAACTGTACCAAAAAAATTATTAAAAAATGAATTTGCGTACAGTGTTGCACGACTGCACAATTGTCATTCAAAGTGCAACAGTGCTGAAAGCTAAAAACTGGCCTGGGGCAGAAGGGGGTAAAAGTGCCCAGTAGGCAACTGGTTAAAAGTCAGCAGCTATGGTATTTGTAGCTGCTGAATTGAATTTTTGTCAAAAAAGGGTAACGAAGATCTATACGTTTATTTAAAAAAAAAAGCAACAAAATTCCAAATAGCATAATGCACAGCAAAAGCAAGCGTTGATACGTTTCATACCAACTGGGACTTAATCATTTATTAAGTTATTAAGTTATGATTAAGCACCTGCTGGTGTGAAACTTTTTGCAGCTTTTGCTGTGTGTTATGCTAGTTAGACTTTTTTGCTTTTTTTTTTAAACGTTTTTTAAGCTCTTTTGATTTTTTTTCAAAAAACTTATGGATCTTAGTAATAACAATGTGCGGTCCTCCACCTATTAATTGTCCATGATCTGAAGTACGAGCCAGAGCAGCAGCTGTGCTTTTGGGGTAAGTGGACCGATCTGGAGCAGTATACAGTGTTTTGACTTGTTGGAATTAAACTCACTTAAAAAAAAAAAATGCTGCCAAATGGGGTTTTTACAACAGAAGTGATCCTATTGGTATCTTCTGCCATAAATGCTTCCCCCACCCGTAAGCTGTAATGTACACTGAGCCATGCATGCACAGCTCAGCATACATTTACAGAACCGCTCTGTGCCGTGAGTGAATCCTGTGACATCATCACTGCCTGGCCATTCAAGTGGCCAAACAGAGAGAACCTGGAAGGGAGAAAATGGCAGCACCCCTAGCCAATGGGAGCACTGACGGCGCAACACTGGAGGGCATAAATACCACCAAAAGAAAGCTCTATCTGTCTCAAAAAAATGCTAAAAATTGAATTTGGGTACAGTGTTGCATGACCGCGCAATTGTCATTCAAAGTGTGACAAAGCTGAATGTTGGCCTGGGCAGGAAGAGGGTGAAAGTGCCCAGTATTGAAGTGGTTAAGCCCATATAAAATAAAATGAAAACATGCAGCTGTTGATGCTGCACTATAGGGATTTGGAGTTTCCCAGTACAATTTATTGCCCAACCCATCAGCATTTCTACTCGCATCTTTTCTCGTCTTTTATCAAGGAAGGGAAGGGCCCCTTTGTGTTGATGCACAAGGGTTCAAATCAGATAGCAGGTCTCCAGAAAACCTGGAAACCCTCTAAATGGATAGATAAAACTAAATGCAAGTAATAAATGCCTCACCTATTTCTTCCACAAGGGGTTTTGCTGTTCTGGCTCCCTTTGGTGCCAATAGTGAAGTCAGCAGATTCAGACCTTCAAAATGCTGTCCTGGGGTCTCTTTAGGCACTCGGACAGTGAATACCCCTAGGATGGAAACAATACAACATACTGGTAAGCAGGACTTGAAGGGATAGGCTTAGCAAAAAATACAACTAATGAAGATGAGAACAGTTCCCAAAACAGTTCTTCCAATAGGCTGAGACGGGAGAGGTCTACAAAGCCATATGGTTCAATACAAACATGCACTCAGCAAAGTGATCAGCCCCCATTTGCATGGATGGCAATACTTGTTTAGAATTTGTGATGTGGTCCTGTTCATTGTACTGTCCTCAGTAAACCAATCAAAAAAAAAATAAACCCCAAATTTGCAACAAATGTGTTATT
The DNA here is from genome assembly GCA_018402905.1 of Glandirana rugosa. Lineage (NCBI taxonomy): Eukaryota > Metazoa > Chordata > Amphibia > Anura > Ranidae > Glandirana > Glandirana rugosa. The sequence goes on along the minus strand of BLSH010456550.1, from coordinate 146,034 downwards.
GTAAACCAGGGCTGTGAAATATTAAACATTGTAAATTTTTAATTTATTACCAAATTGGTTTTCTTAGGCGCCATGCACACTTGGCATTTCTGGAAAGCACGTAGAAAATGCACAAATTGCAGCCTGCAAACAGGCATCGTACTTGCGATGCCATTAAAAGTGTTAATAAACCCGGGACCCTGCATTCACTAGATCTCACACAGAAAATGGAAATGAAATAGTTTTACTAAATATAAACTGCTAACTACCTTTTCTCATCAGCAGTTTGAGCCGTCTTGTTACTTCTATCAGTGCCCAGCAGAGCACTGGTTAAACCTTTTTTCAATCTCCCCTGATTGTCCTATGAGCCTGCAGGACCCCTGACCCTCTGTTTGGAAAGTGCTTATTGGCCCTGTGCTGACCACATGCACTCTCCCAAGAAAAAAAAAACTCTCTAGCAATACACACCAAACTAAGCATGTGCAGCTTGTCCCTTAGCCTCTGTTCTATCAGGAGATGGATTGGGGACTGTGTGAGAAGGGGAGGATCAGAGAAGATAGAATCAAACAGTCTTTTACACAATGCGGAGGATTAATCCCTTCAGTTCCACAGTGAGTATAACAAGCATGCTTTACTGCATATACAGACTGATTTTACGGTTGTGGGTTTAGTAACACTTTCATTTCTGAAGAAAACATTTATCTTTTTAAAAAAAACAAAAAGAACAATAAATGCACATTTGTTTGCAGGTAAAAAAAAAATATGTGCATTTATTTATTTATTTATTTCCAAAGAGCCTGCAGAGCATTGCACCTGTGATCAGCAGATCGCTGGTGCAATCTCAAGCTCCTGGAGACTCTCAGCATAGCTGTCTGCTCATACCTAGTAGATCTCAGTTACCTGAGAGCCGAAGGATCAATGGACTACAAGAGCGCTCACCAGCATCTCATAGTTCATTGAGAACTACAAACCGTCAGCCACAATGCTGATGGTACTTGTAGGCATTCATTCACTGTGACAGCGGGTGTGGAGTGAGGATCCCCTGCCCACTGTCACAGGGGGAGAGATAGGCTGCAGATGCTGGAAGATGTTACATGCTCCACCCCAAAAATAAGTCCATGACAGCCCAAAAACAGGTCGCAAAATGCAGTGTGATTGGCTGATTTCAGTGTAGCAAAAAAAGTGCATGTGCCTTTATTCGTGCAGGTGCAGTTCCATTTGAGCCATGCAAAATGAATGGGCTCAAATTGCACTGCAAAGAATTGAACGTGATTTGAACAGGAATGAGGTATGATCCCTGCCCGAATCACATTTCTCGTTTCTCGCAATGAATCAATGTGAACCCGGCACTTAGGGTTTCCAGGGCGGACCAGAGCAATTCGGGGGAAGAAAAGCTGGGCTTTCAAATCCCTGGACCCCTGCACCAGCCGCATGAGCCATGATGGTCAATCCACAACTGCCTACATAGAACGTTTGCAAGCTCATTTGGCTGTACTTTTCCTATGGATCACAGGTCATTCTGCACTCTTGTGACCCTTTTTCAACAGACAGTAGGCTGATGACTGCTGTCGTTTGACGTCACCAAGCCGGTCCAGGCTCGAGAAGGATCACAACCATATGGTCAGGATCAGCCAACACCCGGCTCAGCCTCTCAGCGAGCCGCTGACAGCCTGAGATAGCAACTCACTTCACAGGCCAGCACTCCAGTGAGCGCAGGAGGGCAGAGCAGAGAGCTGCTGACTGACAGTCACCAGCTCTCTGCTCAGGGAGCTGTGAGAACTGAGCGATCAGCGGTGTTCAGTCGCTTGGTTCTCAGTGTTAAAGCGGGCGGGGGACAGATGCGGCATCAGACCAATGCTGCATCCACCTAGACAATATGGATTTAAAAAAAACCCAAACTCCATACTTCTCTTTTAAACATTCTTGACCCGGCACAGTGGAAACCAAAATCCTATAAACAGCTAATGAATATTAATTACAAAGCTGATTGTAGCCCTTGGTAAAAATGAAATCTTGACCAGAGAAGCACATAACAGTGGATGAATTGATTACTTCAAATGGAAAACATGATTTATGTCACATGATCTTACCATCATCAGCATTATATACGGCTTTCTGTCTCCCATCTTCCAAAATCCTGCCAGGCAGCGTCAATCTGCACACAGATGTGATAATATTTTATTAGCAGAGGGAACACATTGTCATTTTTTTTCCATGCCATAATATTTATAGCAGCAGGTGGAGCAGAAAGATGAGAGCAACATAAAAGTCTTTATTGGTCACAGCACAAAAAAAAAAAAAAGAAAACGCAAACAGCCAAAGCATTTCAGGGTCTCTACTGTCTTTCATTAACTACTTGCTTCCGGCCCACCATCAAATGATGGCGGATCAGTGCGGCTCTCGTTCTGGGACGACGTTGTATGATGGTGCCCAGATTAGCCGCGATTGCGGGTGCGCTGTGTTTCTGGGACACGGTGCGACCCTGATCTCAGCGGCCGCAGCTCTTTGCCCATGTGATCGGCTGTGTCCAATCACTGCCAATCACATGTAAACAAGGAAGTGCTGTCCCTCACAGGGATAATGTGAAAAGGTAATCAGGGCACTGATCATCAGTGCACCGATCACAATGCAGCCCCAGCAGTGCTGCCTTTCAGTGCCCATCAATGCCTGCCCATCAGTGCCGCATATTAGTGCCTCCTCATCAGTGCCATCCCATGCCACCTCATCAGTGCACATCAGTGAAGGAGAAAAATTACTTGTTTACAAAATTTTCTGAGAGAAACTAAGAAAAAAACTTTTTTTTTTCAAAAGAAATCCAGCGGTGATTAAATACCACAAAGACAGCTCTATTTGTGTGAATAAAATTATTATTAATTTAAGTACAGTGTTGCATGACTGCACAATTGTCATTCAAAGTGCGACATCGCTGAAAGCTAAAAAAATGGCCTGGGCAAGAAGGGGGTGAAAGTGCCCGGTATTGAAGTAGTTAAGGCTTAACCGGTTCCCGGACCGCCTCGCGTACATTTACTGCTGCAGAGTGGCAGTGTCCCGCGAATCGCCGTTTATAAAATGGCAGCCTGTGCGTGCGCTGTAGCACTCTCGTGCCCGCTGCACTCTGCAGAAGTGTGGCCGTGGCTCGGGCAGACTCATCACCGGCGAGCCGCGATTGCCTGGCAGAGAAGAAAAACGGGGAACCGCCAATGTAAACACAGCGGTTCCCCGCTCTGTCAAGCATGTGAGAGATCTAATGATCCCTGTCACTGGGATCAATTAGATCTCTTATGCCTCTGGCCCCTCACAGTTAGACCACGCGTAGGCAACACAGTTAGCCCCTAGAGCAATTTTTTTTTACCAAAAATATGAGGAAGAATATAAAATCGGCCAAAATCGATGAATAGATTCTTTTTTTTATATATATAGTTTAGCAAAAAGTAAGAAATATTGTTTTATTTGCAAAACTGTCGCTCTTTTTTGTTTATATCGGTGATCACAAATGATGCAGAGGGGATCAAATACCACCAAAAGAAAGCTCTATTTGTGGGGAAAAAAGGATGCTAATTTTGTTTGGGTACAACGTTGCACAATTGCGCAATCGTCAGTTAAAGCGTCGCAAAAAGTGCTCTGGTCCTAACGTGGCAAATCCTTCCAGTCCTTAAGTGGTTAAAGTGGTTGTAAACCTCTGAAATGAAAAATGAACAAAGCATATCCGTCTATAGTGTGTACTTGCCTCCATTCAAAGCAACTAGTGTGATTTCTGTCTGCAGTTTCCTTCCTCTGCTATCTGCATGAGTCACTTCTGACAGTCTATGACAGTGATGGTGAACCTTTTTGAGCCAGAGTGCCCAAACCCCAACACAAAACCAACTTATTTATTTCAAAGTACCAACACTGCAATTAAACCTGAATATCAAGGTTTTAGTTTAGAAAAAACAACCCATATCCACTGTTACCAACAATAGGGCATAATTCCCCCCCCCCCCCACTCACACCAATGAAGGGGCACAATTCCCCCCGATTACACCAAAGATGGGGTACTATTCCCCCCAATGACACCAATGATGGGGCAAAATGTTTGCCAATGACACCAATGATGGGCCACAGTGTTTTCCAATGACACCAATAATGAGGACCAACGATGGGGCACAATGTTTCCCAATGATACCAATAATGAGGCCCAATGACACCAATGATAGGGCACAATTCTCAGGACTGCTGCTTAACCAGTTGCCAACCAGCCACCGCAGTACAAACGCCGTCATTGTACGTCGTTCCGCTTATGTGCGATTTGCGGGCGAGCGCTGCGCACTCCGTGAGCATACGTGTGGGTCATGTGGATTCGATGTCCATCGGCAACCCACGATTGCCTCTTGCAGATGCAGAACAGGGATCCACTGATGTAAACATGGTGGATCCCCATTCTGTCAGGGGACATGACACAGATCTACTGTTCCCTGTAATCTGGAACAGTTAGATCTGTTATGTCCCTGCCAACCCAGCCCCCACACAGTTAGAACACAGTGAGGAGAAACAGTCAACCCCTTAATCACCCCCTACAGTTTAACCCCTTCCCTGCCAATGACATTTATACAGTAATCAGTGGCTATTTAAAGCTCTGACCGCTGTATGAATGTCATTGGTCCAAAAACAGTCTCAAAAGTATCCGATCTGTCCGCTGCAATGTTGCAGACCTGATAAAATAAAAAATTGCAGATCGCCGCCATTACCAGTAGACAAAGAAATAATAAAAATGCCACAAATCTATTCCCATAGTTTGTAGACGTGATAACTTTTACGCAAAACAATCAATACACGCCAATTGCGATTTTATTTTTTTTTTACCAAAAATATGTAGAATAATACATTTTGGCCTAAACTGATGAATAAAATATTTTCTTTATATATATATTTTTTGGATATGTATTATACCAAAAAGTAAAAAATAAAAAAAATAAAATGTTTTTTCCTAAATTGTTGTTTTTTGATTGTTTATAGCGCAAAAAAATAAAAAACGGCAGGGGTGATCGAATACCATCAAAAGAAAGCTCTATTTGTGTGTGGGGGGGATGTCAATTTTATTTGGTACAACGTCCCAATTGTCAGTTAAAGCGACGCAGTGCCGAATCGCAAAAAGTGCTCTGGTCAGGAAGGGGGCAAATCCTTCCGGGGCTGAAGTGGTACATTTTTTTTTTTCAATGAAGAAAATGAAGAATGAAGAATGAAGAAAAACAATAATTTCATCCAACAAACATTATGACAAGCAAGTGAAGAATTGTATTGGCAAAGAGAAAATATGCAAAGGAACTTTCTGGAGAGATTCTCAGCTTTTATTAGGCCATTGGGGCACGGTTTTATTTACTGATACCAACAATAGGGCATAATTCCCCCAACTAATACCAATACCCATAAAGAGGCCCAATGACACCAATGATGGGGCACAATTCCCAGGACTGCTGTTTAAAATGTACATTTTTTTTTCAATGAAGAAAAACAAATTTAATCCAACAAATTTTGGGGGTTAATCTGGATCCTGACCAAGACACAGGGCCAGAATGAAGGACATGAAAATGGACAGGGAGTTTACCCACCAGCAGGTGGTACAGGTGTTGCATGGCTCCGGTCAGCAGCTTGAGCCCCTGTCTCCAAGAAGCGGGACACCAAGGACAGAACAGATAGATAATGCACAATGTTCACATGAACATCTAACCTGTCTCCAGTCAGTGTCTCCCGATCTGGCACTCATTCCCGCCCGCCCGTCACCCCTGATCCCAGCCGCGTGGGAGACACCCACCCCCGACACATAACCCCTGGTCCCAGAGGATTGTGGGACATATGGTTTGATGGGGGTTGCGTGTGAACGAGACAGCTTGTATGATTGGATTTCTGCGCCGCACGTCACCCCTGGCCCCAGAGCCATGTGGCAGCCGCTTCTTCTCAGTCACGCCCACCTCGGACACGTCACTGCTGGCCCTAGAGACCTGTGGGAGATTTTGTTGGGGGGGGGGGGGGTGCAGTGTGGACAAATCCACTTGTATGGATGGCTGGTCAGTGTTAGTGTGTACTTTTCTCTTTTCTTCCTGGCTTGCCCACAGAGAGGGCTCTGTGTGCCTGCTGTGGCACGCGTGCCACAGGTTCACCATCACTGATCTATGTCAACACCAGACAGACAATCTGGAGGAGACAGCCTCACTCCCCCTTCAGCACACCGTAGGGGATTGACAGCCTCAGCTGTGCATATTTCCCACTGAGACTGTAGAGGGGTGTGTCTATTCCTCCAGAGGTCTCAGATTACACTCAGCTCTCTGCTTTATGCCAGGGGTGCTTAACCTGTGGCGGCCCGCAGAGCCTTCTGAGGTGGCTCCCAACCTCAAACCAAGGAAGCGCATGCCCATGCACAGAGATGGCGGGTCGGCAAGCTTAGATCGCGACAGGTTGCTGACCCGCCATTCCAAAGCATCAGAGTGCATGGAGCTAGCAGCAGAGGAAGCAGTTGGCTGTGGAGGTAGCAGGAGCTGCATAAGCCAACACTTCTTCTTTAGAGCTGGCGCCTGTCCCAGGAGGATACCAAGTGCACTTTGCCTGAGACATTTCTAGCAGCCTGGAGAGTGAGGTCAACCCACAGAATAAAAACCTATCAATAAATGGTGTATTACATGCTGCTCATACCCTCTCAAGTCACTATGAGACTCGTTTTCTGTATCCTGCAAAAGACATGGATGATCCTGCTGCTCTCTATCTCCCCCTCCTGTCCTGTTCAGCTAGGGATTTTGAAGCTTGCTTAAAAATTGTGATGTGGCCACTCAAACCTAAGCATTACACCAGTGGTCTCCAAACTGTGGCCCCGGGGGCCGGATGTGGCCCTTTGCTTGCTCTTATCTGGCCCTTGGGGCACTATTCCAGCAACTGACACCAATGATGGGGCACCATTCCCCCTACTGACGCCATCAATGGGGCACTATTCCAGCAAATGACACCAATGATGGGGCACCATTCCCCCTACTGTCGCCATCAATGGGGCACTATTCAAGCAACTGACACCAATGTTGGGGCACCATTCCCCTACTGACACCATCAATGGGGCACCATTCATCTTACCGATGGGCACTGATGCTGGGGTATTACCTACTCCCACCGTCACAGTCCGGTCCCCCTAAATCCTGAAGGACAGTAAACTGGCCCATTGCTTGGAAAGTTTGGAGACCCCTGTATTAGACTATTAGAGCAATGGTAACTGACGCAGATCTTGTCTGCAGCTTCTTCTCTCTGTGATACTATCATCATGCACTGGGTGGAAATATCTTTTGTTAAGACTTGCAGTTTGGGGGGGGGGGGGGAGCTGCATTCATTTTTACCCCCCCCCTTAATATGCAAAGGCAGTGAACAGGGTGTTTACTTGATGCAGTGCTTTGCGCCCAAAACTATTGCTTCAACTATTGCTGGGGAAGCGCCACAAATGCCCCGCAACCACTACCGTCATTGGTGCGGCAAGTAAAGAGGTTAAACAGTCAGTGAGAATGTGTCGCATCACCTCCTCGCTGCCTGTTAAACACCTCTGAAAAGCAATCTGAAGTGTAGCAGTTTAGACACAAGTTTAAGCTTAAGCCGTCCATAAAAGGACCAAAAATTTCATCCATCCATGGGCAGGTAGGTTGTACTGAAGTCGATCTATCAATCGACTTCAGTACAACCAGACTGTCAGGTTTTCTTTGTATGAGTACTGCCACCGGCTGTAACCAGCAGCAAAAATTTAATTCTGATGGCGGGGAAACCTTCTGCTGTCAGAATACATTAGAGCAGTGGGATGGATTCCCCCATCAACACTGACTGAAATCGAGTGATTATTTTTCCTTCAAAGTGTGGTTTAAGAAGACGTCCCTGACAGGAGAAGACAGTGATTATTGCTAGCGGCTATAGCAGCCACTAACCATAGTCGCAATAGAATCTGGCAGGCTGGTTGTACCAAAGTTGATCGATTAATCAACTTCGTACATTCAGCCTGCCCTTAGCAGGTTTGGAACTGGCCAACATTAAAACTGTGCATGGCCGGCCTTACACCTCAGGGAATGGGAGTCTCTGATTTCATGATAAAGCATGTAGCGTGAAAACTTTTTTTTTATAGCGCAAAAAAAATAAAAAACCGCAGAGGTGATCAAATACCACCAAAAGAAAGCTCTATTTGTGGGAGAAAAAGGACATCAATTTTTTTGGGTACAGCGTCACGCGGCCACGCAATTGTCAGTTAAAGCAACGCAGTGCCGTATCGTAAAAAATGGCCTGGTCATTAAGGGGGTAAATCCTTCCGGGGCTGAAGTGGTTAAGTACTGTACATATGTAACCACCCCCTTGTGCATAAACCCTTATAAATTATTTATGTCTATTAAATGCAAATCACTAAATAGTACAACTTATCCAGGTATATAAATCTATAACTCATTGTACATTATGTCATCAATGTGCTGTAAGCTTGCTTTGTGCAAATCAGCATAAATCATATAAGTAACATTCCATGTCACAGATAAAGTGTCCAGTGCTTTGTGCAAACATGTGAAAATCATACAACGTGCTCCATCAAAAAGTCCAGTGTAAAAATTATTCACACACGGTGTAACAACAGTCCCACAATACTCTTTGTATTCCTCCACTTGTAGTAATCAGCTCAGCACTGTGAATCCTTCACCCAATTATCAAAGAACTCACCAGATAATAAAACCCCTCAAATAAAGTGGGTCATTCACGTTCACTAACACTTCAGGCGCAGAACCACCATCCCAGCTAGTCCATGCATGAAGTCAGGAGAAGACAGAAACTTTCCTAGTGAAAACAACAACGCAGAAAATAATCCAATGCACTTACATTGGTTGTGCCATTCCCGACACTAAGGTAAATAAAAGCGCAACTACTTTGTAGAAGCCGGCTCCACCAACATCTCCTGCTTGCTGCAAATGGGCTCCCTGAACTTACGGGATGATGTCATGTGCCTAGACCCTCCCTACGTGTTTCATACTCTAGACATTAGGAGCAAAACATATAATCAACTAGAGAATGAAACGTGTAGGGCCCTGGATTATTTTACGCACATTGTTTATATGATAATTTGCATACGTTTGCACAAAGCATTGGTCACTTTATCTGTGACACAGAGGTTGATTTACTAAGACTGGAGAGTGCAACATCTAGTGCAGCTCTGCATAGAAACCAATCAGCTTCCTGTCACGGCTGGGCTCTCAGCAGCTCTCTTCTCTGTGCTCAGGTTGCTCAGCTGTTGGATAATTGTCAGCACTCATTGCTTTCACAGTGGCTCACCTGGTCATCATTACCTGCTTATCAGTCCCGCCTACAGCCATCCTCTTCTGGCTATTTAAACTGCCCTGTTCATTCCTTTCGTGCCTTCGCCTGGTCAACATATCTGGAGTTTCTCTGCTGTGTTCCTGTGAAAGACTTAACCCGGCTGACGTCCCTTCTGGTTCCCGATCCTGTTCTTCTGCCTCCGACTATGCTGATCTCTGGTTTCCTGTTCACTGGTCTGTCTGACTACCTGCTTTGGCTTCAGATCCTTGGCTTATGTTTTGACTATGTTTATTGAGCTGTACCATTTTTACCATTACATTAAAAGGCGTTATTTTTACTGCATTTTCTATCTCAGTCTGATTCATGGTTCCTGAAACTTCCAGGTTTTTCTGTCAAAACCTAATTAAACAAACTGAAGTTAGAAGCTGATTGGCTACCATTTACAGCTGCAACAGAGTTTGCATGTTCCAGTTTTAGTAAATCAACCCCATAGTGTTCATTTAAATGATTAATGATGGTTTGCACAAAGCAAGCTCATATAAGTGTGAAGTTTACAGCACACTGATGACTTTATGTATAATAACTTTTAGAATTTTTTTTTTCCTGAATAAGTTGTACTATTTTGTGATTTGCATTCCATATGAAGAAGAGGTGGTTTCACTTTTTTTTCTTCTCAGCCCATGGTGGGTACACAAAACTAAACACCATAAGTGAATAAAAAAGACACCCTCCCTGACCACCCCCCCATGACACAAGGCTCCCGGTAGGGGTAAGGCACATTCAGCCACCTAGCCTGGCGGACCTCTCTCCTCATGATCAGCCAAACAGCCAAAGCTAACCACTGAGCACTAGATGAGAGGCTCTCCTGAAGAGAGAGACTCCTCAAGGCGCAGGAGGAAAGAATCTGATGGTCATACATTCTCCCCCAAGATTTCAGGCTTGGACCGAGGACCACAAAAATTAAGTTCAGTGACACACACACACATGGATAGCAATAAATACGCGAAATAAAAAAGTGCCAGTGCAAGGACGTTGGCTAGGCCTTACGGCCTGTTAACAACTTCCCTGGTCTTGTCACATGGAAGGGCAAACACATGAAAGACAAAACCAGAGAAAATTTCCAAGCTCAACTTACCAACCAGTCTGCTAACCAACTGAATTAATCTGTCTGTTTTTTCTCTGGTTTTGTCTTTCATGCGTTTGCTTCCATGTGCTCCTTGCTGTGAAGACAAGTTATAGGTGGGGCAGTGGCCATCTCTTTGTTACTGGTGTCAATTTGGTGAGGGGACACACTGGACACCCTTGCTGCCATTGTGCTATATGCTGGGTGTCCAATGTGCCCCTGTGCCTTTAAGGGGGATTGGGCTACCTCCAGGCCACCTGTCCCTAATCTATCGATCAGAATGCATGTGCTTCCACTGTGGAGTCACTCATAAATTCAGTAGTAATAGGACTGCAAGCAATACACAGGGTGCTGTTAAGTGGCCTTGGAGCTTACGCATGCATTTGCAAATGCGTGTTAACTAAACCCTTGGTTTTTAACTCATAGTGTTGGACAGGTTAATTTGGTCCGTTAAAGCGACGCAGTGCCGAATCGCAAAAAGTGCTCTGGTCCTAAAGCTGCAAAACCTTCCGGGGCTGAAGTGGTTAAACTGCATACATGTGTTTCAGGCTATTTGGCCATCATCAGTGCAGTGTATGGAAGTAATGGATTATATGGAGTGGGGGTTGGGCCCCAATGAGACAGTGCAACTGTAACCTCTATGGTTTTACTGTCTAATCAGGTTAAAATATTTATCTGTAACAAAGAGATGGCCCCTGACCCCACCTAAAACTGACCTTCACAGCAAGAAGAACATGGAAGGGCAGACGCATGACTAACAAAACCACAAATTTTCAAAGCTCAACTTACCAACCAGTCTGCTAACCAACCAAATTAACCTGTCCAACAGTATGCGTTAAAAAGAGGGTTTTAGCTAAGACGCATTTGCAAATGCATGCGTAAGCTGCAAGGCCACTTAACAGCACCCTGTGTATCGCTTGCAGTCCTATTACTACTGAATTTATTAGTGACTCCACAGTGGAAGCACATACATTCTGATGGATAGATTAGGGACAGGTGGCCTGGAGGTAGCCCAATCCCCCTTAAAAGGCACAGGGGCAGATTGGACACCCAGCATATAGCACAATGGCAGCAAGGGTGTCCAGTGTGTCCCCTCGCCAAATTTACACCAGTAACAAAGAGATGGCCACTGCCCCACCTATAACTTGCCTTCACAACAAGGAGCACATGGAAGGGCAAACGCATGAAAGACAAAACCAAATAAAAACCAGATAGGTTAATTCGGCTGGTTAGCAGACTGGTTGTTAAGTTGAGCTTTGAATTTGTTTCTGGTTTTGTTAGTCATGAGTCTACCCTTCCATGTGCTTCTTGCTGTGAAGGTCAGTTATAGGTGGGGTCAGGGGCCATCTCTTTGTTACAAATATACAATTTAACCTGATGAGACAGTAAAACCATAGAGGTTATGGTTGCACTATCTCTTTGGGGCCCAACCCCCACTACATAGAGTCCATGGTTTCCATACACTGCACTGATGATGGCCAAATAGCCTGAAACAGATGTATGCAGTTTGGGATAAATAGCTCCATAGTATTCGGCTATTTTTGCACTAAACACCAGAGGATCTGGATGTGAATCTGGCCAAGGGGGTGTAAAGAAATTCTTTGCATGACTTTGCCCACACAAAGAGAAATAAACCTTTTATCATTTGGGGATATATGATGGAATGAGACACATTAATACATTCTGTTCTAAGAAGGCTTTAACCCTGTCGCTGCCAGGTTCATAGTCTTATGAACCAGACAGCGGGGGATTTTACACACATTGGGATTCTGTGTAAATCTGACAAGAAGTCTCCTACCTGTAAGGGGGGGACCATTCAGACAGTTGCACTGCCGCCCTATTACTTCCATACATCCCCGGTAACATCCCCCTCACGCACACTCCCGCCACGTATCCCGGGCTCTGCTTGCCCATCAGCAGGTCTATGACCAACATAGCGGGTGCCGCTGGGTAAAGGGGAGGGAGCAAAGAGGATCAGTGTAAAACTAAAGTGACCAGTGCGCTACTCACTATGACCCTTTAGATTAATAATAAAGTAAATACAGCCTATTTGAATCCTACAACACAGCTGCCAGCTCCTAAAGTGTCACAAACACCTGTGGCTGAATACAACATACAATATGGAGCGGCACTATGTGAGCTGCACACCTTCAAATAAATATCATATGAATTATACAAGCATGTGCAAAAACCTTATCTCAAATCATATACATCAAGTGCAATATCACATATATAATAATAAAGTGTTTCAGTGCTCATAAATATGCGATAAATGTAAACAATATTGAAAAGTGTCTAGTGCTCTATTAACCAGTACAGAACCGCGCTATAGCCTGAAAGACGGCTACAGCGTGGCTCTGAAATTCCGGGCGGACGTCCATGGACATCCTGCATCGTGCGCGCTCTTGCAGCCTGCGGCGGCGCGCTCTCGCGGCCGCTGCACGCTGCGTGGGCGTGCCCGCGGGTCGGGCGGACTCAATGTCCGCCCGAGACCCGCCGATCACTTGTAGCAGCCTCAGAACGGGGAACCGCCGATGTAAACACGGCGGTTCTCCGTTCTGTGAATGGGACAAGACAGATCTACTGATCCCTGTCACTGGGATCAGTTAGATCTGTTATGTCCCGACCAGCCCATCCCCCTCCCACAGTTAGAACACACCCAGGGAACACTGTTAACCCCTTCACTGCCCCCTGCAGGTTAACCCCTTCACTGCCAATGACATTTATACAGTAATCAGTGGACATTTAAATTTCTGATCGCTGTATAAATGTCATTGGTCCCAAAAATGTGTCAAAAACGTCCGACATGTCCGCTGCAATATTGCGCCATAAATCTATTCCCATAGTTTGTAGACGCAATTGCTTTTGCGCAAACCAATCAAAATACGCCGATTGCGATTTTTTTTACCAAAAATATGTAGAAGAATATATATCGGCCTAAACTGATAAATAATTTTCTTTTTTATATTTTTTTATGGATATTTATTATAGCAAAAAAGTAAAAAATATTGTTCTTTTTTCAAAATCATCGCTCTTTGTTTGTTTATAGCGCAAACAATAAAAACCGCAGAGGTGATCAAATACCACCAAAAGAAAGCTCTATTTGTGCGAAAAAAATGATAAAAATTTTGTTTGGGTACAATGCCGCACGACCACACAATTGTCATTCAAAATGCAACAGCGCTGAAAGCCTAAAATTGGTCTGGGCAGGAGGGGGGTTTAAGTGCCCAGTAAGGAAGTGGTTAAAGTGCAAAATCCAGTGCCTCAAAACACATCAGATGAAAATGTCACTCCAAATGTCCAGTGCTCCAATTTATAAAAGTGCAAAGTGCAAATATATAGTCTCTTGAGTTTCTTATTAGGTGGAGCAAACAGTTAGAGCCAATTAGCATCAAGTAAACTCAGTTTTATTCTTTTATCCAGCGATGTTCCACCCACAAGAGGCATATATTGGTGTATTCTAGGGGGATTAAGGCAAGCGGCTATTGCACTTGGTGAAGTATTTGTATGCAGTAATACACCAATATATGCCTCTTGTGGGTGGAACATCGCTGGATAAAAGAATAAAACTGAGTTTACTTGATGCTAATTGGCTCTGTTTGCTCCACCTAATAAGAAACTCAAGAGACTATATATTTGCACTTTGCACTTTTATAAATTGGAGCACTGGACATTTGAAGAGACATTTTCATCTGATGTGTTTTGAGGCACTGAATTTTGCATTTTAATGGAGCACTAGACACTTTTGAATATTGTTTACATTTATCACATATTTATGAGCACGGAAACACTTTATTATTATATATGTGATATTGCACTTGATGTATATGATTTGAGATAAGGTTTTTGCACATGCTTGTATAATTCATATATTTATTTGAAGGTGTGCAGCTCACATAGCGCTGCTCCATATTGTATGTTGTATTCAGCAAAGAGGATGCACGTCCGCTCTCCTCCCCTCCTTGTTGTTGACCTGGAAAGTGACGTGTCTGACGTCACTTCCAGGTCCGCCTCTCAGTGTCTCCGGCTAGCATGGCTGGGAAAGAATGTACTGCAATACATCTGCATTGCATTACATTCAGTGGAGAACAATGTTTTTACAATGTAAAAAATAAAAGTTACATCCAAGCACATAAAATCCCCCCAAAACGCACCCACAAGGGGTGCCTACGCATGAAAAGGTTGAATAGGATACACACGTTACATATTGCCACGTATTCCGGAGGGAGTGCAATATTTCTAGCCACAAACCTCTCCTGAAGACCTATAGGGGGCTTTTAAAATGTCGCCTATGGAAAATATAGGGTACTGAAGATTGTCATCATTTCACGGGTGAATGCAAATCTAAGGTTTGACATGTTGGGTATTTATTTACTGGGTGCAACCATGTTTTTTATATTTTACCAAAAAAATGGGTAATTTATTGTCTTTGTGCACCCTAAAATTAACTTTAGTGTATTTTTTACTGAAATTCTGTGTTTCCTAGACCTTTGCGATAATATTGTGTGACATAAAAAATAGGAGCTACCATCATTTAATTCTCTAAGGTGTCTGCTTTCAGAAACGATTTAATGTTTTGGAGGTTTTATGCAATCTTCAGGCCTAAAATGATTTTTTAAGCAAGTATGCAAAAAAATGCAAAATTGCAGCAAAAGAGTTTAAAGCACTAATGCTACCTGAGAAAGTAAGGCTTGGCGTAGAATTTAAAGTCATCTCCGTCAATGTAGAGATCAAACTCCGACACCCTGGCATAGGGAACTTTAATGGTGATAATGAGGAAGTCCGCATCCTGGCTGATGTCAAAAGCCGGTGTGATCATATTGAGTCACCCTAGAAAACAATGGAAAATATTAGTCAACAGCCAAGGAAATGTGAGTAAAAGTAAGAAGTGGCCGGTACCTGTACAGCAACCTAGACATCTCATGGGAATCGCTTACTGTAATGCCATGACACAAACAGGGCAAATAATTCAGTTAGAACAATATGTGGAAAAGGACTGTGACCTATAGCAAGAAGTTAACATACCAAAAACAAGGGGGTTTCAAACATTAAGAATTAATGGCACCCCAACCCCATTTCTGTGTTTCTCTGTGGGTCAAGAACGCATGCAAATTTTGCCTGATGTGTCTCCCCACTGCCAACTTATCTTCCAGTGTTACAGATGATAACATCAGCTGCTGCTCACTCACCCCTTCTGCCCGTCTCCCCCATTCATAGAACTTATACTATTCTCTCCCAGAGTGCCAAGCATTCTGTGAATGGAAGACAGGCAAATGAATGACCAGATCCACATCCTCCAATCACAGAACACTTTGCATTCTGGGAAAAAAAATACTACACGTTCCATGAATGGAGGAGGCAGGTGGAAGGGGTGGGCGAGCGGCACAACTCCTTGACATACGCAACAGATTATTATAAAGTGGAAGTTTACCCTCCGAATCAACTTTATGTCATTCGCCTCCTGCCTTGCCCCCTTCTAACAGGATTGGATATTTTTTGTAATTGATATATGGGGGGGGGTAACTTTTGGGCACCCCTCCCTGCACGTCTACTTCTGGCCTATGCTAAAATGATATTGAAGAAAGAATTGGCTGCACACCATGACTAATACTGAGTCCATTTATTGCATCATCCCAAGGTGGCACACACAGGACAATGATGGATACAGATGGTTGACGCGTTTCACACAAAGATGCTGTGCTTATTCTGATAAGCACAGTGCCTTTGTGTGAAACGCGTCAAACATCTGTACCCGTCATTGTCCCATGTGTGCCACCTTGGGATGTTGCAATTAATGGACTCAGGATTAGACATGGTATGCAGCCAATTCTTTCTTCAATATTAGTTTTGCGGAAGCGAGCCGGGGCTAACACCCATGTGTGGAGTCCAATCAGTGTAATCATCTCAACTGGAGCAGCGTATCTCTTGTCTCTATGCTAAAATTACATATACAGTGCCCAAAGCCTCCGGGAATACCCAAGTGACAGGTCCCAGGAGACAGAGGGCTATCCTACAGTGCGTGCAACATGTCATCGGGGGCTGGCTGTCTATTTGTAGTTTTTGCAGCCACCCTCCTGAAGATGCTGTGCAGGCGTGTCATCACGGGGGCCGCTGCACAGCCCGGAAGGGACAGCTGGCTCCCCCTGGTGATGTCAGAGGAAGATGGCAGCACAGGACCAGGTGTACTATGATTAAGCAGCGGATCCCTAGAGATCACTGACAAATCGCCAGGCATGTGAGTGTGCTTTTTTTTTTTTTATTGCAAAGCCCAGCTAAACAGGCAGCCTGATTGGCTGTAGCCGCTGATCGACAAAAGTATTCCAATCATTGACTTCTGCTAAGCAGAGACACCACATACTGGTCGAAATTCGGCTGTTCCCTGCTGGACCATCAATCCGTCTATGGCCAGCTTAAGATGGCAGCTTAGAGGTAGGTTTAGTTCCACTTTAATTTGTTAGTTACTTATGTAAAGTTTAGCCAAGGGCTTGTCCACAAGTGCAGGGACTGCCGTTCCACTGAAAAGAAATCCTTGCTTGGATTGCTTTTCAGAGCTGTATGACAGTCAGTGAGAAGGTGATATGTTGCCTGTTCACTACCTAATTTAACTATATGATTTCTGTACTACAATGCCACAATTGCGTGCATTGAACATGGTTATGATGTGATTGTGGGAGAACCCCAAAGAACTGCATTAGTTGCGTTCAGCATCGGCACTGACCACTGAAAGTGACATGCTGTTTAAATTTTTCTGCAGTTGTGAAGCAGAGCACCATGCCCATGACACATGTAGAGCTCTCAGTGGCTGTATGTTTGTGTTCAGGTGGGTGGTCAGGGGTGGTAAAAATTTGTGGCATAACTGTCTGGTTTTAATTGCCCACCCCCCAGCCTCACATGTAAACAAGTCATAATTGTGGCCATATATGCATCGATTTTCTTTTTTATATCCAATTCAATCAAAACAATCAAATCCCACACAACTGAATAGACATAGAGGGAGATTTACTAAAACTGGAGCACACAGATTCTGGTGCAGCTGTGCATAGTAACCAATTAGCTTCTAACTTCAGCTTGTTCAATTGAAGCGTTTGCTATCCAAAAAAAATGTATCCTGTTCCCTTAAAGCATAGCACAGTGCTTGTGCTGTATAATTTGGCCCTTTCTATTACTTGAAATACCTGGCTGATCCTGCCGGGTTCTGTCCTCCATTCTGTAAACTGACCACGGTTTATCATGGCTGCTGAGCCCTGACACCGTGGTCAGTTTGCGTGCCTCTGTCATCCACAACTCTCCTCCTGCTGCTATCATAACTATAATATAAGCATGCCATCCCCTCTGTTAAATAACAACATGTGTCCCAGTGCCTGTGCTGTATAAAAAGATGCAGATTTGTACCTTATATCAGAGTGTCTCCCGGCGGGCACGTGACTGCTTGGCTCTTGCTACTCCCTGCTGACATCAGTGGGCGTTCTCGACACCGCCTGCTATAGCTGTCAGCCTAGAAGAGGAGAGAGCTGAGGAATCACGTGAGTGCCGGGAGACGCTCTGATATAAGGTAGAAATCTGCATCTTTATTATGCAGAACAGGCACTGGGACACATATTGTTATTAAATAGAGGAGTGGTATATTTATACTATAGTGGCTTAACAACCACTTCAAGTTTTGACAATAAAACCTGGAAGCTGATTGGTTAGAGTTACAATCACCGATCTCCCTGTATAAATTTCATTAAAGCAGCGGACAGCCGCTTCTCCTCCTCTCCCTCCCGTGGCTGTCAGCTGCTTTAATGAAAAGGTATACAGGGAGATCGGTGATTGATTCTCCCGCCCCCCCACCGATCACCCGCTGACTGTCCACCATATACTCTTCCAGTCCCCCACCGTGCTCCTCCAATCCCCTCC
>BLSH010456550.1:95499-123578 GCA_018402905.1 Glandirana rugosa | reverse complement strand
GACGGTGGTGTGCTCTCCTCGCCTCCATGCAGGCAGCGGCTGTGTGCTCTCCTCTCCTCCTCCATACAGGCAGCAGCGGTGTGCTCTCCTCTCCTCCTCCTCCATACAGGCAGCAGCGGTGTATTCTCCTTTATATAGACAGCAGTGGTGTGCTCTCCTCACCTCCTCCTCCATACAGGCAGCAGCGGTGTATTCTCCTCACCTCCTCCTCCAAGCAGGCAGCGGCGGTGTGCTCTCCTCACCTCCTCCTTCATGCAGGCAGTGGTGGTGTGCTCTCCTCTCCTCCTCCTCCAAGCAGGCAGCGTCGGTGTGCTCTCCTCTCCTCCTCAATTATGCAGGCAGCAGCAGTGTGCTCTCCTCTTCCATGCAGGCAGCGGTGGTGTGCTCTCCTCTCCTCCTCCTCCATGCAGGCAGCAGTGGTGTGCTCTTCATGCCTCCTCCTCCATGCAGGCAGCAGTGGTGTGCTCTCCACGCCTCCTCCTCCATGCAGGCAGCAGTGGTGTGCTCTCCTCGCCTCCATGCAGGCAGCGGCTGTGTGCTCTCCTCTCCTCCTCCATCATATAGACAGCAGCGGTGTGCTCTCCTCTCCTCCTCCTCCATACAGGGAGCAGCGGTGTGCTCTCCTCACCTCCTCCTCCAAGCAGGCAGTGGCGGTGTGCTCTCCTCACCTCCTCCTCCAAGCAGGCAGTGGCGGTGTGCTCTCCTCACCTCCTCCTCCAAGCAGGCAGTGGCAGTGTGCTCTCCTCACCTCCTCCTTCAAGCAGGCATCGGCGGTGTGCTCTCCTCTCCTCCTCCATGCAAGCAGCAGCAGTGTGCTCTCCTCTTCCATGTAGGCAGCGGTGGTGTGCTCTCCTCTCCTTCTCCTCCATGCAGGCAGTGGCTGTGTGCTCTCCTCTCCTCCTCCTCCATACAGGCATCAGCGGTGTACTCTCCTCTCCTCCTCCTCCATGCAGGCAGCAGCAGTGTGCTCCCCTCTTCCATGCAGGCAGCGGCGGTGTGCTCTCCTCTCCTTCTCCTCCATGCAGGCAGTAGCGGTGTGCTCTCCTCTCCTCCTCCTCCATACAGGCAGCGGCGGTGTGCTTTCCTCGCCTCCTCCTCCATGCAGGCAGTGGTGATGTGCTCTCCTTGCCTCCTCCTCCATGTAGGCAGCGACAATGTGCTCTCCTCCTCCTCCATACAGACAGCAGCGGTGTGCTGTCCTCTCCTCCTCCTCCTCCATGCAGGCAGCGGGGGTGTGCTCTCCTCCTCCTCCATGCAGGCAGCGGTGATGTGCTCTCCTCTCCTCCTCCTCCATGCAGGCAGTGGCGGTGTGCTCTCCTCACCTCCTCCTCCATGCAGGCAGCAGTGGTGTGCTCTCCTCCTTCTCCATGCAGGCAGCAGTGATGTGCTCTCATCCCCTCCTCCTACATGCAGGCAGGGGCGGTGTGCTCTTCTCTCCTCCTCCATGCAGGCAGCAGTGGTGTGCTCTCCTCGCCTCCTCCTCCATGCAGGCAGCAGTGGTGTGCTCTCCTCTCCTCCTCCCTGCAGGCAGCGGCGGTGTGCTCTCCTCCTCCTCCATACAGGCAGCAGGGGTGTGTTCTCCTCCTCCTCCATGCGACAGTGGCGGTGTGCTCTCCTCGCCTCCTCCTCCATGCAGGCAGCAGGGGTGTGCTCTCCATGACTCCTCCTCCATGCAGGCATCAATGGTGTGTTCTCCTCGCCTCCTTCTCCATGACTCCTCTCCTCCTCCTCCATGCAGGTAGCGGTGGCACCAGCACTTACTGGTTTTGTGCGGGCTGCTGTCCCTCTCCCACCCCCGCCATAGGAATTCATGCGCCCGGCGTCCTAAAAGTGGCGGGCGCATGGATAGGGGGGCGGCACCCATGCGCCCTCAATGCATGGGCCGCCACTGGTGTGAACTATGCCATTGGAAACCATCTAACCTACTTTCCATGCAGTTTTGATGCAGAAATGCAGTTTCTCCAGAGCTTAGTAAATGAGCAAAAGCTCTGCTGACTTCCATCACCCAGTCACGTGCAAGCAAAATTGCATTTTTTTCTTATTTTCCCTGCATGTGATTGGGTATTTTTTTTTACTAAGCTCCGGAGCAACTGCATTTTGTAAAGGGCACAGTCTATTTGCCTTTAGTAAATCAACCCCATAATCTCCTATTAGCACCTTCTTTGCACCATTTTAGCTCCTTTTCTGCGCTCCGATAGGCTCTGCCTTACTGACACCATCCACTGCTCTACTGACACCATCCACTACCCAACTGACACTGTCCACTGCTCTACTGACACCATCCACTGCTCTACTGACACCATCTATGGCCCCACTAATATCATCCACTGCCGTACTGACACCAACCTCTGTCCTACTGACAACGTCCACTGCTCTACTAACACCAACCTTTGCCCTACTGACACCATCCACTTTCCTACTGACACCAACCTCTGCCCTGCTGACACCATCCCCTGCCCTACTGACACCATCCACTGGCCTACTGACACAGTCCACTGCTCTACTGATTGACACCATTCACTGTCCTACTGTCACCAACCTCTGCCTTACTGACTGTAGGCTAAGTTTATATTTTTTTCAGTCCCATTTGATTTATTATATTTTTCTATGTTTTCCTTACTATTTAGTAGTGGTGTACTGAATGGAAATTTTGTTGCCGAAACCGAAAATGCACTTAGCCGAAAGTCGAAAACCGAAACCGAAAGTTTTAAAATGTTTTTTATATACAATTGTCTTATGCAGCCTACCTGTGCCTGGGCACTGATAGGCAGCACTGATGGGCACTATTTGGAAGCACTGATAGGCAGCACTGTTTGGCACTGATAGGTGGCACTGATTGGAATCACTGATGGGCACTGATAGGCAGCACTGATTGGAAGCACCGACTGGCACTGATGGACACTAATTGGCAGCACTGATGGGTACTGATACACGGCATTGGTTGGCACTGATAGGTGGCACTGATAGGCAGTACTGATGGGCACTGATAGGTGGCATTGATTGGCACTAATGATGCAGCACTGATTGGCACTGACAGGTGGCACTGATAGAGGAGATGAGGTGGCACTTATTGGCACTGACAGGTGGCACTGATTGGCACTGACAAGTGGCACTGATTGGCACTGACAGGTGGCACTGATAAAAGAGATGAGGAGTTTCGCATTGCGCAGATAGCAGGCTTGTAAGAGCCGCTCTGTGTGTGAAACTGTCATGTAATTTAACTGCATGCAGAGACCTGTCAAAAGTCTGTGATGTCGGGGGTGGGCGGGACTGAACAGCTAACACCCGCCCAGCCCCTATCCTATTGGCTGGTGTTTGATAGCTGTTTGGTCCCGCACTAGAATCGGATCGCATGGGTGTTCACACCTATGCTATCAGATTCCTGCACCAGTTCACAGTTCGCACTGCGATCTGCGAACCAATCTGAGGGTATCGTTAACTTTACATTGACACCCCCAGTGGTTTGCAGATGTCAGTGTGAACCAGTGTGCGTGTAGCACCCCCATAGTGTAGGTGCTTTTACTCTTGTCGATTTTTGGTAGGAGAGGAAAAATCTAGTCAGGCCTGACTGTAAGTGCAGGCCGGAATGTTTTGATCTGGGCTGGGAATGGCTCAGGGGTGGGGCTGGAGATGGAGGGAAGGTACACCCCTTGGAGATTCCTCCCCTTGAGCTGGGAAAGCTCTGTAAGGGGGATGGATGAGGAGGTGTCACTTCCTGATGTATGACAAGGAGCCCTGACCAATCCACAGGCTGGGTTGGCAGGGGGCAGGCCTCCTTAAATACAGCGATCTGCCAGCAGGTATCAGGAGAGTTCGGGTGGAAGAGATGAGGATGTAGCTGGAGCTGCGGATCAGGCCTTGCCCAGGAGGGGAGCCCACAGTCTGGGGGGGGTGAACCTGAGGCCTGGGGCTTGGGTGCGGCTGAGAGCGGGAGTCGGCTCCTGGAGTGGCACAGGAGAAGCAGGAGAGCAGCTGAGTTCTACATGGAAGGAGACTCTTTAAAGAGTCCACCATAAAGTTGATGAGTGGCGGCCCCTGTGTCACGTACCTGACGGTGGAGTCTGTCTTGTGCAGGGAACAACCGCTCTTGCGCACCCGATTCAAGGACCCCTGGTAGTGGGGACAGAGGCCCAAGAGTGCGGGATGGCACGAGGGCTGGAGGGTCACCGATGACGTAGCGATGCTCCAGGAGACGTGCAGGTAGAAGGATGGTCGTTCAGGCTGGGTCGGCAACAGGCTGGCAGGAAGGTAAAAAGGATCAGGCAAAAGAGTAGTCAAAGTCCAAGCAAGGTTCGTTAACGGGCGGGCAGCAGAGGTACAAGGGAGCAGACAATCGGATGGTCGTGGGTAGCCGGGGTCGGTGCAGGTAGCAGACAGCAGGTCAGGACAAGCCGGGTCAACAGGAGGCAGAGCAATACGGGAACAGGTATCCAGAGCCGAGGCTTACAGGTCGGGAACGCTGTAGAGCGAGCAGCACTTGGTCTCAGAAGTCTCCAGGCTTAAATAGGCCCATTTGGTGCCGTTTTCCGGCGCGTGCGCGCGCACGGGAGCGCGCGCGCACGCGGGCGCGCACGGGAGCGCGCGCACGCGCGCGAATGTGCGCACCACCGCGGAAATGACAGATTTTAGCCAGAAATGGTTCCTTTTCCTAACACCCTGGGAGTTGGATGAGAAGGCTGAGACAGTCTGAGAGGAGAGAGAGCAGTCTGTAGGAGTCGGGAAGAGCCAACCAAGGGGAAGGAGAGCCATTAGACTACAGGACAGTCTGGATGGGTCTGGAAGATGGATGGGCTGGGAATAGTAGTTCATCCAAGGCCAAGATAGCACCAACGTACTTAGCTACACAACAGAGGGTCCACGGCTTCAAGGAAGGAAACCCGCGTTTCTTACCCAAAAGGGTGGTTCTGAGGCGTTGCCCGTGGCTGCAGCAGGCCTCACCCTCTGCAAGCTGTGGTGTCATGGAGGTCTGATAAATTTCCTTTCAGACCACAGAACAAGTGTAATGGTCAGCACGTAGCGTGCTGGAGAGAGGAAAGGAAAAGAATAATGGTCAGCAAGTAGTTTGCTGGAGGAGAAGAAGTGTGTATACCGGAGGTGTATATATTAGCTCTTGTGTTCAATTACTGGGCATCCCACAGTCATCCCTAATCCCTATCCAAGTTCAAACCCCTAAATAAAACAACAAAACAAAGTACCGGCCTGTTCAGTGACTCCGGGTGTGTGGAATCGTGTGATTGAGGGCATCGGGCATGTGGACCACAACTATCAGCCACTCTTGAGGGAGTAAATGGCTACATGCGATTCAGGTGCGATGCGGGAACCAGCACTGTATCATAGGGTTTCCCATATAGCACCAGTGTGAACCGGGACTTACATACCGAGTTTATGCGTGTTTTGCAGCAGTTATGAGCATTAGAGGTTTAAGATAACTCACTATGGATCCCATCATGAGCATGTGTGAGGAAATGCTCCTGATGTTGCTATTGCTGAGGCTCTGAAGACGTAGAAAATTGTGTGAGAGGACCAGAGTTCATCGGTACTGGACTTGTCCATTGATGTAGGCAACAGCATGTGGTGAACTTTGTGTTTTTTCAACAATTTTTTATGTTAAAAAATTATCAGAAATGTCTTCCCCTTAACCACTTTCCGGCCTATAGACAAATGACGGCCGGGTGGTGGTTCAGTTATCTTGACTGGACGTCTATTGAATAACCTATTGAATAACCCACAATCACGGGCCCGCGGGGGCGCGCATCGCGGCGATCGGTGATGTGGTGTGTCACTCTGACCAATCACGGCTGGTCACAGTGTAAACAGGAAGAGCCATGTTTTGGCTTTTCCTCTACTCGCATCTGCACACGCGAGTAGAGGAGAGCCGATCGGCGACTCTCCTGACAGGGGGGGTCTGCACTGAAAGTTTATTAGTGCAGCCCCCCTAGGATCACCACCCAGCACCACCAGGGAGCTCACCCAGGACCACCAGGGAGAGCCCACCCAGGACCACCAGGGAGACTACCAGGGAAGCCCACCCTGACCACCAGGGAGCCCATCCAGGGACCACCAGGTAAGGAGCACAGTGCCCAACAGGGATGGCACTCAGTGCCCATCTTGGATGTGACCCAGGACCACCAAGAATGCCTCCAAAAAAAATACCAGCTATCATTGCCGCCTATCAGTGCCCATCTGTGCCACCTATCAGTGCCCAGTGCCACCTATCAGTGCCCATCAGTGCTGCCCATGAGTGCCCATCAGTGTCACCTATGAGTGCCCATCAGTGCCCCCTATGAGTGCCAATCCTATCAATGCCCGTCAGTGCTGCTTATCAGTGCTGCCTATCAGTGCTGCATATATGTGCCTCATCATCAGTGCCACCTCATCAGTGCCGCCTCATCAGTGCCAATCAGTACTGCCTCATCAGTGCCCATCAGTGTAGCCTCATCAGTGCTGGCCAGTGATGAAGAAAATGTACTTATGTACAAAGTTTTGTGACAGAAACAAAGAAAAACTTTTTTTTTTCAAAATTTTTGGTCTTTTTTTTTTGGAAGGCCGCTTCCATCTTCACCCATCTTGCTTCAGGGTTCGCGGACTCTGGCTCTGTGACTGGCCGGAGCCGCAACAACATCACTCCCGCACATGTGCACAGTAGCCGCCGGTCACGGCACAGGACTCTGAAGAAATGGCACGGGTGGCCGTTACTTCAGAGCGCATGTGCCAGTGTAGTCACCAGCTGCATTTACACTAAATATCTCCTAAACAGCGCAGGAGATATTTAAAGCAGAGTTCATGTAAAAGTCAGCAGCTACAAAAAGTGTAGCTGCTGACTTTTACCAATCGGCCACTCATCTGTCCCTTGCTCCAGGGATGCAGTCGCCCGAGGGCTCGCTATTCGTCCCCTCCCCTCGTCGTTACCGGCATCACAACTGTGGGCACCTGCCTCAGTATGTGGGCAGGTCCTCGATATCCTTGTGTACAATGCAGGGCCATTGGTCCTGCATTGTATCTGATAACATCAGGGAGAGGGCAGCTGCATGACTGGTAAAGTGGCTTCATGGAAAATGGCTGTCTAGTGGAGAAGAAGTCTGCAGGACCAAGAAATAAGTAACTCTGCATATTACATGCCCCTAGACCAGGGGTCTCCAAACGTTCCAAAAGTAAAGGGCCAGTTTACTGGCCTTAATACTTTAGGGGGGCTGGACTGTGCTCAGTGGGAGTAAACCATGCCCGATCTTTGGTATTAGTGGGAGAAATAGTTGCTGTCAGTGGGAGGAATAGTGCCCCATTGTTGGTGTCAGTTGAAGGAATTATGCCCCATTGTTGGTGTCAGCAGAAGGAATTATGCCCCATTGTTGGTGTCAGTAGAAGGAATAGTGCCCCATTGTTGGTTTCAGTGGAAGGAATTATGCCCCATAATTGGTGTCAGTGGAAGGAATTATGCACCATCATTGGTGTCAGTGGAAGGAATTATGCCCCATCATTGGTGTCAGTGGAAGGAATTATGCACCATCATTGGTGTCAGTGGAAGGAATTATGCCCCATCATTGGTGTCAATGGAAGGAATAGTACCCCATTGTTGGCATTTGCAGGAATTATGCCTCAATGGCCTGATAAAGGCAAGCAAAGGGACGCATTCGGCCCCAGGGCCCTAGACTAAACAAGCATTAGACATCTATTATGTAGGGGTCGGGGCAAACAAAAAAAGATTTTTTTTAGATAATAGGAGATCAGCTTTACTCTGACTCAGTTTACTGTATGCTTGTTCCAGGTCAGTGTAACATAACATACTGAGGTTGGAGACAGCCAAAAAAACTAGCATTTTCAAAAGAGGACTAGAAAATGGCCATGGTGCACTGGTTTATTGCAATAATCCTTCAAAGGAACACCGCAAGCCAGTGACCTACCTTTGCTTTAATCAGCAAAACAGAAACCCTGCAACTTTTATCTTCTTTTCATAAAACATAATACTTCCCCTTTAATTCCGTGACTGTGCCATTCCGCCATCAATAACACGTACCATATGTAATAAAGACAATCTATTGAAGAAAAGGATAACGGTTCACATCGAGCGTGGAATGTGATCCGGCATCACATTTTACATCCTGCGATTTGATATTTTCAAGATTAATTTCAAACAACCAAGAAAATTATAAAAAAAATAGCGGCGCTCTACGACAATAAATCTGCTTAAGAGCCAAAATGTCAAACCGCAAAGAAGGTTCACTCCAGGTTACAGGAGTGCAGAGGAGCGGCGAAGCCATATTTCCATCAGGCTTCTGGGAATCATTTACAGCCGGGTTCTCAATAACGTTCAGCCGCTCAGAGAGAGCGATTATAAGAAGAGAGGCCTGCGTTTAAACATCAAGGGATATAGCTAGCGGACTATATTTATAAAAGAGTCAATGTGATTACTCACTTTCTTGCATTATTATTATTATAATAATACAGCATTTATAATCAATTTAGCCCAGGGGTCTCCAATCTTTCAGTATGAGGGCCACATCCTATATTTTACAAATATTCATGGGGGACAAAAATCAGTTTTTTTAAATGAATGAACACAATTGCAATGAATGAATATGTTTTACTTGGATCTTTTGTGTAATCAGCATTATATGATTCAAAACAAAAGAGAATGAAACTTTGGTAGTAGTTTGCATCAGAGTCTCCTCTTACATCAGGGTCCCCATTTGAGTCCCTTTTTTATCAAGGCCCTTATCAGAGCCCCCTTACATCAGAGCCCCTCCTTACATTAGGGTCCCCATCTCAACATCAGAGACCCTCCTCCCCCACATCAGGGTCCCCAGCAGAGTCCTTGCTTATATCAGGGTACCCATCTCCCCATAAGAGATCCCCCCACATCAGGGTCCCCAGCAGAGTCCCCCCTTATATCAGGGTACCCATTTCCCCATCAGAGACCCACCCCCTTACATCAGGGTCCCCATCTGAGTCCCCCTTATATAAAGATCCCTAGTAGATTCCCACTTACATCAGGGTCCCCAGCAGAGTACCCTTTTATGTCAGGGTACCCATCTCCCTATCATAGAACCCCCTCCCATCCGGGTCCCCAGCAGATTCCTTCCTTATATCAGGGTACACATCTCCCCATCAGAGACCCATCCCCTTACATCAGGGTCTCCATCTGTGTCCCCCTTATATAAAGGTCCCTAGTAAAATCCCCCTTACATTAGGGTCCTCAGGAGAGTCCCTTTTTATGTCAGGGTACCCATCTCCCCATCAGAGAGCCCCCTACATCAGGGTCCCCTGCAGTGTCCCTCCTTATATCAGTGTACACATCTCCCCATTAGAGACCCACCTACTTACATCAGGGTCCCCATCTGAGTCCCATTTATATAAAGGTCCCTAGTAGAATCCCCCTTACATCAGGGTCCCCAGCAGAGTACCTTTTTACGTCAGAGTACCCATCTCCCCATCAGACCCCCCCCCCCTTTACATCAGGGTTCTCATCCCAGTCCCCCCTTACATCAGGGTCTCCATCTGAGTCACCCTTATATCTAGGTCCCTAGTAGAGTCCCTATTACATCAGGATTCCCATCAGAGCCCACCCCTTACATCAGGGTTCCAAACAGAGTCCCCCCTACATCAGGGTCCCCATCAGAGTTCCCCCTTACATCATGGCCCCCATTGCCACGGCATGAATTGCAGCAGCAGGAGGGGAGCAGGTCTGGATGGAGAAATGTCATTCTGGAAGTCCTAGCCACCAATGACGTGCATGATGACAGTGTAGCAAAGGACACCTGCCCTAGAGACTCCAGTGAGGTGGGGGTGAGCGAGAGTTTGGCAGGGGAGAAGTGGAGTCCATGCTGAACTAAATCATCAATCTGTGCACATTGAGGATACACCACCAATTCTCATTGCTGAAGAACATAACAGGTTGGATATGGCCCAAGGGCCATTGTTTGGAGACCCCTGGTGTAGCCCATTTATAAATGCATCTAAGGGAAGTCCTCCCACCATTATATATATGGACCAGAGGCATAATGCAGCTGAAGCTGTTTTGCAGGTAGATAAAGGGATATGCAACACATACAGTAAAACGTCATTCAAATGGACGCTGTGCCTCATCCAGCAAGAATAGCCAATTGTTAATATCTTTGGAGTATGCGTGCTGAATACAGACAGCTTTCGTAAGTGGATGGAGATGCAGTGGCTGTACTCACTGTGCAGAATGCAAACAATTTTCATTCGGTGCTGTGCACCTGCCCCGTCTACCTGTTATATTTGGCTGTGCCGGTGAATCTGTACAGCCGCTGAGTCTTCATTGACTTACATAGACTGCCTGCACACATTTCAGTGCTACTCTAAAGAGGTAAAGAAACTCTCTTCACAATGGCAGGGGTGCATAGCACGGCGGTTGGTGGTACACTCTATACTTGGGTCACAGAGCGTCACCGATCGCGTTAAAGGGCTTATGACGTAGGCTCTTTACCATGTGATCAGCTGTGCCCAATCGCAGCTGATCACAGTGCAAACAGGAAATGCCAGTTATAGGAATTCCTCTCCTCACGCTGAAAGCGTGTGAGGAGAGGAGAGCCGGTAAGCGGCATCCCTCAGCTGGGACATCTGCGCTGACAATCAGGGCACTGATCATTAGTGTCCTGATTATCAGTGCAGGCCCAATACTGTGCACCAGTGCTCCAATCAGAGCCCACCAGTGTCCATCAATGTTGCCTGTCAGTGCCCACCAGTGCTGCCTGTCAGTGCCCATCAGTGATGCCTTTCAGTGCCTATCAGTGCGTTCCCATCAGTGCAAATTATTAGTGCTGAATATTAGTGCCCATCATTGCCGCCTATCCATGCCACCTATCGGTGTCCGTAAGTGCTGCCTATCAGTGCTGCCTATCAATGCCCATCAGTGTTGCATATTAGTGCCACCTCATCAGTGCCCATCGGTGCAGCCTCATCAGTGCCACCTCATCAGTGCAGCCTATCAGTGCCCGTCAGTGCAGCCTCATCAGCGCACATCAGTGAAGGAGAAAAATTACTTATTTTCAAAATTTTGTATCAGAAATAAAGAAAAATTTTATTCTTTCAGAATTTTCAGTCCTTTTTCATTTGTTTAGCAAAAAAAAAAAAAAAACAGTGGTGATTTATTACCACCAAAAGAAAGCTCTATCTTGTCTAAAAAAAAAAAATGATGAAAACTGTTTGGATACATCATTGCATGACCGCAGAGTTGTCATTCAAAATGTGACAGCGCTGAAAGCTGAAAAAATTGGCTTGGGCAGGAAGGGGGTGAAAGTGCCCAGTAGGCAACTGGTTAAATATGACCGGTGGTGCATCGGGCACAAGCCTTTTCCTGAATATCTTGGCATTCCAGTTTGAAGATATGGTCTACAAACTTTCTGATAAGCTCACCGATGGGCGGTTGTCAGGGACAGGTGCTGCTCCGTAGCTGAGCTAAAAATGTTCCCAAAGTCCTCAAAACAATCCAGATGTTTCTGGGGTTCAGATTTCTGTTCCGAAGCCAAGGAGGAGGCCTTCCTGCCTGTATGTAGGGTTTTATTATCCTTTTATGAGCCTGTTTCGGGTTTCATGGGTCATACAAGGGCCAAGTGTGTCCTAATTCTATATGAATGTATACCATGGAAGATATTGTTTTATCTCTTCCCAGTATGTATGCATGCATGTCATCTATGTACGTCCCTGCACTCTGCTTATCTGGATCTTCTAAATGCTCCTGGTAGTTGGTGATTTATTTTTTCCCTGTAGGCTGCAGCAATAGTTGCGCAATGAAAATTGCAAAACATTTCCCAGCAACTGAAAGCAGATTTCCCCAATTAGAGTGGAACTAAAAACTTAAGTCAAAACTTTTTTCAGGTTGGATAGAGAAAGGGAGGGTTATAACCCCCATTTTTTTTTGTTTGCCAACTGTGTCCCATTGGGGAGGATTCCCTTCACTTCCTGTCTCACAGCCAAAACAGGAAGTGAGAGGAAATGCCTCCAAAGTGTTGTTACCAGAACAAGTGTCCCCATTGGAAGATTTCCCCTCTTTTTCTGTCCTATTAGATTGTAAGCTCTTATGAGCAGGGCCCTCTTAACACTTTTGTATTTTTTTTTGTATTGTAAGGCCGGCCATACTCGGCTCCAAACTTGGCTGATTCAGCAGGAACCGGCCAAGATGCAAACCGTTAATGGGCAGGCTGAATGTACCAAGCTGATTGATTGATCAACTTGGGTACAACCAGCCTGCCAGAATCTCTTGCAATTATTGCCAGCAGCTGCTATAGCCTCTAGCGATAATCACTGTCTTCTCCCAGCGGGGGCAGCTTCACCCGCCCAGACAATGGCTCTGCAGGATGGATTCCCGCAACATTGTCTGTGTTGATGGGGGAATCAAGCAAATTTCTTTCCTGCAACCATAAATTCACTCAGTGTATGGCCTGCCTTACTGTACTGTCCCCCGTTATATTTGTAAAGCGCTGCACAAACTGTTGGCGTTATATAAATTTTATATAATAATAATAATGTTCTGGTGACAACCCAAAACATGGCATTTTCTTTCAGTTTTCACTTTGGGTGATAATGGTTAACATGGCTGCCTCTAATGGGAGTAATAATAACCTGACAGGGGTTCTAATCTTCTGCTAAAAAAAAAAAAATTGTCTTTAGTTGTACTTTAACCACTTGACCTGCGGAAGATTTTACCCCCTTCATGACCAGGCCATTTTTTGCTATTCAGCACTGCGTTACTTTAACTGACAAGTAATTTTTTCACACAGATTTGGTGGGTTTTGATCACCACTGGGTTTTTTATTTTTTTAGGATATTCTTCATGAATTTACGCCAAAATGTATTCTGCTACATGTCTTTGGTAAAAAAAAAATTGCAGTGTAATTTATTGGGTTTCTGTGAAAGTTATAGCGTCTGCTGTAGACACTGGAATTTTTATTTTTTATTTCTATACTAGTAATGACAGTGATCAGCGACTTAAAGTGGGACTGTGATAGTATGGCGGGCAATGTGACACTAACTAACACTGGCTTGGGGGTATACTAAATGACTAACTGACACTGACATGAATAGTGACACTAATACAGTGATCAGTGCTAATACTATACACTGTCACCAGGGGCAGCCCGTCCATTAAGGGCGTACGGGTGCCGCCCCCTCTCTCCTCGCCACCCCCTTCTATGCTGATAGATAGATTCATGCATTGTATGGCCTTATTCATGCGACCGGCCCCTTCAGGATGCCGGCCGCATGAATTACAGAAATGTCAGCCTTATTTGAAGCACCTGGTCAGAGCCACAGGCTTCAAAAAAGAGTGGCTTGTGGTGCACAGTATGGCGCCACAGAGCCCACTCACATGTGTTACGAAAGCAATTGAATATTTGCTTTTGTAACACTAAATCGCCTCTCAGCCATTCGGGAAGCGTGGGTATGTTACTGGTTTCCCGATTGGATGAGGAGTCAGGAAATCCTATTGGGCGCCTTTCTCAGAGCAGGAGGAGGGGGATACACACACAGCACGCTCCCACTCGCTGCAAACCTCTGCCCGCTTCCTAGATGGGGTAAGTGTGGGACTTTGTTGTCCCGACTACCCTGGGGGGGGACTCCTGTCACTGCCGCGAGTACCACGGCAGAGGGTACTATATACTCCTATCTGGTGACGCTATATACTTCTGTATGGTGACGGTATATACTCCTATCTGGTGACAGTATATACTCCTATCTGGTGACAGTATATACTCCTATCTGGTGATGCTGTATACTCCTATCTGGTGATGCCTGTATATATCCCTATCTGGTGACGCTATATACTCCTGTCTGGTGATGCTATATACTCCTATCCTGTGATGCTGTATAATCCTATCCTGTGATGCTGTATACCTCTATCTGATGATGCCTGTATAAATCTCTATCTGGTGATGCTGTATACCCCTATCTGGTGATACTGTATATACCCCTATCTGGCAATGCTGTATATACCCCTATCTGGTGATGCCTGTATATACCCCTATCTGGTGATGCCCGTATATACCCCTATCTGATGACGGTATATACCCCTATCTGGTGATGCTTGTATATACCCCTATCTGGTGATGTCTGTATATACCCCTATCTGGTGATGCTTACATATACCCCTATCTGGTGATGCCTGTATATACCCCTATCTGGTGATGCCTTTATACCCCTATCTGGTGGCGCTGTATACCCCTATGACACAATGGGTGGAATCTATAAGGGGTGGGGCTTATGAGAAGTGGGGGGTCAAAAAGGAAGGGTGGGGCCTGGTGCCCCCATCCTAAAATGTCACCAGCCACCACTGAGTGTCACTGTACTAACGACATTGGCTGGGAAGGGGTTAACATCAAGGAGTTAAATATGTGCCTAACTGTGTAACGTTTGTGTTATGCGGTGCTTTTACTAAGCAATCTTGATTTTTTTTATAAATAAAAAAAACAGCAAGCTCGGCCTGTCCCTATTTGGAGCTCTGTGTTGTTTACAACACAGAGCTCCCTTTCCTTGAATGATGGAGCCGATCAGAGGGTGCTGCAGGTCAATCCTTGGCCGGCACCCGCTGATCAGCTTATGATGTGACTAATCACAGCACAGCCGGAGCGGTGGGCGCGAGTGCACGTTTTCTCTACCTGGAAGTGCTGGATCATGTATCAGACACAGGATCAAGCGCCGCAAGGCCACTTTTCCACCGTACCTCTAAGTGAGGTGGTCGGCAAGCGGGTTAAATTAGAATTCCATGTATGTCAATGTTTTCATATCCCAGCTTGGACCAATGTAAGCATGTACAGTATGTGTCATAAATGCAGGATCCCCGTGGAGGACCGGTTCTCATGCGCTTTCTGTGCATTCTTGTGCAGTCTGGAATGGGCTGCAAAATGCACTGAAATGTGGAAAGAGTAGTGCAAGCATTTTCACTATGTACTGCACCAAACCGCATGGTACTAAGTTACGGTGTGATTTGGTGCCTGCGAACGCACAGGGTTTGCAAGGTGCATTTGCAGTGCTAATAATTCACGAGCACCCGCATGCAGATTGCAAAGGCAGCATGTCTACCTGCAGGTGTGGGAAACTTTGCTGCACTACGTTTTGGTGTGAACCAGCTCGGAAACTGGAAATCACTGTAGTCGCATCTCTGCAACTAATACATTCTCAAATCAATAATATCAATAGTAAATTGATGATGCTCAAAACTTGCATATAAACTATAAATCAACATATAGTCCATAAAATTAAATAAGGTGCTCCGTGCTCAATCAAGTGCCAAAAAGTAAATCGTGGTGCTCATTGACAATCCCCCGTTGTGACCTCACTCACCAGAACAAATGGACCCCCAGCTTTTTAGTCTAGGGATCAAAAAAGCTTAGTCCTGGTGCTGGTCAGATGGAAATGTGGGTGATGGTGATGAGACCCCCGTTTTGATCAAAACTCTATGTCAGAGAATCCATTTATCCTTGTATGGTTGGGTATAGAAAGAAAAGAATGGCTTCCATAGTGAAATACCGTCAGATATTTATTAAGCGCAAAAGCAAAGATAACACTTACAAGACGTCAGCTGTAATCGGTCCGTGATGACGCTTGACTGAAAGCGAAACGCGTTGACGTCATTTCCGGCTCCCCGCATCCGCTGACGTCACATCCTGCTGGTGGTGGAACGCACGCCGCATGTTGGAAACAACGCCACGCATTACCTACATGAGTTTTATCCATGCGAGATTACAGCTGACGTCTTGTAAGTGTTATCTTTGCTTTTGCGCTTAATAAATATCTGACGGTATTTCACTATGGAAGCCATTCTTTTCTTTCTATACCCAACCATACGAGGATAAATGGATTCTCTGACATAGAGTTTTGATCAAAACGGGGGTCTCATCACCATCACCCACATTTCCATCTGACCAGCACCAGGACTAAGCTTTTTTGATCCCTAGACTGAAAAGCTGGGGGTCCATTTGTTCTGGTGAGTGGGGTCACAACGGGGGATTGTCATTGAGCACCACGATTTACTTTTTGGCACTTGATTGAGCACGGAGCTCCTTATTTAATTTTATGGACTATATGTTGATTTATAGTTTATATGCAAGTTTTGAGCATCATCAATTTACTATTGATATTATTGATTTGGTTTTCACTTATTATGTTTAAGTGCGATTGATGGTCAATTATCATTTACATATTTCATACTTTGGGATTATTCACAGTTATTTTGATTTAGAGGTGGCGCTGCATATTGTGTTTTTATGTTTTATCAGAGTATTTATACCTGTGTAGCAGCAGCCCCTTGGACATGTATCGGCCCCTATAGCTGGTTTGGCTTATGAGACTGATGCATGTAACATTACCATTATTTATCCATAAGCGCGGATTATTTAGTACACAACTAATACATTCTGCTGGAGAGCTTGTTTTTCCTTAAAAAAAAATAGACTTAGCTGAATCCCCAGATACAAATAGTAGAAAATAAACCTAAAAAAGAAAATGAATGCAGCCATCCTATTTAGCAATTTGGAAGCTAAAATATAGTAAATGTTTGCTTTTGGGTTTAGTACCACTTTAACAGGTTTTTTTTTTTTTTACAATTTTCTGGCCACAGAGCTGTGTTTTCAATAATGTGTTTTTTAAAAAAATGTAATTACCATTATTTTCCTTTCCTGGCAACCATCCTTGGCAGCATATATGTGGTAGGCAGGGACTACTAACACTGTTGGCACCAAAAGACAGTACATTTATTAGTACAACTTCCTTTGGGCTTGAATGGGCAGCGTAATGGCCCGTACACGTGATCAGAAAATCGAACGAAAAATACTGCTCTCAAACCGATTGTATGATCGTTAGTACAGAGCTTTCAAGAGCCGATCATGACAGTTCACCCGATATTATTTGATTGGACAAGCACGAAAATTTATCTCATACAATACCAGATCGTGCGATTTTCATTTTAACTGCTTGCTGACAAGCCACCGTAGTACTGCGGCAGGTCGGCTCGCCTGCGCAAATCATCGTCATTGTGCGTTGGCCCCTTTAAGAGCTACAGGGGGAGCGCGTGCCTCTGGAGCCGATGTGCGTGGCTACCTGCGATCGCTCCACAGATAGACAAAACGGAGACCTGTCAATGTAAACAGACAGATCTCCATTATGTCAGGGAAGCAGAGATCGATCTGCTGTTCCATGTTATCTGGAACAGGGAACTATCTGTACTCCCTGTCAACCCAGCCCCCACACAGTTAGAATCACCCCCCCCCCCCAGGGAACACTTAACCCCTTGATCGCCCCTAATGTTAACCCCTTCCCTGCCAGTGACATTTATACAGAATCAGTGTCGATTTTTAGCTCCGATCGTTGTATAAGGCTGGGTTCACACCTATGGGAATTGAATGCGGCTTAAACCGCATCCAATTCGCAGGACACTTGAAAACACATTGTTTTCAATGTGTCCGGTTCACATATGTCCGGTGCATTCGCACTCCGCATTGCACAAAAAAACGTCTGCGTTTTTTGTGCAATGCGGTGCGAATTCCCAGCCCATTGTGTTCAATGGGAGCGCATCTAACACGGAGATGCACTCCGCACTGAACGGGGATATTTTCCCCTGCCCGTGGCCCCTCCCCCTGCAGCTGCTGCGCTGTGGGAACGGACAGGAGCCGGCAAACGGCGGCTCTGCCCCTTCTTGGCAGCAGACAGGCTGGAATTCGCACCGGACTGGCAGAGATTGGTCTTATGACTGGCAGTTAGTTATTATGACAGTGTAATCAGTGGCGCTGTGTAGTCCATGTGTCAGCTCTCCCCCGCACTTTATCAGAAGCCCCATATAATCCCAATGCAGAGGACAGTTGGAGCCCCTCCATTGATTACATTGGGATAAAGATTTCTTAGGCCCCATTCACACTTAGCGATTAGGAATCGCACGCAGAATCCTTGCAATTCTGCCCGCCATTCCAAATCATGCTAAAATCATAGCAAAATGCGCAATGCACGTTTAGGCTGGGTTCACACTAGTCCGATTCTCAGACCGACATGAGGAGCACAAGTCGCATTACGTCACAAAAACAATGATTCCCTATGAGAGCCGCCTTAACTGCTCCGATTTGTGTTTTTCAAAGTCAGACCGACTTTGAAAAAGGTTCCTGTACTACTTTTGTCCGACTTCGATCCTACTTCAGCCCATTGAAAGGCATTCAAGTTGGATCAAAGTCGTACCAGTGTCTTCACTGATCCGACTTTGGCATGCGACTTGTGCTCTGGGGATTATGAAGGGGAACTCCATGCCAAATTTAAAAAAATACGGCATGGGGTCCCCCTCCAGGAGCATACCAGGCCCTTTGGTCTGGTATGGATTTTAAGGGGAACCCCCACGCCGAAAAAAACGGTGTGGGGTCCCCCCAAAATCCATATCAGACCCTTATCCGAGCATGCAGCCCAGCAGGCCAGGAAAGGGGGTGGGGACGAGCGAGCGCCCCCCCCCCCTTGGACCATACCAGGCCGCGTGCCCTCAACATGGGAAGTATGGGTGCTTTGGGGCAAGGGGGGCTCTGCGCCCCCCACCCCAAAGCACCTTGTCCCCATGTTGATGAGGACAAGGGCCTCTTCCCGACAACCCTGGCCATTGGTTGTCGGCGTCTGTGGGCGGGGACTTATCGGAATCTGGAAGCCCCCTTTAACAAGGGGGCCCCCAGATGCCGGCCCCCACCCTATGTAAATGAGTATGGGGTACATCGTACCCCTACCCATTTACCTGGAAAGAAATATGTACAAAAAAAACACCACACAGCTTTTTAAAATATTTTATTAAATCTGCTCCGGCGTCTTCTCCCCTCTCTGGCTTTTCTTTCTTTGGCTCTTTTGCGAGGTCTTCCATCTTCTGAGGGGTCTTCTTTCTTCTCCTTCTCTGCGGCGTCTTCTGCTCTTTTGCCGGTCTTCTCCGCTGTCCCCTTCCCTCTCATCTTCTCCTTCTTCTTCTTCCCATGTTGACACGATGCGGTCTCCTTCACGAATGCCCTCTCCGCTGTGTGCTGTGCCTTATATTGGCATGGGGCGTGGCCACCAGATGACATCACCTGGAAGCACTGCCCCCATATGATGTCAGGAAGAGGCCCTGGTCCTCATCAACATGGGGACAAGGTGCTTTGGGGTGGGGGGCGCAGAGCCCCCCCCTGCCCCAAAGCACCCATACTCCCCATGTTGAGGGCACACGGCCTGGTATGGTCCAGGAGGGGGGGGGGGGCGCTCGCTCGTCCCCACCCCCTTTCCTGGCCTGCCGGGCTGCGTGCTCGGATAAGGGTCTGGTATGGATTTTGAGGGGGACCCCACGCCGTTTTTTGGGGGTTCCCCTACAACCCACACCAGACCAAAGGGCCTGGTATGCTCCTGGAGGGGGACTCCATGCCATTTTTTTTAAAAATTTGGCGTGGAGTTCCCCTTTGAGATCCCCAGGGCACAAGGTGCCTGGCATTGTCGGGATCAAAGTCGGATCCCTGTTCACAGACAAACGGTCCGACTTTGACCCTATGTAGGACCGTAAATCGCACAGCAAAGTAGGATCAAAGTCAGACCGTTTTATTGTCGGATAGTGTGAACCCAGCCTTAGGTGACATTCACTGTTAATGGCACCCCAAACGTGGTGCGATTTTTCCACGATTGTTGTGCGACAAACACATGTAAATCACGGCAAACCACGTGTGTAAAAATGCGCCTGGCTCAGGGCCAACATTTGGTCCTTGAGCTTCATTGCTGCAACAAACAAGCATAGGGCAGCCCATTCAAATGAAAAGTCTGCCCTATGCGTGCCACGTGTAAATGCGTGGTAATCACTGAAAAAAAGAAATCACGGGCAGAAGCTCAGTCCTCTTCATTCTTTAACAAATGAAAGCTATCTTTGTAGCCATTATCTGAAGTGTTCTATGTGAATAGCAAAAAGAAATTATAAAAAAAAATGTAGCCCCCTTGTTAGTCCTAATTACTTTTTTTAAACCCTTCATCACCTTCTGCCCTTAGCATTCATTATTTGCTTTTTTTTTTTTTTTTACCCGTACATATGTAACATTTAAAAAATGTAATCTCTTTGCTTTGTAGCATTGCATCTGATTTCCAGGTAAGGCCTCAAACACACAGGACGTTTTTACACTGCTGTTAGGGGCGTTTGACGTTTCTTTTAACTGCCTGTAAAAGCCCCTCCATGTTAGCCTATGTGTCCATGCACACGTAAATTGTCAGAGACGTTTGGAGGTATAAGGCCTCATACACACAGGCGTATTAAAAAAATAAGCAAAACGTCAGGCACGACGTCAGGGAAAAAAAACGTGATTTCGTCTGCTTTTTGCATCGGCGTTAATAAGAGTTAGTGAGTGTCGGCGTCAATAAGCATTTTGTTTGAAAAAACATTCCTCTGCTATTTTTTAACCTGTTAAAAACGCCGGTTAACATCGGTACGCCGTTAATGTGCGTTAGTGAGCGTTTTGCCGGTTCGGCGTCAAAGATGCCAAAACGCTACAGCCTCGGAATGCGCTGGCTGGGGGTTCTACTTTCAGCTCACTAACACCGACGCCATCTACAGCTCAAAAACGTCTGCATTTTTATGGGGCCATTGAATAACATGGAGAGCTGAAAAAACGCTAAAAAAAGTGACGCTAAAAACGTCCGTGTGTGTATGAGGCCTTAGCGTTTAAGTGCAGTAAAAAAACAACAGCCTGTGCTGTCAAGAGCAGTAAAAACTAGCTGTAAAAATTAAAAACGCCAAAAAAACGGCTAAACGCGGAAAAACTGGAAATTGAAGTGTTACATTAATTCAGCTTGGAACAATGGGAGTATGCATATGCCGTACCTGTGGGACCACTGTAGAAGCAGAGAATTAGGCTGCAGTCACACTTCGGTGTTTTGAATTCTCCCCGCAATTTCAAAACTCTCTGGTAAAATGACAAATCACGCAACGCAAATTTCAGATGCCAATTATTTTAATGACACCTAAAAATGCGGTGCGGTTCTGCCAAGGTTCTCGCGCGATAAATCACACTGCAATCACGGCAAACTGCACCGTGCGAAGCTTGTCGCCCGAAAGACGCTCCTGATCCTTTTTTGGGCTACAAGCTTCATGCGATGCAGTTTGCTGCAATTACAGTGCGATTTCAAGTGTGACAATCGTGGCAGGACTGCACCGCATTTTTAGATGCCAATAAAATGAATGGCATCTGAAATTCACGTTGTGTGATTTGTCATTTTAGCAGAGCATTTT
The DNA here is from genome assembly GCA_018402905.1 of Glandirana rugosa. Taxonomy (NCBI): domain Eukaryota; kingdom Metazoa; phylum Chordata; class Amphibia; order Anura; family Ranidae; genus Glandirana; species Glandirana rugosa. Next base: position 102,376 of record BLSH010456550.1, on the reverse strand, counting down.
GAAATCGTCCAAGTGTGAATATAGCCTCACTGTTGTAGTCACTGCTACTTTGGTGATAGGTGCTGCCTTCTGGGTCCTGTGCCAAGCAGCGATCCTGCTGCATAGTGAACAACAGGGGTCACTGGCTTGGCAGGAGTGCCATCCACGCATTTGTATAATTGAATGCAAGGTGTTCTCTGATAGGATAAGGTGCGGGGGCATCACAATCTCTGCATCCTCCGACCAAAAAATATGAGATACTATAAGATACCTTAGTTCACAGATTTAGGTTATCATTATGTTAATTAAATACTGGTTCTTCATCTCCATGCTTATGGCTAAATCCCAGTAATCTAACCACGCAGCAATATTGCCCCCCCCCCATCATGTTTGGTTTCCCATGTGTAGGCGTGTACATGGGGTGTGCTGGATGAGCCTGGGAACAACCTAATCAATCCTTGCGCCAGGGCCGACAGCACTGCCGGCTTGTCCCCCTCTCCCTCCCTCTGGTTGTGCTGCAGGGCAGGGGTGTTGCTAGGTGGGAAAAAGACCAGGACCTTCAGCCCGAAGGGGAGGGGGTGCCGGGGGGGGGGGGGGTAGGCTCACTTGCTGGTTGCTGCCTGGCTCACCAGTGCCCATCAATGCAGCCTCACCAGTGCCCATCAATGCAGCCTCACCAGTGCCCATCAATGCTGACCTACCTGATTCCTACACTGACCTACCTGACCATTACATTGACCTACCTGCCCCTACACTGACCCCTACACTAACCTACCAGACCCCTAAACTAACCCCCGAGCCCTACACTGATCCACCTGACCCCTACTCTAACCTACCTGACCATTACACTGACCTAACTGACACATGCACTGACCTACCTGACACATGCACTGATCTGACCTCTGATCTCTTGACACTCCTGCAGCTCAGCCTTACCTGTAGTGTGTGAGTGCGCCCATCCCTCATGACCACTCAGACAGCCCTGCAGGCACCAGGCAGCCAGAGCCAGGATAGGAGAGCTGCACGCCCATTTACACAGAGCGAGCGGGGATCTCCCAGTGCCCAGCGCGGTCACAGTGTCATTCCCGCCTATGATGGACGTCCCGCAGTCCCGGCATTGGACCAGTGTGACATCTATTATAGGCGCTGCCGGGTCCAGGAGGCGGGAATTATTACTCAGCCACGCTCGGATAAATCCCCTGCCCGCTCGGGCTCAGGGCTAATAATTCAGTTATGAATGCCTGAGACCCGGGGCTTTTTGGGGGCCCACAATACAATTTCAAAAAATAATTTAAAAAAATTAAGGACTCGTTCACATATAATTTCTGCCATGGCTGTGAAGAATAGCATCTCGGCCATGACATGTGTACACCCCTAGCCACTGTCTCTGTTGCTCTATGTTTGAGCTTTGGGGTGCACACACTAATGCAATAGTCTGCGTACACCTATGGTAACATGGTAACCCCAGGGTCCCTTCACACCAGCAGCCTTTGGTTCAGTTGGGCAGCATTGCCCAAAGCAAGTACATGGCAAACTGCCTTATGTCCTCTGGCTCCAGGTAACACCAACACACTGCATTAGGGTACACGCAAATAAAGTAGGACATGTTGCATTTTTGCGCAGCGTTTTCCGATGCATTGTAAAGCACCCCAAGACGCTGCAGCACATTGGAATCACAAACACAATGAAAAAGAAAAAAATTTGCACACGGATGTATTATGGCATCTTCCCCTTGGGTGCCCCAAGATTTTGTTACATGGGGATTATAATGAGCCTATAAGTTGGCTTTCACATACACATTTTCCTGCTCATTATACTAGGTTGTGTGTCTGCATTATTATTCAGTTTTTGTGCATTTTTAATGTGTTTTTTCAGGCATTTGTTTCACATGTATTTTTCATTTTTCAGGCACTCCCATTGAAGTCTGTGCCAAGAAGGTGCATTGTCACACCCAAAAAAAGCACCGCACTTGTTTCCAAGATGCAGGGAAGAGAAACACCCAGGTGTGACTGGTCTCTATAGAAAATACTCTTAATCCCTTTGTCATGCCATGTGGCCATATTAGGACAACAATGTCACAAGCAACCCCAGCCCATTGTGTATGTGCGGCTGTGGGGTGGGGGATTCCCTGGCCGCAGTTGATTGGGTAGCCGTGGGCAGGAATGATGCCTTATTTCCGGGGTTCAGCCTGAAAACAAGTTTGGACCAAACGCCAGCTAATCCATGGCGCCGTTTTTCTGGCGCAAACATGGCAGCATAAGGTCACATGGTGAAATGCGATTGTTAACTTCTGAGCTTGGGTGACCCCTGAATCATTTCTATTCAGACATCAACTGCCCTTTTTTACTCTTAACAGCTGTAGGTCAGGTCATTCCCTGTGACTACTGAACAAAACTGGGAACCTCATGTCTCAATAATTATTAGTATTAGGTCATTCCTTGTCCAGCATCACATGTAAACAAAGGGGCGGATCACTGGAGTTTCAGTGTCTTTATAGGGACACATATCCATATTTAGTCAATATCATGGGCATAGGTCCATGTGTGGCACTGATGTCATCAGCATCACATCTCTTTGTTTACATGTGGACATGTGTCCATATAAGGGCACTGGCATCATTAGCATCCTGCCCTTTTGTTTACATGTGGACATATGTCCATATAAGGGGAGTGATATCAGCATCACATCTCTTTGTTTACATGTGGATATGTGTCCATATAAGGGCACTGTCATCATTAGCATCCTGTCCCTTTGACATGTGTCCATATAAGGGCAGTAATATTATCAGCATCACATCCCTCTGTTTACATGTGTCCATATAAGGGCATTGACATCATTAGCATCCCACCCCTTTGTTTACATGTGGGCATGTGTCCATATAAGGGCATTGACATAATTAGCATCCAGCCTCTTTGTTTACATGTGGACATGTGTCCATATAAGGGCATTGACATCATTAGCATCCTGCCCCTTTGTTTACATGTGGACATGTGTCCATATAAGGGCATTGACAGCATTAGCATTCTGCCCCTTTGTTTACATGTGGACATGTGTCCATATAAGGTGACATCATTTTTTTTTTTTTTAAGATATTTTTATTGGTTATAAAGACAAACAAACACAGAAACCAACATGCCCGATCAGCAAGTATAAAGTATTGGCGATTTATACATGGCTAATAAAAAAAACTTTCCCAGTCACATTTTTACAACAAATGGTATTTGGGTATATCTTTAAGTAGGCATATTTGAGTCCATTAGATATACAACATAGCATATTGTTATTTATAACAAATTCAGAGGGGCCTGTAGTAGTCTAGAGTAGAGTAAGTGGCTTTACTCCCTATGGTAAGACGGGACATAGTGTAAGGGGGCTGGCCAGCCACCCGCCCCAAATCTTGTGAAATCGCATTGACATCATTAGTACCCTGCCCCTTACTTTACATGTGGGCATGTGTCCATATAAGGGCATTGACATCATTAGCACCCTGCCCTCTTGTTTACATGTGGGCATGTGTCCATATAAGGGCATTGACAGCATTAGCATTCTGCCCCTTTGTTTACATGTGTCCATATAAGGACAGTAATATTATCAGCATCACATCCCTTTGTTTACATGTGTCCATATAAGGGCATTGACATCATTAGCATTCTGCTCCTTTGTTTACATGTGGACACGTGTCCATATAAGGGCATTGATATCATCCATCCTTTGTTTAGCTGTGCTACAGAGTGGGAAATGACCCAGCCAGCAGTTGATTGGAGGAAAGGAAAATTGTGCGGCAGAACCGTCTTAAAAGCATCATGGGCCCCTAGGCAAAGCAATGCACTGGGGCCCCAAACAGACTGCCACAATTTACACACCTACTCTCAAGAATTAAAGTATAAATAGCTGATAGAATTAAACATATATTTATTACTACTTTCAATAAAATCTAATTTAAACAATAAGAAAACGTGCCATAAATCAAAGACTAATCAACACAAAGAGCACAGTACAGAGAGAGGCGAAAGGCTCAGTAGGGAAGGGGAAGGGGAGGTCAGGGGGGGACAATACTGGGATCAGGATGGCACAGTACAGGTTTCGGGATACTGCCTGGGACACAGCTATCCTGAGAGAGCTTAGTAAAAACTGTGACTGTCCCAGGAAATCCGGGACAGCTGACAAATATGATGTAATGCAAGATTATCATGGGGCCCCATGCACCTGCAATGGCAGTGCCCAGGGATGCCCATGCATTAAGATAGCCCTGAGCAGAGGAGGGCGTTCACATGACACAGCAGCAATGCTGTGCTTCGCACGTACAGCAAAAACTGTCGCCCCTGTAGCTGCTGGCTGAACACAACCCAAGCGAATGGGGAAAACACAGCAAACATGAGCATGTTGATGCAGCAATTACAGGGTTAAAATTGGCAGTGAGAAAGCATTACATCGCCTCCACGCTCATACTCCTCTAAAAAGTGATCTAAATGCAGATTGCTTTTCAGGGGTGAAGTGGTTTAACTGCAACTCTGTACTTAGCCCAATTAAAAATTGTTTGGGCGGACCTTCAGTCATTTTTTCAACTTTCCATCTATTAAATCTTCTGCCCTTGTTGGTTTAACTTTGGATAGTAAAACATTTTCTTTCTGCCAGCAAATACATTATACAGCCCACTTCCTCTTTCTGGTCTGGTCATTAGGCTAGGCTTATGACATCATGCACAGCTCTCTCTTGAGAGTTTGCCAGGAAGGGAGGGGAGATGAATCATAAGAGCGCCAATGAGAGCTGCAGAGCTGGAGGTGTGCCTCTGTGTGTCTGTGTAAATCCAGGAAGTGAACATACTGCAGCTTCAGCTGCCCACGGTTAAAATGGATGCACCCAGACTTAGTGGAGGGAGATTTCTGCAGTGTATTTGGCAAGTACAGAATCACAGTATATATAAAATAATATGCATAGTGGTCTGAGGGAAGCTTCAGAATGGCAAAGATGTTTTTTTTATTACAAATTATGTGAGCAAACTGCAGTTCCTCTTTAACCGCTTGCCGACCAGCCACCGCCATAATAAGGCGACAGGTCGGCTCCCCTGCGCGAATCGCCGTGGCTGTACAGCGTGCCTGCGGGTCAGGCGCACTTGATGTCTGCCGGCGACCCGCGATGTCTGCCTACAGAGGCAGAACGGGGATCTGCCAATGTAAACATGACAGATCTCCGTTCTGTCAGGGGACATATGACAGATCTACTGTTCCCAGAGATCTGTAAGATCTGTCATGCCCCTGGCAGCCCAGCCACCACACAGAACACAGTTAACCCCTTGATTGCCCCCTACAGTTTAACCCCTTCCTTGCCAATGACATTTATACAGTAGTCAGTGGCTGTTTAAAGCTCTGATCGCTGTATAAATATCATTGGTCCCAAAAAAGTGTCCGTTCTGTCCGCCGCAATGTTGCAGTCCCGATAAAAATCGCAGATCGCTGCCATTACTAGTTAAAAATAAATAAATAAAAATGCCACAAATCTATTCCCATAGTTTGTAGATGTGATAACTTTTGTGCAGCCCAATCAATAGACGCCTATTGTGATTTTTAATTTACCAAAAATATGTAGAAGAATATATATATCGGCCTAAACTGATGAATAAATGTGTTTTTTTATATATATATTGTTTTGGATATTTATTATAGCAAAAAGTAAATAAAAAAAATAGTTTTTCCTTTCAAAATTGTCGCTCTTTGTTTGTTTATAGCGCAAAAAATAAAAACCACAGAGGTGATCAAACACCACCAAAAGAAAGCTCTATTTGTGGGGAAAGAAGGATGTCAATTTTGTTTGGGTGCAACGTCGCACGACCGCGCAATTGTCAGTTAAATGACACAGTGCCGAGTCGCAAAAAATGGCCTGGTCAGGAAGGGGGTAAATCCTTCCGGGGCTGAAGTGGTTAAAGGATAAAAATCCCAATTAAAAAAAAAATTGCCTTTAGTTTCACTTTGCACACAATAAAGTTACAATAAAGTTACAATAATGTTACAATAATGATACAATAATGTTACAATAAAGTTACAATAATGTTACAATAATGTCACAATAAAGTTACAATAATGGTACAATAAAGTTACAATAAAGTTACAATAATGTTACAATAACGTTACAATAATGTCACAATAAAGTTACAATAATAATACAATAAAGTTACAATAATGATACAATAAAGTTACAATAATGATACAATAAAGTTACAATAATGTTACAATAAAGTTACAATAATGATACAATAAAGTTACAATAAAGTTACAATAATGTTACAATAATGTCACAATAAAGTTACAATAATGTTACAATAATGATACAATAAAGTTACAATAATGTTACAATAACGTTACAATAATGTCACAATAAAGTTACAATAATAATACAATAAAGTTACAATAATGATACAATAAAGTTACAATAATGATACAATAAAGTTACAATAATGTTACAATAAAGTTACAATAATGATACAATAAAGTTACAATAAAGTTACAATAATGATACAATAAAGTTACAATAATGATACAATAAAGTTACAATAAAGTTACAATAAAGTTACAATAATAATAATACAATAAAGTTACAATAATGATACAATAAAGTTACAATAATGATACAATAAAGTTACAATAATGTTACAATAAAGTTACAATAATGATACAATAAAGTTACAATAATGATACAATAAAGTTACAATAATGTTACAATAAAGTTACAATGTTGCTGTTTGGCCACATCAATGGATACAAAGTTGCTGTTCCCGGCCAGCATTGTGACAATGGAGGATTCTCCCAGCTGGGAGTTGGAATCCCCCATGGAGTTTCCCGGTAATAATAAATCCGGTGTGATGATGTGCGGTGTGGACAATGGTTGGGGGGGGGGGGGGGGC
>BLSH010456550.1:62202-86835 GCA_018402905.1 Glandirana rugosa | reverse complement strand
GGGGGGGTGATTGCCGCTGTCTGTGTCTTCGGCGGGGGTGGGGTTACCGCCGCCTGTGTCTCCCGCAGGGTGGGGGAGGCGGGTTGATTGGATGTTGGACGACCCGCCATCCATCTCCCGTACATGCTCGGGGGGGTAGTAGTATTGGTTGTGCCGCCCCCCCCCAAAAAAAAATATTGAGCATGAGTCACCACTGGTGTTCAATAATGCATCATTAAAGTGGAACTACACTTCATCTGAGCACCACAATCCAAAAACGCTAATTCATTTTTTATTATTCAAAGCAAACCCAGTCATCCATGTCTCCATGCATTATTTTGTTGAGAAATCACTTTGAAAGACACCCTCTTAGCATTTCGAGTAAGAGCGGATGGCTCATGCATACCTTCCAACTTTTGAACTTGAGAATGAGGGGCATTTCAGGGAGATGCGTTCCGCAGCAAAAGGTAGGTGTGGCCAAACATGATTTTGGGAGGGGCTTAAAGAGGTTGTAAACCTCAAAAAAAAAAAAACCTGCAAGACAAAGGCATAATGAGCTAGTATGCATCTCATACATGCCATTCCTTCAGTGCGCATGCGCCAATAACGTCGACAACAGGGTATATAGTGAAAATCTCCTCATCGGTGCAAGTTTAGGTGATGTTTACAGTACCTACAGGTAAGCCTTATTATAGAGTTACCTGTAGGTACAAGTGGTGGAAGAGTTTACAACCACTTTAAGGGCTGTGGTTAAACAACTGCCCGTGAATGGGGATGCTCTGCAAAGCACTACTTTTTCAAATTGTACCACACCGAACCGCAAAGTATGACAGTACCATGTGGTTTGGTGGCCACAAACGCAATGTCATTAACAACTAATGGCACCCATGTTTGTTTCACAAGGGCAGCACGGTTGCATGCAGTGTGTGAAATGCACACGGTTCGTGCCTTTCTTGCACTGTGTTCTAGTGTGAACCAACCCTTGGAGAGAGAGAAAGGGAAGGATCACTATGGTATATGGAAGAAAGGAAAGAGGGATCACTATGGCACATGAAAGGCAGGAAGGAAGGATCACTATGGTACATGGAAGGAGGGATCACTATGGTACATGGAAGAAGGGATCACTATGGTACATAGAAGGCAGGCAGGAAGGATCACTATGGCACGTGGAAGGCAGGAAGGATCACTATGGCACGTGGAAGGCAGGAAGGATCACTATGGCACATGGAAGGCAGGAAGGATCACTATGGCACGTGGAAGGCAGGAAGGATTACTATGGCATGTGGAAGGATCACTATGGCACATGGAAGGCAGGAAGGATCACTATGGCACATGGAAGGCAGGAAGGATCACTATGGCACGTGGAAGGCAGGAAAGAAGGATCACTATGGCACATGGAAGGCAGGAAGGATTACTATGGCATGTGGAAGGCAGGAAGGATTACTATGGCACATGGAAGGCAGGAAGGATCACTTTGGCACATGGAAGGCAGGAAGGATCACTTTGGCACATGGAAGGCAGGAAGGATCACTTTGGCACATGGAAGGCAGGAAGGATCAGTATGGAACATGGAAGGCAGGAAGGATCAGTATGGCATGTGGAAGGCAGGAAGGATCAGTATGGCACGTGGAAGGCAGGAAGGATTGCTATGGCACGTGAAAGGCAGGAAGGATTGCTATGGCACGTGGAAGGCTGAAAGGATCACTATGGCACGTGGAAGGCAGGAAGGAGGGATCACTATGGTACATGGAAGGCAGGAAGGATCACTATGGTACATGGAAGGCAGGAAGGATCACTATGGCACATGGAAGGCAGGAAGGAGGGATCACTCTGGTAAAAGGAAGGCAGGAAGGATCACTATGGTACATGGAAGGCAGGAAGGATCACTATGTTGTGCAGAAGGAAGGATTAGATGGAAGGAAGAGAGGAAGGGGAGAAGTCACTTACCCAGGTCTGGTTGGTCTCCAGAGGCTCAGGCAGGGGCATCAGAAGCACTACTTTAAAGTTCCCAACCACACAACCCTTTCACAGGCACAGCATTCACTTCATGTCGGGGGTTGTGGGCGGACACAGGGGACATGGGGAGGAGGTGGGGAAGACCTAGCCTCCCTCTTCTTCTATTCGTAAATTGTAGAGCAGGCTGGCCGGGGAACTGTGCTGGCTGGGCACTGAGTGTGTCAGTCTCAGATTTGCCAGCTGCAGCGTGGCGCACCTGGCAGGTGGATTAGTGGAGTCCAGTCCAGATTTGCGGGACACAAAGATTTATTTGAAATCTCCCATGATGGACTTGATTTAAATCACTAATCAAAAGGCTTGATTTTAAATCATAATTTTTAAAGAGCAACTGTCATCTGTCCTCCTCTGACCATCACACCCTACTACTTACCTCATACTGCCCATTAAACATCACACCCTACTACTTACCTCATACTGCCCACTACACATCACACCCTACTTCTTACCTCATACTGCCCACTACACATCACACCCTACTTCTTACCTCACAGGCACTGCCATGATGGATCTGAAATGACAGGTGCTCTTTAAATGTAAGGTTCATGCCCCATTCAGGATGCCGAGTGCCTAAATTACAGCGGCGGGGGTGTTTTTTTAAAACACCTGATCAGAACCGTAGGTTTCAAAATAGAGTAAATTCGGAGCGCAGAGCATTGCGCTCGCAGCCCACTCACATGTGTTAGAAAAGCAAATGAATATTCGCTTTTCTAAGATTGAATCGCCTCTCCGCCAATCAGGAAGCGTGGGTCTGTTACCCATTTCCTGGTGGCTGAAAGGTCAGGCGATCCTATTGGACGCCTTGGAGGAGGAGGAGGGGGATGCTGCTGTGATCCACACCACAGGAGGAAAAGGGAAGATGCCGCGCGCCAGACACCGATGCCCATCTGCTCGCTTCCTAGATGGGGTAAGTCCGGGGCCTTGATGTGCCGACTGTCCCCCCGCCTCCCCCCCCCAAAAAAAAACACCGGCCGCCACTGCCCCCTCCCCAGCCACATGTCTAAATTAAGCCTTTAAAGTAATTCTAAAGGAAAGTATTTTTTTAAAAATAACAAACGCTATATTTACCTGCTCTGTGTAATGGTTTTGCACAGAGCAACCCCGATACTCTTCTTTTTGGCCCTGGCTCCCCCCCCCCACTCTTGAACTGCGCTGTGTGTGTCCATATACGCACACAGTATGGCTCAGTCTCACCCCCGGTCTCTCCTCATTGGCTTACTTACTGTGATTGACAGCAGCAGGAACCAATGGCTTCAGCTGCTGTGTGAACCAACAGGGGGAGAGAGAGACCCCGGAGAGGCGCTGCTCTCATGCACATTGCTGGATCGAGAAGGGGCTTGGGTAGGTACGAGGGGGGCTGAGGAGGGACCTGCACCCAGAAGATATATACTTTTATGTATAAAATGCAGAGTCACAGGGATTTTGGGTTTAATATTGCTATAAAGAAAGCTTGCAGAGCAGAGGTCACTAAAGGATCCTGCAGAGTAAGTAAATCAATTGGAGACAATGAAGTAATAGGTATGCAGTAGAGGATTTCAAGGCTCGTTATTGAAAGTTCCAGTTTGCACATTGTTCTCTCCTATATGAACCGAGCCAGCTTGCCTCACAAAAGCCTTCATTGTTTTCAGAGCGAGGCGTTCACTTTGACATTTAAATTCCTATCTCCTGCCTTGTCAGAAAACATTGCAGACATTTACACTCGCTATCTTCCACTTTCTGGGGTTCCGGGCCGCGCTATAGGCCGATTCAGCATCTTATTTGCATGCGGCTGCCTGGGGCATGAGTGCTCCGATGACTCTGGCAGATAATCAAAAATTTTTTGATGTCTGCATAATAATAATGTTGGAAACCATCGGGCTTCTCCGTGCTGTATATACGCTTCAATATCTGCAAATTAAAAGCCGCGGATCTGTCTCTGTGGAGCTCTAAAACCAAACGCAATGCAATTAAACAATAGCAGATTTAAAGGGAAGGGAAGTATACATAAACACTAAAAAATAATGTCTTTTATACACTATATTGGCAAAAGTATTGGGACGCCTGCCTTTATTTATTTTATTCATTTCAGGTACTTGTATAGCGCTGTCAAGTTACGCAGCGATTTACATATACATTGTACATTCACGTGAGTCCCTACCCTCAAGGAGCTTACAATCTAATGTCCCTATAACTCGCATTCATACATATACTAGGGCCAATTTAGACAGGATCTAATTTACCTACCAGCATGTCTTTGGAGTGTGAAAGGAAACCGGAGTACCCGGAGGAAACCCACACATGCACAGGGAGAACATGCAAACTCCAGGCAGGTAGTGTCGTGGTTGGGATTACATGCACATGAACTTTAATGGCATCCCAGGTGCCATCATTAGTACAGAGCTTTCGACAGCCGATCATGACAATCCATCCAACACTATTCGAAGGGACAAACATGAAAACTTTGCTTAGACAATAGTCTATCGAACGACAATCGTATAATCAGTACAGTATGCATCCGATAAAAATCGATAGACAAACACTATGCATGATCCTGAACGTAGGTGCTATTGAAATGCAGTGGCGGCTGATGAAATTTTAGGATTGGGGGGCAGACCCCACCCTTTTTGACCCCTCCCACTTATAAGCCCCACCCCTTATAGTTCCCACCCCTTGTGTCAGGAGTATACAGCCCAGCATCACCAGATAGTGGTATATCCAGCATCACAGATAGTGGTATATCCAGCATCACTAGATAGCAGTATACAGAGTTACCATATAGCAGTATACAGGGGTCCCAGATAGCAGTATACAGGGGTCCCAGATAGCGTATACAGATCCCCAGGTAGCAGTATACAGGGCTCCCAGATAGCCGTATACAGGGCTCCCAGATAGCCGTATACAGGGCTCCCAGATAGCAGTATACAGGGGTCCCAGATAGGGTATCCAGAGTCCCAGGTAGCAGTATACAGGGCTGCCAGATAGGGTATACAGAGCCCTAGGTAGCAGTATACAGGGTACCAAGTAGCATTATACAGGGTGCCAAGTAGCAGTATACAGGGTGTCAAGTAGGGTATACAGGGTGCCAGGTAGCAGTATACAGGGTGCCAGGTAGGGTATACAGGGTGCCAGATAGCAGTATTCAGGGCCCCAGGTAGGGTATACAGTCACCAGCCTCAACAGCCACCCCCCCCCCCCCCGAGGTCGGGACAAGTCCCACACTTACCCCATCTAATAGGCAGGCTCAAGCTGGCAGTGTTGCAGAGATCGGCATACAGAAAAGCGGGCTGACATAATGCAGAGGCAGCGCTAGCGGAGGGCATGCTGACACTCAGTCTGCTCGGAAGTCCCGGGGAGTGCTGTGCCTGCGTGAATAATCACAGAGGCAGCACGTCCACCGCAGTCCCGCCCCCGCAGCAGCAGCCAATGACAGAGAGTAATTGGCTCTGATGGCTCAGGGCAGCCAATCAGCCTATGTGTGTGCGCTTGTTCAGGGCACACAAATAGACTTTAAAGGCTGACCATTCAGCTCACTATTTGCTGTCAGCTGACAGCAAGGAGCCGAGGGGAAAAAAAGAAAGAAAAGTCAATGTACCGGTGCCTCCCGCAGGGGGGCCGGGCTGACTTTTTTTTCTCTTTTCTTTTCCTTCTCATGCACCAGCCGCCGCTGTTGAAATGAATGGTATCTGAAATTCGCATTGTGCGATTTGTCATTTGACAGATCGTTTTGAAATTTCCGATTCTGACTTAATACGACCGGGTATGAATGGAGCCTCAGCGTCAAGATTTATGATGATCAGCCTGACTGGTCAAGGCAGCTTATATCATAACTGGCTGAGCAGCCACCAGCTCCATGGTAGGGAGTTCTATCAGGGGTGGGCTAATTTTGTGAATGCTTCATCGGTTGGATCTTTGGGTTCACCTTGCCTTGGAAAATGGCCATGGGTCCACACAGGTAGCTCCAATTTTCTGAGAGCTGGCTTAGTTACTATTCGTGTCATTTACTTGTGCTCCCTAAAGCCTGGTACACACTAAATCAGCAGACCTTTTTCGGTCATGCCCCTTCGACAGAAGCCAGTTGGACCGGCTGCTGTACTCACGAGCCGAACGTTGGACGGTCTCTATTGAACCGGCTGATGCCACCCAATATTCGGCCCGTGTGTACAGCCCTAAAACTTATTGGCGGTAATATGTGATGGGTGGCTTCACTGGTCAATAGAAAGGGGCAGGATGAGGAGGGTTTTTTTGACGGGGAAGCTGTGTGATCTGTTGGGGTTTTGGCAGTCCCCTGAGCACCAACCATCTGGATGTTTCTACTTTATGGATCCAGGAACACTGTATAAGGCGTGCCATACACACAAGCCAAATGTTGGCCGGTTTCTATTGAACCGGCTGATGCCGCCCAATATTTGGCCCGTGTGTACAACCCTAAAACTTATTGGCTATCCTATGTGATGGGTGGCCTCATTGACCAATAGAAAGGGGCAGGATGAGGAGGGTTTTTTGACGGGGAAGCTGTGTGATCTGTTAGGTAATTGTCAGGGTTTTGGCACTGCCCTGAGCACCAACCATCTGGAAGTGTCTACTTTATGGATCCAGGAACACTGTTCAAGGTGTGCCGTACACACAAGCCAAATGTTGGCCGGTTTCTATTGAACCGGCTGATGCCGCCCAATATTCGGCCCGTGTGTACAGCCCTAAAACGTATTGGCTGTCATATGTGATGGTTAGTTGGAATGGAAATCCAGGTGCTAAATCCAGACAATAAATCTTCACAATAAATCTTCAATAATTGGTGACTCTTCGAAGTGAGTATTGAATGTGAAAGAGTAAAAAGGGACTCCAACTTGTATCCAAGTGGAGGCTTACCAGAACTTAGAAGTTAAAACGCCTTGGGGTCATTAAGGGCCGTCCAGCCAGGGACATCCGGGTAATCCGGGGATTTTCCACTCCGATCGTTTCACCTAGCCTGGTCTCCCGTCTCAGGTGGGTCTGGCTCCTCTCCTGACATCCCAGAGTTTCCTCCGTGTTGTGGATCTGGTCGGTCCGGACTGGAATGGATGAAGTCTTCCGTATCGGGTGGGGGGGGGGATATCCAAGAAAAGGTTGGGGGAAAAATCCTCAAGTGCCTCAGTTCTGGATAGGGTTGTTGGTCAAGCTGGTTTCTCGTCTCCAGGTGCTATTACTTCCTTTAAGTGTCACTTAGAGAGGAGCCAGACCCACCTGAGACGGGAGACCAGGCTAGGTGAAACGATCGGAGTGGAAAATCCCCGGATTACCCAGATGTCCCTGGCTGGACGGCCCTTAATGACCCCAAGGCGTTTTAACTTCTAAGTTCTGGTAAGCCTCCACTCGGATACAAGTTGGAGTCCCTTTTTACTCTTTCACATTCAATACTCACTTCGAAGAGTCACCAATTATTGAAGATTTATTGTGAAGATTTATTGTCTGGATTTAGCACCTGGATTTCCATTCCAACTAACGGACACTTTGCACTTTATGCACTTAAAATCACTATTGTTTATTTCAAATGTATTTTGATGCTTAACTTTATTTATGCACTGCACCCTGTATCAGGAATATATTTATTACATTGCACATACAATTTTTTATCCACACAAATATTGTCATAATAGACGCATCATCACATGACAACTCTCATGTATTCAGCTTAGCGCCACCACCACAAAAATATTACGTATCCCTGCGATTTAGTTTGGTCGATAGAGGTGGCTGCTTGCTGTCCCCACTTCATTTTATTGGGCTTAGCGCGGAAAAACCCTCCCTAAATATGTGATGGGTGGCCTCATTGACCAATAGAAAGGAGCAGGATGAGGAGGGTTTTTTGACGGGGAAGCTGTGTGATCTGTTAGGTAATTGTCAGGGTTTTGGCACTCCCTTGAGCACCAACCATCTGGAAGTGTCTACTTTATGGACCCAGGAACACTGTACAAGGTAAGTTGAGAGTAAGATAAGAGTTAACAGAGGAATTTCTCCACTATTGTGCAACTTTAGTTTTGTTTAGTGGAGTTCCAGTGTGTTTATAGCTAGTGTTCCACAGTTCTATAAACTTCAATTAAAGCTATTATTCGTCATGTCAGAAGTATTTCATCTGGCCTTCTAGCAGGCCCCTATGTGCTAACCCCCAAGTCAGTCACCTGGCCCCAATTTGAGTAAAATTGTAGCTGCAGAATGCAGAGATGCGTGTAATGAAACGTTCTGCGCCATGGACTGAACAAATAAAAGAGAAGGGGCTGTACAGAGAAGTTTTTGGCACCTGCTAGAGCTCAAATTAAAATCTAAAAATGATACATACAGGAAGGACACCGCCAGATTTGAGCTTCAGTTCTTCTACCAGATGTCACTGTAGTGCACCGGTCTGGGAACCCCTTTTCTTATCTGTTTGTAAATCACAAGCAGTGTTCCCAGACACACCCCCTGTGCTGTTTCTCACATACAGAAAACTTGCTGTATTAGGAATCTTTTACATTTGCGGTTGAGGGGTGGTGAAACCCCATGGTTGATCCGCGTTTCCGCCTGAATCCCTCTCCCTGTTGCTGCACATGGCGTGGCTGCGATTCTTTGCATTGAAGCAGCCTCAGGAATTATACCTCGTGTTGACCCCCCCCCCCCCCTCCTTTTCCTGGATGTAAACCTGCTTTCTCAGGCATCATGCACACTGAGGCTGATAAACGGACGTTCAGGGGCATTTGGCCATTTTTTCCAGCTGCCCCTGAACTCATTTAATGTTATCTTATCAGTATATTTACACAGGGTCGTTTCCAGGCAGTTGAGTTTAGAGGCTTTTTTCTGAACGCAAAAAAATGGGTTCAGACGCCAGTTCAGAGGCATTTGAAATGCCAAACAGCTTGTAGACGCTGCTAAACGCAGTAACTCGCGTCCAGGAGCGTTTTGTTTATAGGCGTTTCTATTTAAAAAAAACAGCATGCAAAACTGGCATTTTAGACGCCGGCTTCTAGCTGTCAAAAAAATAGTTCAGGGGACTTTGAAAAAGCTTCCCGTGTGCATGAAGCCTAATGGCCCGTAACCGCGATCCGCAAATCAGACGAAAAATCACGCTTTCAAATCGATCGTACGATAATCGGATCCTTAGTACAGAGCTTTCGAGAGCCGATCATGACAATTCATCCGATATTATTCGATCAGACATGCAAGAAAAATGTTCTCGTATGATACCCGATCGGAGAATTTTCGTCTGATCAGTACAGTTGTCATCCGAAAATACAATACAAATACACTACAACACATGACATCACTTCAGATTTTTTTTATTCCATCCTACAAGAATTTTCGTGACTTTAATACACTCTTCCCATTCAATCTGAGATTAGCATGCAAAAAAAAAACGGACAATCTGTCTTCTGATTTTCGGAACGTGTGTACGGGCCATTAGTGTTCCTTTGCCATCTTTCTTGAGCCCTGTTGCTCTATTATAGTTTTCAAGCGTGGCCATTGGCTGTTCAGACTCACACTGTCACATGGGCGGGTAGTGACTAAGGCTTCATGCACACGTTTATTGTGTTTATTGCAATCTATGGTTCCTGCCTCACATGCATACTAAGGCAACATTAGATTGGAGCCAAATAACCTACCGGCATGCTTTGGTGTATGGGAGGAAACTAGAGAAACCGTCTCAAGTGCAGGTAGTGCCCTGGATGGGATTTGAATCAAGGCCCTAGTGCTGCAAGACAGAAGTACTAAGCCACTGTGCTGCCCCAATGGTAAATCAACCAGAAGAGCTTTGACACCAGAGCTTATCTAGGGTGGACTCTCGCGTTGGGGAAGCAAAGAGAAGGTGCGGATTGGCGAGCATACCTTGCTGGTGGGGTGGTGCATCAGGAGGCACTGTTACTTGGCTCTGAATAGGCGTAACTCTGGGTAAACATATACAATATCTCACAAAAGTGAGTACACCCTCACATTTTTGGAAATATTTTATTCTATCTTTTCATGTGACAACACTGAAGAAATGCCACTTTGCTACAATGTAAAGCAGTGAGTGTACAGCTTGTATAACAGTGTAAATTTGCTGTCCCCTCAAAATAACAACACACAGCCATTAATGTCTAAGCCGCTGGCAATAAAAGTGAGTACACCCCTAAGTGAAAATGTCCAAATTGGGCCCAAAGTGACAATATTTTGTGTGGCCACCATTGTTTTCCAGCACTGCCTTAACCCTCTTGGGCATGGAGTTCACCAGAGCTTCACAGGTTGCCACTGGAGTCCTCTTCCACTCCTCCATGATGACATCACGGAGCTGGTGGATGTTAGAGACCTTGCACTCCTCCACCTTCTGTTTTGAGGATGCCCCAAAGATGCTCAATAGGGTTTAGGTCTGGAGACATGCTTGGTCCATCACCTTTACCCTCAGCTTTTTTAGCAAGGCAGTGGTCCTCTTGAAGGTGTGTTTGGTGTCGTTATCATGTTGGAATACTGTCCTGCGGACCAGTCCCCGAAGGGAGGGGATCATGTTCTGCTTCAGTATGTCACAGTACATGTTGGCATTCATGGTACCCTCAATGAACTGTAGCTCCCTAGTGCTGGCAGCACTCATGCAGCCCCAGACCATGACGCTCCCACCACCATGCTTGACTGTAGGCAAGACACACTTGTCTTTGTACTCCTCACCTGGTTGCCACCACACACTCTTGACACCATCTGAACCAAATAAGTTTATATTGGTCTCATCAGACCACAGGGCATGGTTCCAGTAATCCATGTCCTCCGTCTGCTTGTCTTCAGCAAACTGTTTGCAGGCTTTCTTGTGCATCATCTTTGGTGTCAATTGAATGAATAGTGCCCCATTGATAGTGTCAGTGGGAGGAATAGTGCTTTATTGATAGTCTCTATGCAGAGCTGCACCAGATTTTGCACTTTCCAGGTTTAGAAAATCAACTCCCTTGTTCGAAGTTGCCTGCTTCTTAAAAAGACGGAGTCAATTTGTCTATCTGCTCTCCTTCCTTTTGTCTATGACATAAGCGTGAACATTTGGCCCAACCCAGTCTGCATGGTTATGGACCCCCTGGCTGGGAGACCATGTAAAGGCCCATTGGGCTGCTCCTCCATTTTTTGAACACCTTCCAGTATCTTATAGACCTCCAGGCTGGGAAACCTTGTAAAGGCCGGTTGGGTTGCTTCTCCGTGTTTGAACATCCTCCAGTATCTTCTGGACCACCTGGCCGGTTGGGTTGCTCCATGCAAATGGACGTGGCCATGTTGAATATTTGTTCTTATGCCAAGTCCCTGGGCAAGTCTCCTCCAACTTATCCCCTGACAGACCTTTGTGCTGGGAAACAATGTAATAGCCGGTTAGGTTGTTCCTCCATCCTTGAGCACCCTCCAGTAACTTAATCCAGCTTTATAGATGAAGGCAGGTTGCCATCTCCACAACTGTCCATCCAGGAAGCACTTTGTAGATGAAGGCAGGTTGTCATCTCTACAGCTGTCCATCCAGGAAGGATTAAAATCCCATTTCGTAAATCGATCATCTTTACGTACTTTTCGGCAGATGATAATGAAACTTTATCATGTCCTCATCGGAGGATTCTGAGACTGATCCTCTATTACTGGAAATGGTACGTAAGGCTCTTTTGTCTGTCAAATCCTTAAAATAGAAATCGAAAGGATTTCCGTTTACCCATGCTGGAATCAATGTTTTCACCAAGCTGCCTCTCGCTGCAGAGGATGACACTTGATAAACAGCTTGTCTAAGCAGATGTGAGGGATGGAACGTTTTATACGGCGGTAATTGATCGATCTGCCACAAGGAAAATGGATACAAATGTGCTTTTTGATTTTTTTTTTTTTTTCCTCTCCTCCTGGTAATGGTGAGGGGGGGAGACGCTGCACAAAATCCTCCCAGATTATAGATCTTGGTTTGTTTTTTTTCTTCATCTCTGCTTCCTTTGCAACCAAGCCAAAAACTCCGGGCTGATTACAAACCTGGTTAGATTCTTCTTAAAGCAGAACTCCAGCCAAAAAATGACAAGACAAAAAATGACTAGCCCATTAATTTTCTTGAGTACTGGTATGTCATACCCTTATATTACCAGACCATTTTTCAATGCTGTGATACTTTGACTGACTATTACTTGGTGATGCAGCATGCTACCCAAATGAATGAATCTTTTTGTGGTGGTAAAAACCTGATGGTCTGACTACCTGTCCTATTTCTTGATGCCCTAAAATGCCAGGACAATACAAACACCCCCAGAATCGCCTAATTTTGAAAAGTAGACACCCCAAGTACATCTCATTTTTTGCCAAAATTTTATGGAAATTAAAAAACATGCTGGTATTGAGGTGGTAAAGTCACCCACTGAAGCCAAGTAGTAGCATAAAAATTGCCCCTCTCCCCAATCATTGGTGGTCAGCGGCATGTTAAACCCCACCCCCCATCCTTAGTGGTCATTGGTACTCTAATTCCCCCTTCCCAGTCTTTAAAAAACTATCCTACAATCATTGGTGGTCAGTAGCACTTCAGTCCCCTTTCCCCCACCATGAATCACAAGCCTTCCTCTGCTGCCTTTCTCCTTCCTTTTTATCTATTAATCAGGCTGCAATCCTCCATTGTGACAGAAAGGGGAGGGCTCTCAAATGTAAACACATGTCAGTATTTATATTTGTGATCACTGTGATTGGTTATCACAGTGATCACAAGGCACAGAGCCACTCTGGCTAGCTCTGTGCATTTTGCTTATGATCTTCACTATCTAGTGACAGCTTGATCACAGGAACTCAAGGGCACACTGGACACCCATGTGCATTTACTACAGTGTGGTTTTATAAATGGTGATCCAGTAAGTTGAGTCCATCTATCTGCTGTGTTTTTTTTTTGTTTTTTTTTTTTATAATATCGCGGTAATAAGGTAGGTAAAAGATAAAAGAACAGCTTTTGCTGCAATATTCATTTTCAATTCAGGAATCTCCCCCTGCAATACTTTATTTCTGCCACTAGATGTCATCAGTCTGATGGCCAGCATGATCCCGCTTCCTCTGAGCCCAGGTCATCCTGGACCTGCCCCAGTCTGTAACGGGACAGTAAAAGGAGAAGCAGCACAGTGATGAGCTCACTTCTCTGTCACTCTGCTTTCTTTTCCTATTAGTATGCTTCTTTTTAACACATGAACTGATTGGCTCCTTGTGCTGCTTCCTTCTCACATTCCAGGCCTTGCTGTACAGGAACTTCAAAAGGCTGATAACTAAGGTAATTCCACCACAGGACTCGCAGGGTGGGGTATATAAACTGCTGCAAAGTCTGGATTTAAAGGGAAGTTGCTTTGGACTGTATGTACAAAGCACAGGTTCTCTTTAAGCCCATTTATTATTAATGAATAGATGCCTTTCGCATGATGGCACAATCCTTCTGAAAATATCTGCAGGTTGTTAATCCAGTAGCATGGCGTACGGCTTTTATCACCCAACAGCTCTTTCTAATAATTCACGGTGTAACACTAAAAAGCTGGAAGGTAAATACTAATTCACATAAACGAGCTCATCCAATATTTATACCCCTCTGAAACAGGAATTTAATTAAGACCTGAGCTCTTCTCTACACGTATTGATACTTGGCGTTGTGTGCTAATTGGGAAGCCGTCGGAAGGTAATTCTACATGACACAGAGTATTAAACGTATATCATAAAACCAGTGACTGCCACTTGAATTCATTCTCTGATACCTTCTATCCAAAGGGACTGGTACTCTAAACCAGGTCTTCCAAAATTTGTACTGGAGCCTTCCTAAGGCAAGGTTCAGATCTTTGTGTTTCAGGAACGCACGCTTTCCTGACATGCAGAGAAATGCGCTGCGCTTTAGCAGACGCCCAGCATCATAAACTGGTGATTGAACCTTGCGTATCTGCAAACACTTGCATCAAGCTGCATGCTGCCGTGCCAAGCTGCAAAGCACCGAACCGTGTGGTGCTTTTCTGAACAGTTGGGGGGACTTCTTTTCCAGCATTTCTTGCAGGTAGGGCAGCCCATTGATATGAATGATGCAATGTTCGGGAACAAATGAAAAACAGGCCCACGGCTGGTATGGGTGTGAACCAAGCCTAAGGGCCCATTCACACCATCTGCCATCCCAACATAAGGACTAGGCAATTTCTCAGGCTCTGCCTGATGAAGGATCACGAAGGATCCGAACGCGCGCAACCCCCGCCCAGCGTGCCCAGAAGTGACACGGACACAGTGTCGGCATGCCCCTCTGCCAATTGCTAGGGACTCTGTCTGAAAGCCACCAGCGCGTCTGGTACCGGACTGAGCACAGCGGCTGCCTGGAGTTTGTCTGCCCACCGAGTACCAGCGGATGATCCTTTCCTCCATGCGCCCATTCTGGCTCCTTTTTGTGAGTGCATATGGCTGTTGTTTTTAATGCTCAATAAATGGTGTAATACTGGACTTAGAGGCGCTGCTATATCTTTTTCTTTCAATTTGTCTTGTTTCCTATGATGATCGTTTACACCAATGATCTCTAAACTGTGGCCCACAGCCCAAATCTGGCCCATTGCTTGCCTTGGGGCACTGTTCCTCCCACTAATAGGAGGCACTATTCCTCCCACTGACACCATTGTTGTGGCACCAATCCTTCCACTGAACCCAACAGTGGGGAACCATTCCTCCCACTGACACCATTGATGTGGCACCAATCATTCCACTGGCCCCAACAGTGGGGAACCATTCCTCCCACTGACACCATTGATGTGGCACCAATCATTCCACTGGCCCCAACAGTGGGGAACCATTCCTCCTACTGACATAAATTAAACGTGCAGAAAAAAAATTGCTTAATTTCGATTTGTTATTTGCATACATTTGTTTAATTAAATTTGTTTGATTCATTTTGTTTTTTCGAACTGTTTGACCGTATTTGGAAAATTCAAATCAATTTGAATTCCATTTGAAATCCATTTAGAATTCAAATTTATTCTATATGAAATTTGAATATCAGAAGTTGGTTATATTCTTTCTATTCTATTCCATTCCATTCTACTGTATTGTGTATTTCCATTCTATTCTTTTATTTTCTATTCTAATTCAAATGTATTCTGTTAGAAATTTGACTTAGGGAAGATGGTTATAGTTTTTCTGTTTTATTCTATTGTTTGTTTTTTTTTCTATTCAAAGTTTAATTTATTCTATTCAAAATTTTAATTTCGTAAGAAAGTTATACTTATTCTATTCCATTGTTTTTTCTATTCCATACTTTTCTATTTTCTATTCTATTTTTTTTTTTTCTATTTGAATTCAAATTTATTCTGTTCAAAATTTGAATTTCGGAAGAAGGTTATAGTCTTTCTATTTTATACTGTTATATTCTTTGTTCTATTCCATGATTTTCAATTCTATTTTATTCTGCTCTGTTTTACTATATTATATTCTATTAAAGTATTTTCTATTCTATTTTATTCTCTTCTGAAATTCGAATTAGATTTGAAAATGATTTGAATCAGATTAGAAAACTATCCCAATTTCGGACAAAATTTTCGTTTCGTTATTTCGGATTCGTTTAAATGTGTTACTATTGTAATTTGTAAATTTGCATACATCCGAATTTTTGAATAATGGAAAATTTATCCAAATTTCGAATAACTGCACATGTCTAATATAAATGATAGGGCACTATTCCTTCCACTGATACAAATAAAGGGGCACTTATCCCTTACACTGATACCAATAAAGGGGCACTATCCCTTCCACTGATACCAATGATGGGGCACTATTCCTTCCACTGATACCAATGATGGTATTCCTTCCACTGATACCAATGAAGGGGCGCCATTCCTTCCACTGATACCAATGAAGGGGCACCATTCTTTCCACTGATTACCAATGAAGGGACACTATTCCTTCCGTTGATACTAATGATGGGGCACTATTCCTCCCACTGATACCAATGGAGGGGCACTAATACTTCCAATGATGGGGCGCCATTCCTTCCACTGATACCAATGAAGGGTCACTATTCCTCCCACTGATACCAATGAAGGGACACTATCCCTTCCACTGATATCAATGAAGGGTAACTATTCCTCCCACTGATACCAATGAAGGGACACTATTCCTTCCACTGATACCAATGAAGGGTCACTATTCTTCCCACTGATACCAATGAAGGGTCACTATTCCTCCCACTGATACCAATAAATGTACACTATTCCTCCCACTGATACCAATGAAGGGACACTATTCCTTCCACTGATACCAATGAAGGGTCACTATTCCTTCCACTGATACCAATGAAGGGGCACTGTTCTTTCCACTGATACTAGTCATTGGGCACTATTCCTCCACCTACTGGGCACAGGCATTATGTAATTTTATTTTTCCACCAAGCCTAAGACAATAGACAGTCTATTCCCACTAAAGCTATGGCAGTTTTTACTCCCACTGGCAACAACCTGACTCCCATAAAGTCTGAAGGACAGTAAACTGGCCCTTTTGTTTAGAAAGTTTGGAGACTCCTGGTTTACAGTGGTGTTTGCTGAAAAAAGTGCTATGAATATACTACTATACTGAAATCTCTTACTCTGATGTCACTGCGCGCTGCTCACAGTGTGTATTGGAAGCTGCAGCAGAGATAACGCCCACCTCATTTCCTGGATGGGGGATATTTAGTATCTTCTAGCTCTTTCCTCCCCAGTCTGACTGCATGCTGTACTTTTTGTTAGCCTAGCAAGCTGCAGCAAAAACCACCATATCCCAATACCGTTCTATGGTCAGAAGACAATGAAATGTCACTTTGTGACATTTCAACAATGTTCCAACCAAAAAGAAAAAAAAAACACTGCGATGCACTGGGATCAGAACTTCTGCACTGGGTCCTCGCAATACACACCAGCGCCGTGCAGTCAGGTTGACTGCTGCTGCAAAACAGCGCTAACCATGCATATCTTTATTTAGTTTGCTGCCTATTTTCAGCCACTTCCTGTCTGCACTCCAGCAACTTCTGCATGGCATTTCTCAGCGTGGGTTTCCTGATGGTGACAGCAATAGAACCAGCTTGTGCAATATGCGTTGGCACAGCTGTTTGCTGTTTTAACTTGGTGACAATGCAAGAGAACAATTGGTAGACTGGGTGAGAGCATTGCCGCCCTGTATCAGGAAGTGCCTAAACAAGGACATTTATGGCAGGATCACCAGGTATTCTGTTTAGGAAAGCTGCAGATGTAAAAAAAACCTAAAAAATGACTTTTGACTATTGAACATCCAACCTGTACCAACTAATTTTCTATCTCTGTGCCCCTTTACTTTGTATAATTGAATAAATTAAGATGGAGGTAAAATTACTTTTGAAATGGCATTAATATGAATATAGGAATATAATATTTTTATTACTGTGTTCTCTTCCCCATGGAACTAAGTACATATAGTACTTTGTCCTATCTTCTTATGTGCTGTCTAAAGCTAGCTGTGAGGTCAGACAAGGCGCACCTCCTCCCTCCACAGCCGTCCGACAACGCAGCTAGCAAGGAGACAGGTGCTCTGACAAGCAGCACTTTTCTTCATCTCCAAGCAGTTGCCTGAGTGTCTCATGAGGAATGCAGGGAGAGGGAAGCTTGTCAGCTAAAATGTTCAGGCAAGTGCTTGGTGATGAAGAAAAATGCTGTTTGTCACGGCATCTGCCTCCTTGCTAGCTGCATTGCCATGGATGGAGCCTTAGACTGTTAGCCTTTGCACATAGGAAGATGGGAGAAAGTACTACATGTTCTTTGTCCCCTGAATAACAGAATACATTAATAAAAATGGAAATTGGACGACTTTAACCACTTGACCTCCAGAAGATTTACCCCCCCCGACCAGGCCATTTTTTTTGCGATATGGCACTGCATTACTTTAACTGATAATCGCATGATCATGCAACGTTGTACCGAAATAAAACATATGTCCCTTTTTTCCACAAATAGAGCTTTCTTTTGGTGGTATTTGATCACTGCTGCATTTTTTATTTTTTGCGCTATAAACAAAAAAAGACTGACAATTATGAAAAAAAACTATTTTTTACTTTCTGCTGTAAAACAAAACAAAAAATTATATATGCTATGAGTAGGCACCTACTGTAGGGTGCGAAACGCGTCAGTTGGACCTTTCGTTTGTTGTCTATATCACCCTTTGATGCAATAAAATCGTTTTTGGATATTAGATCGTTTGAGTGCGGCTACTTCCAAAAAATTATATATGTTGCCAGCTATATGGTAGTCAGATAGATCAGCAGTGGTGATGCCTCTTCAGGAGAAAGCCGGGCAGTGGAGGCAACTGATCCAGGATGACACAATGGGAAATGCAGTAAGGATGAGGCAGGAGATGTGGTCAGGAACAGAAGCCAAGATCAGGACACAGTGATCAAGCAGAGGAGTAGACAGGAGTATGGTCGGAGGCAGGCCAGGATCATACACAGGAGGTAATCAGGAACAAACAGGTCCATGGAACAAGCCGAGGTCAGACACAGGAGAGAAGCAAGGCGAAGTCCAGAAGCAAGTTGGGTCAGTAACAGGAAATCCAGAAGTAACAAGCACACAGGAACGCAGGTATCAGGGAGCTGAAGACCAGTCAGTAACTACTATGAGCAACTGTCATCCTTATAAAGGCCAAAGGGTATCAAGATTCCTAACCAATGACACTCCCTGGTCATCTCCCACCTTGACTACTGCAACTTCCTTCTCACGGGATTACCTTTACACAGGCTATCCTTTCAGTCCATCATGCATGCTGATGCCAGGCTCATCCACCTTACCAACCATCCAGTGTCTGCTACCCCTCCCTGCCAATCCCTCTATTGGCTTCCGCTCACCCAACAAATTTAATTCAAAATTCGAACAATAATTTACAAAGCCATCCACAACTCTGCTCCCTACTACATCACTAACCTAGTCTCAAAATACCAACCTACTCATTCCCTTCCTTCCTCCCAAGACCTCCTGCTCTTTAGTTCCCTCATCACCTCCTCCCATGCTCACCTCCAGGACTTTTCCAGAGCCTCTCCTATCCTATGGTTTTCCCTACCCCAATCTGTCCAACTACTCTCCTACTCTGTTTGCTTTTAGATGATCCTGGAAAAACCCATCTCTTTAGAGAAGCCTCTTCTACCTTCACTTAACAACTGCGCCGTGAATGGACATTCGTATGCCGCAAATGATTGCAACCATGCTGGGTGTTGACAAGCATGCCAGGCCTTTGAGCCCATCTTCTCTGGCTTATCCCCTAACAGTATATGAGATGTTAGTGACTGGGTGTACATAGAATTTAACACTACTATAGATGCCTATGACCAGGGGCAGCTCGTCCATTACAGGTGCTGCCCCCCCCCCCTCATCCATGCGAGCCGCCATCCCCCCATCCATGCGTCCGGCCCCTTGCAGGACGCCGGACGCATGAATTCCAATGGGAGGGTGTTTGTGTGTTTTTTTTTTTTTTTTTGAAGCGCCTGATTAGAGCAAGAGGCTCTAATAGGCTTCAAAATAGGGTGGGCTTGGGGCACAGACCATTGCGCTACGAGCCCTCCCAGGTGTGTTACAATCGCTAATGAACAATACTGATCCTCCCAGCCAATTAGGAAGCGGGTCTGACACCTGTTTCCCGACTGACTGAAATGACAGGCGATCCTATTGGATACCTAGGAGGAGGGGAGGAGACGCACAGGCGCCGTGATGGAGGAAAAGACACAGGAGCCGATGCCCGATGCCTGGATGGGGTAAGTGCCAGATCAACCAGCAGACAGCGAGCCAGTGGGGTGGGGGGTGGTGGTTGTTTGCCTCTACTCACCAAAAAAAAAACAGAAAAAAACCACCAGCTGACATTGCTTATAACAATGTTTATATTTTGAGTATCTGATATTTGCCCCACTTACTGTGGCTTGGTTCACACTGCAACGATGCGGGAACCCTGCGAATCCACCGCGGGTTCCCACAGCGCATGTCTCCCAGTGGCAGTTCACACTGCCATATGCGAACTGCGGGGAGTGTCAATATAATGTTATGACACCCCCAAATCCGTTCGTATATTGCACTGCGAACTGCAAACTCGCACAGGAATCGGATCGCATGATGTGAAGCACCATACCAACCGATTATGACCCTGCGAAAAAAAGGGTCCTGTGCGAGTTTGCTCCGATTGCGATGCAAATTCAGCGATACAATATCTATGGCTGAATTTGCATCGCATGTGACTCACATTGCAGTGCGATGCGAATCATATGCGATCTCTGAGATCAGAGCAGTGTGACCCCAGCCTGTATGTGTAGGTTTTGCTGGTTACAAATTGCTGATCAGTTTGTCACTTTGAAGATTAAACTTTGTTGTTTTTCAGGCTCCTTCCTGTTTGTAACTTGTAATTCCTCGGTCAACTGATAAAACAATACAGAGGGGAAAAGGGGGACTTTGCCAACTTGGAGAGGAAGTTGCGTGTCTATTGTCTGAGGATGTAAACAATGAGAGGCTGCACCTCTATGAAGTTCGGCTGTAGAGTAGTTGAAATCTAAAACAAAAAACACATTGTGTAAATTTAAACCACATATTGGCAGGCTGGTTGTATCACTCTATCGATTGACTTCAGTACAACCAGCCTGACTGGTTCTTTTCCTACAATTATCGCCAACGCCTATAATCAGCAATAGCTGGAAAATCTCCCACTGTCAGAATACAATTCTGAGAGGGATTCCCCCATCAACACTGACTGTGCTGATGGAGGAATCAAATGATTTTCTTTCCTTCTACCCCGAAGAAAGAAAATTGCTAAACCACTTCAGCCCCGGGTAGGATTTACCCCCCTTAATGACCAGGCCATTATTTGCCATACAGCACTGCGTTGCTTTAACTGAGGCGTTGTACCCAAATAGATTTGATGTCCTTTTTTTTTTCCCCACAAATAGAGCTTTCTTGTGGTGGTATTTGATCACCTCCTGCGGTTTTTATTTTTCACACTATAAACAAAAAAAGGCCGACCATTTTGGAAAAAAAAACAAAAAACAATACTTTTTGCTAGAATACATATCCAAAAAAAATATATATATATAATATTTGTGTGTGTGTGTGTGTGTGTATATATATATATAAAACAAATGTATTAATCAGTTTAGGCCAATATGTATTCTACATATTTTTGGTAAAAAAACGCAATAAGCGTATATTGATTGGTTTTTGTTATAGCGTCTACAAAATAGGGGTTAGATTTGTGGACTTTTTATTTATTTTTTTTATTGTTTCTACTGGCGATCTGAGATTTTTAGCGGGACTGTGACATTGTGGCGGACAAATCTGACCCCAAGTGACTCTTTTTGGGGACCAGTGACATTACAACGATCGGTGCTAAAAAAAATGCACTGATCAATGTATAAATGACACGGGCAGGGAAGGGGTTAATTCCCTGATTCATGCATTTTATGCATGAAGGTAAAAAAAAAAACCTGTGCGCAGCTGACCCCCCCCCCCCCACCCCCAAAGCTGGATAGACACTAAACTGTTTTCTGTAGATTTTTTTTTCCTTCTGATTTACCACAATCCTGTAATATTACTTCAAACCTTAAGAGTTTCAATTTGTATGCAATCAGGCAGGCCCTTACATTTCATGGTTTTGGTAAATCTAAAGGAAATCTGACAACAAAAGTTGTATAGTGCGTATAGGGTCTAAAGCTTGGTTCACACTAATGCGTTTTCTCCTGCTTTTTGCAGAAACGCAGGACATTTTTAACATGGGTTCCTATGGAACACATTCACATGAATGCATTTGTGTGCCTCTGCGTTTTTGGAAAGTGTCAGGGACTTTTTTAAACGTAAAATGCTGCTTTTTTTGTTTCAATGGAGAAGCAGCAGAAAAGCATGGAGTGCGTTTTAGCACGTTTTTGACATGTTTTGCATTATTTAATCTGCCCAACAACAAATTGGCCAAATAAAAAGAAAAAAAGAATCAAAAACGCAAAATGCATCAAAAACACGTGTCCCAAAATGCGTAAAGCGCAGCAAAAAGCGCTGCTGAAACGCTCATATGCAACATGCATAGATGAGAATCGAGCCTAATACTTACCTGAGCCCCACCTCGATCGAGCGATGTCCAGGAGAATCTTGTATCTGAGGACTCGCACTCCTGATTGGGTTTTGGCAGCAGTGGGAGCCATTGGCTTCTGCTGCTGTTAATCTGGAGACAGAGTAGGTGGGGCCGAGCTGCAGCTATGTGTGTGAATGGACACACACAGCCATGGCTCGGGAGCGTACCTGCTTGGGTGCCCCCAGAGCAAGCATCTTGCTCTGGGGGCACCCAAGACTTTAATATCGCTTTAAAGCAAATTGTTCTCTGATTGAACAGGGTGGAGAACATTATGTCACAGAGAGATGAGCTCATCACTGTGCTGCTTCTCCTTTCATTGTCCAGTCACAGGCTGGGACAGTTTGGGTTTGGAAGAAGTAGGTTGGATGATGCTGGTCATTAGACTGAGAACATCTTGTAGAAGAAAATCGGTACAGCTAGGGAAAGCTCCAGATTGAAAGTGAATAGTACAACAAAAGCTGCTTTTTTATTGGGTATTATTGAGCTATTATTTTTCATCTTGGAATTTTTGGTGGAGTTTTGCAATAAGCTTAACCACTCCAGCCCCGGAAGGATTTCCCACTTTAGGACCAGAGCACTTTTTGCGATTCGGCACTGCGTCGCTTTAACTGACAATTGCGCGGTCGTGCGACGTTGTACCCAAACAAAATTCTTTTTTTTCCCACAAATAGAGCTTTCTTTTGGTGGTATTTGATCCCCTTTGCGTCATTTCTGATCGCTGCTATAAACAAAAGAGGAGCGTCAATTTTGCAAAAAACCCACATTTCTTACTTTTTGCTAAAATACAAATCCAAAAAAACAAAAACAAATTTTCTCATTGGTTTTGGCCGATTTATATTCTTCCTCATATTTTTGGTAAAAAAAATTGCAATCGGCGTTTATTGATTGGTTTGCGCGAAAGTTTACGAATGATGAGAATTAATTTATGGGGTTTTTATTTTTTTTTACTAGTAATGGCGGCGATCTGCGATTTTTAGACATGTCAGACCATTTTGACACTTTTTTGGGACCATTGGCATTTATACAGCGATCAATGCTATGAAAATGCGTAAATGCCATTGACAGTGAAGGGGTTAACCTGGAGGGGGCACTCTAAGGGGTTAACTGTGTTCCCTGTGTATTTTCTAACTGTATGGGGGCTGGGCAGGCTGGGGGAGGGGAGTGATCACGGCTTCCATATACAGAAGCCTGTGATCACAGCCCTTCCCCCTCTGTCAGAATAGAGATCCGCGTTTACTTACACGGACCTCCGTTCTCTCACTGCAGGGGAGCCATCGCAGGTAGCCGGCGGAGATCGAGTCCGCCTTACCCGCTCCCTGGCCCCCCCCCCCCAGAACACAGTGAGCGCGCCTCCGACGGTGGTTTGCGATAACAAGCCACCTTGCTGTCGTCAAACTGCGGTCGGCAGTCGGCAAGAGTTAAAGTAACGCAGTGCCAAAAAGAAAAAAATGGCCTGGTCATGAAGGGGATTAAATCTCCCAGAGGTCAAGTGGTTGATATTAACCCCTCAATGAGAGAATGCCAATCCCAGATGGTTAGCATTTTAGACCTCTGATTGTTACCAGTTATTGTATTGTATGTCTACCTTAGGCTCAACAGGGTGCTTTTTTTCTGCCGAATAACACTAAAGGAGACGGAAAAAAGGAAGGCAATGGGGGCGAGAAGTGTTGTCACCCTCCCCGGCACAGTTTGCTCCCAGAGGTGGTGCTTGGGAGGGTTAGACGATACTCTCTACCTTACACAAAGCATTGGGCACTACCTATAATACTCATGTTGCTCACCTTTAGTAACACCTTGTTATGCCTTAGATGCCCACCTTAAAGCGGTAGTAAACCCATCCATTTAACAGTTTAAAAACCGGTTGCATTTCCGGCATGTGCCGGAAATGTAACACTCCCATTGGTTGTGCTCTAAACCAAACTGTCAAACCATCCAATGGCTGGTGTCAAAGCTGATCACATGTGCAGCATTATAGCAGTTGTAGATTAAACAGAGGCCAAGATGGCAGCTTCCTTGGCTGAAAATAATAGGAGGGTTTACTACTAGAGTTGAGCGAACCTCTGGAAGTTCGGGTTCTGCTGGTCCGTCCGAACTTCGGGACAAAGTCCGGGTCCGGACGGAACCCGAACGATTGCACGGACAACGAACCCCATTGAAATCAATGGGGACCCGAACTTTTATGCACAAAAATGGCTGTGACAAAGTCCTGGAAAGCCCTAGAGGGCTGCAAAAGGAAGTTAAATGGGGGTAAGGGTAGGGCAAGTGCCCTACAAAAAAATGGGGACAGGGAAATAACTGTAAATATTTTTAAAAAAATAAAAACATAAAAAAAGCAAAAATGGAGGTGAATGTGGATCATCTTCAAACTGTGTCTGAAAAGTATTAATTAATGGTAGAAGCCATATAACTGTTCTAAAATCATCTTCAAACTAGGGCAAGTGCCCTACAAATAAATGGGGATAGGGAAAATAAATTAAAATCAAGTAAAAAAACTGGAAGGGGGGTGGATGTGGAGTAGGAGCCTAGAGGTTGACTAGGCCGTGACCGTGGCAGTGTAGGTGGAAGTGGCGGTGGTAGAGGAGTAGGAGGAGGTAGCCTGGTAACATG
>BLSH010456550.1:49811-60678 GCA_018402905.1 Glandirana rugosa | reverse complement strand
CAATCAGCCACAGCTCAAGGAACCCCTAGCAACCTCCTGGAGCACGGTTCGGCAAGCCGTCGATCGCGTCCGGTCAACTGCAAGGAGCCGACAGGTGGATTGTGACCACGGCTCTGCCTCCACTCTGCTGTACACGTGCTGGCAGGTGGGAAGTGCTACCTACACAGTGCTGTGTGTATGAGGGGGTGGAGAATGATTGTGATGAGAAATGGTCAGAGGACACTGCTTTAGGGGATACAGGACACTACTGCGGGGGGCTGATGTGAAGGGGCAGAGGACACTGCATTGCTGGGGTTACAGAACACTACTGTGGGGTGAGGGGGGCAGAGGACAGCTACATTGGGGGTGTGATGTGGAGGGGACAGAGGACCTGCTATAGGGGGTTGGGGGGCAGAGGACACTACTGTGGGGAAAGATGTGAATGGAGGCAGAGGACACTACTGTGTATCTTGTGTTTTCCTCGATGTTGTCCAGGTAGGTCTCTACCTCTGACAGGTTGCCTACCCCTGCTCTGGAGCAACACTGGTTAAGAATGGCTGCTTTATGGGATTCAGTATAAGAGTTCTATCTTCAACTGGGGTCTTCAAGATGGAGAGGAAGGTGTATAGTCAAATTAAATATAACTCCAAATAACTGGTACATTTTCTTTCTATCTGCAGAGTTCCAGAGCAAAAACAGAAAGTTTCTGTCCCTGTGGAATGGATGCATCTTGCTGTGGTGGCATGTGGGGATCGTGTAGAGGAGACAGTGACCATGCTGAAATCTGCTGTGCTCTTCAGTGTGAAGAAGCTTCGATTTCACATCTTTGCAGAAGATGAATTGAAACCAGAGTTTGAACGCAAGGTTGGTGAAAAAGAAGCTGATCGGGATTGTTGGGTACATTTTTACCCAATTTGCAGCCTTTCTAGGCAGTGACTTGAAGGGTCTATATTCTTGCAGTCTGTGTGTTATGGAAAATTCCAATGACTTTGTGGAATTGTCTGCTTTCAAAAAAAAAAAAAAAAAAATAGAAAAATTGAAATGCAGGGTGGGTTTAGAATTTGCATCATTAAGCCTGCTATCTATCTCTCTGAAGCAGCGGCCTGTGGGTGGTTCCGGCCCTCTTCTCTCCGAAGCAGCAGCCTGTGGGTGGTTCCGGCCCTCTTCTCTCTGAAGTAGTGGCCTGTGGGTGGTTCCTGCCCTTTTCTCTCTGAAGCAGCGGCCTGTGGGTGGTTCTGTCCCTCTTTTCTCTGAAGCAGCGGCCTGTGGATGGTTCTGGCCCTCTTTTCTCTGAAGCAGCGGCCTGTGGGTGGTTCCGGCCCTCTTCTCTCTGAAGCAGCGGTCTGTGGGTGGTTCCGGTCCTCTTCTCTCTGAAGCAGCGGCCTGTGAGGGGTTCCAGTCCTATTCTCTCTGAAGTAGTGGCCTGTGGGTGGTTCTGTCCCTCTTTTCTCTGAAGCAGCGGCCTGTGGATGGTTCTGGCCCTCTTCTTTCTGAAGCAGTGGCCTGTGGATGGTTCTGGCCCTCTTCTTTCTGAAGCAGCGGCCTGTGGGTGGTTCCGGTCCTCTTCTCTCTGAAGCAGCGGCCTGTGAGGGGTTCCAGTCCTATTCTCTCTGAAGTAGTGGCCTGTGGGTGGTTCTGTCCCTCTTTTCTCTGAAGCAGCGGCCTGTGGATGGTTCTGGCCCTCTTCTTTCTGAAGCAGCGGCCTGTGGGTGGTTCCGGCCCTCTTCTCTCTGAAGCAGCGGTCTGTGGGTGGTTCCGGCCCTCTTCTCTCTGAAGCAGCGGCCTGTGAGGGGTTCCAGTCCTATTCTCTCTGAAGTAGTGGCCTGTGGGTGGTTCTGGCCCTCTTCTCTCTGAAGCAGCGGCCTGTGGGTGGTTCTGGCCCTCTTCTCTCTGAAGCAGCGGCCTGTGGGGGGCTCCTGTCCTCTTCTTTCTGAGGCAGTGGCTGCTGGGTGGTTCCTATCCTCCTATCTCTGAAGCTTAACCTTTGGGTAGTTCCTCAGTATCCTCACATAAAACATGGGCTAATAACCCTGCATTGTATGTGGCGGTGGCGTGTTTGCAAACGATCCAGTGCTGCCTTTTCTCTAAGGTGCTGCCAGCCGAGGTTGCATACTTGCCCCTGTACGTACAATACAAGGTTAATAACCATGCATATTATGTAATGACGCCGAGAAACCACCCACAGGCTGAAGCTTCAGAGGGTTATAGGGAGTCCACTAGAGCACGGAATAGGGTAAGTATTTCTCCTTATTACAGCACTCTCCTAGACATTTTAAACAGGAACCAAACTTTCTCAATTAACATTAACTATTTTAATCCTTATGTTGAAAAAAATATTTGATCCCCTGCTGATTTTTTACATTTGCCCACTGACAAAGAAATGATCAGTCTATAATTTTAATGGCGGGTTTATTTTAACGGTGAGAGACAGAATAACCACAAAAAAAATCCAGAAAAACGCATTTCAGAAAATGTATAAATTGATTTGCATTTTAATGAGTGAAATAATGATTTGGCCCTCTATCAATCAGCAAGATTTCTGGCTCCCAGGTGTCTTCTATACAGGCAACAAGCTTAGATTAGGAGCACTCACTTAAAGGGAGTGCTCCCATTCTCAGCTTGTTCTCTGTATAAAAGACACCTGTCCACAGAAGCAGTCAATCAGATTCCAACCTCTCCGCCATAGCCAAGACTAAAGAGCTGTCCAAGGATGTCAGGGGCAAGATTGTAGACCTACACAAGGCTGGAATGGGCTTCAAGGCCAACACCAAACAGCTTGGTGAGAGGGTGACAACAGTTTGCACGATTACACAAACGATTCACAAATGGAACTGCAAATGGAACAAATACACTGCTGAGGAAGTTACACAGCTCATCTAATTAATTCTTACACACAACTACTTCACTTTCAACAATGACATCTACCTCCAGTGTATAGGTACTGCTATGGGAAGTAAAATGGCACCCCAATATGCAAATTTATTTATGGCTGACCTGAAGGAATAATCCCTGAACAGCAAACAACAAAAGCCATACATATATTATCGCTATATCGATGATCTCTTCTTCATATGGACAGAAGGTGAAGAAAATCTAAAACTGTTTTACTCATTGATCAACACCTTTCACCCATCTATCAAACTAAAAATAGATTATTCTAACACACGTCAACTTCCTAGACACTATAGTATGCATGAGGGATGACCAGCTTCACGCTTCAATATACAGAAAACCAAAACATCTCAGAACACTAGCAGACTCCTTCCATAAGAAAGGTTACAAAGACAAAACCATCAACAACAGCATAAACATGGCCTTGAAAACACGAACAGAAAATCTCCTCCAATACAAAGCGTAAAAAACAAATAAGCATGTACCTCTAGTCACCGCATACAACCCAGCACTAGAAGGGATAAAAAAGATAATCAAAGATTTACAACCCATCACAAGAGGATGAAACCCTGAAATAAATAATCCAATAACCCCCAATATTGGCTTTCAGACAACCACCCAACCTCAGACATAAACTAATCAGCAGGAAACTTATTAAGTCACAAATGATGGAAGCAACCCCTGCAATAAAAAACGCTGCAAACTGTGCAACCAGATCAACCCATCTAGAAGTGTCACACAAATGGGACCTTCAATCTCATGGGATCATAGAGTAATGTCGTGTACCTCATCCAATACAAAAGGTGTTGTACAATTAAAAAAAGGTGTGCTTGGCTAATATAGTGAAAGACTGCAGCATTAAAAGAATCCCTGGATTGGTGAGATGCGACAAATGTGATATTAAGTGTCAAGTGCGCTGTCAAAACCAAACATATAAGTTCATCGACTTGTATGCAAATACCAAATGTGTATGAATAGTTGGTGAAAAAAATGACAAAAAAAACTTGAAACAAACCAGTAAAACAAAATATGAAAAAGAAGAGTCCCGAAATAAAATAAAATTGAGTGCAAAAAAACTCTATTAGGTAGGTTCAAAATTGTGATTGTCTAAAACAATTTGGGGCTATATCCAATCTAAAAATCAATCTCTCCAAATCACATGCATTAAACGTGACCCTTCCCCCCCAATTTGGTGGACCTGTGCTAGAAGAACTTCCCATTCAATGGACCTCCACTGCTATTGCATATTTGGGTATCTACATACCCAGATTGATATCGGAAACCTACAAAATAAATTTCCTTGCAGAAATACAGAAAATACAGAGCGACTTGCAACAATGGGACATACCACACCTGTGTTGGTATGGGAGGGCCTGAATCCTTAAAATGACAATACTCCCTCGATTGTTGTATAAGATGCAGGCCCTCCCCATACAATTACCCCCCGCGTTTTTCGCAAAACTTAAAGTCATTTGCAGAAAATTCCTCTGGAAGAGTACATGCCCACGGATTAGCTGGGAAAAATTGGTGTTGCCAAAGACAAAGCGAGGTATTAGTCTACCTGACTTTCATCACTATTATACTTCCATCCATCTAGCCCGGGTGGTGGACTGGAATGACCATTACCACTGTAAGAAATGGGTCCAAATAGAACACTTACTCTCGGAACCAAGGTTGAGTGATGCACCTTGGCTCCCCAGAAAACACATGCCAGCAGAACTTCTCTCCCACCCACTCATAGGCCCGACACTGAATTCTTTTTATAAGGCATGCAAACATTACGCTGTCTCTAATAAAGTAAGCCCCCTTACCCCTTTCAGAGGTAATCCGGACTTCCCACCAGGCTTGTTGGGTAATTTCTTAAAGGATGAATGGCCACATGATCGACTCCAAGATAGACAATTCTTTTGCAGAAATAAATTCATTCGATACAATTCCTTGACTGAACAATCCAAAACTTCAAAGTTCCCACTCTGGTTGTACTTCCAGATTAAACACTTTTTGGATCATCCTGGGCACCGAGGAAACTACTCACAATCAATGACACTATTTGAATCAATATATGCTAGCACATCCCCACAGAGCCATGTTATATCGATGATCTACTATGGCCTGTTTTAGGGAGACAGTTCTGTCATGCACTCCACCCACCAATACTGGAAGTAAACAATAGGACAAGAGCTAGATGAGGCTACTTGGCAGCGGGTCCACTTGCTTATTCATAAAAGCTCACTAAATGTGAACATCCAAGAGAATGGATATAAAATATTCACCAGATGGTACAAAACGCCTGAAGTATTACATAAAATTATGCCATCCATTCCTAACATAGGTTGGCGATGTGAGAAAGAGATAGGTTCCCCGCTCCACATCTGGTGGTCCTGCCCTGTTATCCAACCCTTCTGGCGAAAGGTCCATTCCCTCACATGTGAGATATCTTCCTTGCCACTGGAATTCTCCCCATCCCAATTTCTTCTGCACACTGCACATCCGCAAATCTATAGCTGTCCCCATGATAAATGCTGCTCGTCTTTACATACCGATCCACTGGAAATCCTCTAAACCCCCCTCCTTGAGTGAATGGGTCTCCAAACTTAATCGCATGAGTAAGCTAGAGGAACTGATCCACACATCGAAGGATCAAACTGCTGCGTACACCAATACATGGGACCCCTGCAATTTATAGGCTCTCAATCCTATCAAGACATATTGGCATCCTGAAGAAGTAGAAATGAAACACACTGACCTTCCCATCAGACAATGGATTCAGCAAATCCCAAATGCAGGGATCAATACTCTCCTCTTGCTATCTTGACTTTCTAACCTAGCCTTTTCCTACTCTTTTTTTCCTTCTCTCACCATACCTCACAACCTCCTCTCTCTTTACCCTCCCCCCTTTTTTTTTGCCCCTCCCTTTCCCTTCCTCCCCTTTCCTTTCCCCCTCCCCGCATTTTAAGAGGGTCCCTGGTGCAGGGGGGCAGGCTTGAGACACTAGGCGTGAGCCACGTCTCCCCCTGGCCCCCCTGGGCCATAGGGACCCATGACCTTATAGGCGACCAAGTCTATACAAAAGAGACTTGGAGGCACCTTTCCATCGGCAATAAAAGCCTGCCCCTTTTTCACTGACTCTCCCGGTTAATGGGTTACGACACCTCAGAACCTACAGGAGAGTTGGACAAATCAGCACTGTCTATCACCCAGACTAAACTCTGAGAAGTCACTCCCAGGCACCCAATTTTCCCCGTAGTTATCAACACGTTATAAGTCAAGGCAGCTAGTCATACCAAGATACATGTTTCTATGTCACGTATGTCTCTTTGTCAAGATGTATTGTCCTACTCCAGATATGTACGTACAATGCTTTCGCTTTATGTTCTGTAATTCGTACTTTGAAAAATTTTTCAATAAAATCTGTGAAACAAAATTGTGATTGTGTTACAAACAACCTTAATGATAAAGAATAAAAGTAAAAAATGAGTCCATCTGTGAGTCAGCTGCTGGATTCAATGGGAATGTCCATCCAAAACGCATTAAGAGTAAAAGTTCAATGTAAACCAATCCAAACAGGTTTCATCAACAGGCAAAGGAATAAATAGATTCACTTACCAGATCCAAAGATCCTGAAAGGATCTATATGCGCATGTCTCCACAATGGGAACTCAGCTGTTAATGATCACCTGCTAGAACTCGGGCTCCTCCAACTGCTCTAAAAAATGCTCTAAAACGCCACACTGCTAGCTCTTATTCCAATGCGTTTCCCCTAAATAGGCATCGATTGGGACTGTCAGGCTATTGGCTTCAGGTGTTTTGGAGTGGAGATGTGAACCATCTCCATAGAGAATCATTGATTTTTTTTTTTCCCCTCCAATGTTTTTTGTAGCTTGAAGCTTCAAGCTACAAAACGCTCAGGTGTGAATGGGGCCTTAGGGTTGTTTGTAACGCAATCACAATTTTTTATTTTTTATTTCAGGACTCTTGTTTTTCAGACTTTGTTTCACGTTTTTTGTCATTTTTTACCAACTATTCATACACATTTGGTAGTGGGTCGTGAATGGGTATTCCAGCATGGCAATGACCCAAAACACACGGCCAAGGCAACAAAGGAGTGGCCCAAGAAGAAGCACATTAAGGTCCTGGAGTGGCCTAGCCAGTCTCCAGACCTTAATCCCATAGAAAATATGTGGAGGGAGCTGAAGGTTTGAAAAGTCAGCCTCGAAACCTTAAAGTGTAAGTTCATCTTTACAGAAAAATCTGTAAGGTGAACTTACATAGGACCCCCTCCTCACCTCCCGTCCCGCTGACATGGACAACGGCGATCTCCCTTTCTAAACCCTGCTATAGCTGCGTCACTGGACCGGGGCTTAGAAATCCCCTCTGCCTTCTCTCTTTCTTCCCTGCTGACAGGGCGGGCTACGCGGGTTCTTATGTGACAGCACTGGCCAATTAGAATTCTCCTAAACCTACCTACCTTCAGGGGGGATGTTATGGAGATTAAGCCGAGGGGGTGTCTAAGCCCCGGTCCAGTGACGCGGCTATAGCAGGGCTCAGAACGGGAGATCACCGCTCTCCAGGCCAGCGGGAGGAGGGGGTCCTGTGTAAGTTCAGATTTTTCTGTAAAGGTGAACTTACCCTTTAATGACTTGGAGAGGATCTGCAAAGAGGAATGGGACAAAATCCCTCCTGAGTTGTGTGCAAACCTGGTGGCCAACTACAAGAAATGTCTGACCTTTGTGATTGCCAACAAGCATTTTGCCACCAAGTACTAAGTCATGTTTTGTGAAGGGGTCAAATACTTATTTCACTCATTAAAATGCAAATAAATGTATAACTTTTTTGAAATGCGTTTTTCTGGATATTTTTGTTGTTATTCTGTCTCTCACTGTTAAAATAAACCTACCATTAAAATTATAGACTGCTCATTTCTTTGTCAGTGGGCAAACGTACAAAATCAGCAGGGGATCAAATATTTCACTCACTGTAGATAGAAAAGTATATTATATTTACTTGTATTAAACTTGCGTTAAAATGCCCTCCTGCCTGTGTTCTGTCAGAATTGGTGGCCTGTCAGATTAGGTAACGGAAGTGACGTTCCATCAGCTGAATACTTACTGCGCATGCACAGGTTTGCTAATCTGACAGAACACTTGCAGTCATAAGGCGCCAGCGGACATCTTCCCACACCCAGCTACATCTTGAATTTCACAGTCATTTAGGGAATAAAGTGAGCGTGTATAAATCAATATAGTATTTTGAGATTTGTCATGCTGTTACATTTTCAAAGCCTAAAGGTTTAGCACTCACCAGTGTGGGGTGTACCAAGATGGCCTCTGCCACCTTCCTACTGCTGGCACCCAGCTTCTTTCAAAACGGCATCAGATGTCAGTATACTATGTTTCCTCCCTGTGCTGCGTGAGTGACAGGTAATTTTCTTATCTCATGCACCAGCATACAGAGCTTCACAACACCCCCTCCTATCTTCTCCAGCTCTCCCAGGATTGGCTGCTCCACACCTCAGCATGATTGGGCACGCTGAAGTCATGTGGTGTCTTTCCTGAGTTTTCACTGTATGTTTCTCAAAACTCAGGAACAGGAAAGTAGGAGAGTGTAGAGGTGGGTGGGGAGTCTTGTGACATCACAACTCCACCCACCAAACTCCAGCAAAGACAGCTACCCACTGATTCCACAGATTTGTGGGGCTGCTACTGCTGAAGAGGACGACATTTGCAAGGTAGGAATACATGCAGGAGGCTTGCATGTATACAGTTTTATATACATTAATACTGTGCCATTAGTTTATAGTTGGTGAGTGGCGGGTTTACATCCACTTTATTAATCACCACTGGGTTTTTATTTTTTTTTGTGAAATAAATGAAAAAAGACCACAAATTTTGAAAAGAAAAGTTTCATAGTTTGTAAAATTTTTCGAACAGGCAATTTTTCTCCTTCACTGATGTGCGCTGATAAGGCTGCACTGGTAGGCGGCACTGGTGGGCAGCACTGTTTGGCAGCACTGGTGGGCACTGTTGGGACTGCACTAATAATAAAGGACACTGATAATCAGTGCCCTGATTATCAGTGAAAATGTCCCTTTCACATAAGCTGGTTATCGGCTGTCCTCATACTGTCAGCGTGAGGAATGGAAAGCTGGTAACTGGTTTGTGATTGGACACAGCTGATCTTGTGGTAAAGGGCCGCTGTGATGGGCCCTTTACCCTGATCTGTGATCAGCTGTGTCCTAAAGAAACAGTGATCACAGAGCGTGCTGCCCGCACACCGTAGTGAGCGTAATCATGGTAGGACGTCATATGACGCCCTCCCAGAACTGGCCAACCGCACTATAGCCATCATTCGTCTATAGCACGGTCAGCAAGTGGTTAAATAACCGTCAACCTTTTGCCCCGAATAGTCAGGGTGACAGGGTCTCTTTAAGGATAACCTGGTAAGCATGTGAAAAGGAGCCAATAGTTACACCAGCGGTCTAGAAATAGTAAATCTAAAATATTTCTGTGTAATATTTCATACTTTTCCTAAAAATAAAAAAATAAAAATCTTAGTCCTGAAAATCTAAATAAAAAAATCACCATACATTTCCTAACTTGACTTTCTGCAGACTTTGTGACAATCTTTTTCCTCTCTTTCATGTTTTTCTCCTGCAGCTCAGGGAATGGCCCCGTCAGTTATCCAGGAGGTTTGAATACAAGATCTATCCAATCACGTTTTCAGTTGGAAACGCTCAGGAATGGAAAAAATTATTCAAGCCCTGCGCAGCTCAGAGACTTTTTCTTCCGGTAAGAATCCTAATATTGCATTCAGATGTTAATATCCTTTCTGCATCTGGTCAGCTTGTCTTTGCTTCTTATGCATTTTTCAGTCTCCTTCCAGCCAGGAATTCATTTTATGTGTTATTTAAGCACTCCTGGCTGGCATATGTTTTTTCTGTTTAAAATTGTATTTTGCCTTGCGCTGTGCACGGTTTGCAGACCTGCCTAAAAGTATGATAAACTTGCCTGAAACCCAGAAAGTCCTGAGAAGGACATGCACAGTAATGGAGATTATAACTTACCATCTGCTCTAAATTTTTAAGAGAAGTAAGTTCACACTGGTACAACACGATTGTTGTATGACTGTCGATCCGACTTTTCCCTGTGACATCGGTCCTACATCAGTCCTGCTTCCATCCGACTTGAATGAACAGGATATGTGTTTGGTCCGACATTCAGATAGTCCAACTTGTCATTTGACCAATCAAAACAATCCCAGTGTGACATAAATTCATTTTCCTGATGCTGTAATCACCATGTTGGATGTCACAAGTCGGATGGTTAGGACAAGAATCCGACTTTGATCCGAATTCAATGATCTTAAATGGGCTGAAAACGGACCAAAGTCAGACCAAAGTAGTGCTGGAACCTTTTTCAAAGTCGGACCAACTTGTGTCAGACCAATTAGGACGGCTCTCATAGGGAACCATTGATTTGTACATGTTCACCAGTGTGAACCGGGCCTAGTGCTGAGAACTAAGCGATCTAATACCGCCAAAACGCTCGGTTTTCACAGCTCCCTGAGCAGTGAGCTGGTGACTGTCAGTCACCACCACCAGGGCCGGTACAAGGCAGGGGCAGAAGGGGCAGGTGCCCTGAGCGGAACAATTTGCTGGAGGAGGGGGGGCGCAGGTGAAGTGCCAGCAGTTGCTTCACTCATGGCCGGAGGCGGGGTGGGAGGACTCAGAGGATATACAAGGAGATCCTCCAGCTGCTCCTCCACCCCCCTGTCCTCCCTCTCCAGCACCCTGTCCTCTTTCTCCGCCTCCCCCCTCTGTTCTCCGGCTCCATGTCCTCCTCCTCCGCCCTCCGTTCTCTGGCTTAATGTACTCCTCCTCCGCCCCCCTCTGTTCTCCTCCGGCTCTATGTCCTCCTCCTCTGCACCCCGGCTCACTGTCCTCCTCCTCCGCCCCCCCCCTTCCCCTCCAGCTCACTGTCCTCCTTCTGTATCTCGG
>BLSH010456550.1:35907-49428 GCA_018402905.1 Glandirana rugosa | reverse complement strand
TGTCCTCCTTCTCCGCCCCCCCCGTGCTGCCAGCTTCCCTCCTCCTCTCTTTTTTCTAAATTGGACACAGAGCGATCGCTTCTGTGTCCTGCAAGAACTGAGCAGCGTAACCTGTGATTACTCTGCTTCAGTTTATGAATAGAGAGGAGCCTCTGTCTCCTCTTCATTCATCTTCAGTGCTGAGAAAGGGACTGGGGAATCGTTTGGCACCCTCCACTGCCCTACTGACACCCTCCACTGCCCTACTGACACCCTCCACTGCCCTACTGACACCATCCACTGCCCTACTGACACCATCCACTGCCCTACTGACACCCTCCACTGCCCTACTGACACCCTCCACTGCCCTACTGACACCCTCCACTGCCCTACTGACACCATCCACTGCCCTACTGACACCATCCACTGCCCTACTGACACCATCCACTGCCCTACTGACACCATCCACTGCCCTACTGACATCATCTACTGCCCTACTAACATCATCTACTGCCCTACTGACACTGTCCACTGCCACACACCTCCTTCCCCAAAAGTACTGTGAAAAAAATATTTTAAAAAAATAACAAAACCATAAGGAAATGGATAAAATAATAAAAACAAAAAAAACACTGACACCTTCCACTGCTCTCCTGACACTGTCCACTACCCTGCTCCACAGCCCCCCCACCCCCCACCCCCAATGATAAATATGTATCTATTTACTGTGCAATTACTGGTTTGAAGTCATAACTTCAAACTACAGTAATTTGCCTGTTAAACCACCTGTTTGAGTACAGTTTTTGAAAATATAGTAAATTACCTTAAACATAATCTATAATAATTATTTGTATATCACTTACTTATGGTAATTTTCCCCTTGCCACCCAGGCCAATTCATACATTTCCCTCCTACATATAAAAATCATCTTTTTTTTCTAGAAAATTACTCAGAACCCCCAAACATTCTATATATTGTTTTAGCAGACACCCTAGGCAATAAAATGGCATTCAGTATTTGCACAGCAATTTTTCAAACGTGTTTTTTTTTCTTTTTGGAAAGAAACTGTTTCATGAATAAAAAAAAAAAAAAGTACCG
Organism: Glandirana rugosa; assembly: GCA_018402905.1. Lineage (NCBI taxonomy): Eukaryota > Metazoa > Chordata > Amphibia > Anura > Ranidae > Glandirana > Glandirana rugosa. The sequence goes on along the minus strand of BLSH010456550.1, from coordinate 48,350 downwards.
TTATCCCGATTTTGTATAATATGAAAGATGATGTTATACCGAGTAAATAGATACCCAACATGTCATGCTTTAAAATTGCGCACACTTGTGGAATGGTGCCAAACTTCAGTATTTAAGAATCTCCATAGACAACGCTTTATTATTTTTTAGAAGCTATCTGTTTAGAGTTGCAGAGGAGGTCTAGTGCTAGAATTATAGCTCTCGCTCTAACGATCGCGGCGTATCTAACCTGTATCTGGCTTTATTAGCCAGTGCCTCACCAGCCACTGACCTCACTGCATGTCCCTGATATAGATATATATGTAAAGTACTGCGTAAATTGTCAGTGCTATATAAGCACCTGTAATAAATAAATCCATTCAGTCACTAAATGTTGCCCTTCTTCTTTGAATGACACCCAATGTCGTTCAACACACTTCCTGTTAATGGAGGGCATCATGGGCTTGCCCCCTAAGTGGCATCACTACAGCATCCCGCACTCATGGTATAATGCTGTAGACAACGATGCTGGCTTCACAATGCCAGAGAAGAACCAAAAATGGATAGGACCCCGTGTGGTATAGAACCAGCCTGAAAACATCTAAAAAATAAATAATAAAAAAAAAAGTAAGTATATATAAAAAAAAAGAGAAAGGGAAAGGTATAGTGGATGTCTAAAGGAAATGTCATTTTTTTTAAAAATATTTTCTTTCTTTCTGTTTTTATTTTATATAAAAATACCAGGTTGCATAAAATTGCAAATGTGCTGCATTTTTATGCACCAGAACACTGCACATAAAGAACACAATAGGGGAGTATTCAATGAAGCTGCTGCGCCAATTTTCTGACGTTAAAGTGGTTGTCAAACTCGTGACAACCACTTTAACCTACAGGTAAGCCTATAATAAGGTTTACCTGTAGGTTTCCTGCATATCTCCTAAACCTGCACGGTTTAGGAGATATGCAGTGTACTGTGATGTGCCGACATCATCGGGCACATGCACAGTGAAGTAACGGCCTCTGTGCCATTCCTTTTCTGAGATTGTGTCGCGATTGGCGGCTCCCGCGCACATGTGTGGGAGTGACACCACACGACTCCGCCCAGTCACAGAGCCGGAGATCGCGGCCCCAGAAGGAAGATGGACGCGGCCTGGAACGGGTGCATTGTGGGCTTACAATACAGGCAAGTGCCACATAATGCCACATGCCATAGTGCCACATAATGGGCTAATATGCGATGCATACTAGCCCATTATGCTTTTACATCAGGGTTTACTTCCTCTTTAATCTTTCTTTTTAATGTATTGCGCCAAATTCATGAGGCATTTGAAACACTTTTGGTTCTGACAGCAACTCTTGCACCAAATTCAGGTAATTCTCCAGTGCATCACTTTTACATTGTGGCCCAAGGAATGCGCCAAATTCAAGATAGAATACCGACAGATCGTATCTTAAGAAAGTGGAGTTAATTAAAACCAGCTCTCCTTTGGCATACGGAGAGAAAGTGGCACAGACAGATTTTGCAAAAGTGTCTCCATAGTTGCCAAAATTCTGGAAATGTTATTAGGGACACTGTCGGCAGAGTATTATTTCAATAAGGGCGGGGCATTCATTTGTAGGTGTGGTTTAGTAGGAGCGTAAAAATGCGGCACACCAAACGTGCCGCGGCGAAAAATTGGGCGCAGTTTCATTGATGCTAAATGTTGTCTATTATATCCCTCCCTCTCCCTCCATCACCCAGTCCCGACTCCCAGCCCACCCAGCTTACTATGTGGGTAGCCCGGGGTGACGGTGGAGCGGTGCAGCTTTTTTTATGGGGGATCACACACCCCGGCCCCATCTACCTTTGCCCAAGACAAAGCCTATTTTTCTGGATTCTGCCCGGAACAGGCTCAGACCGGGACATGGGTCTGAATTCCGTGAATGTCGGGGCTGTTTGCAACTATGTGTCTCACATGCTTTTTCCAAAAATGTACAAGTTCTAGACAGGCACATGAATTTGGCGCATGCTGCACCTTTTTAGAATGCATAAAATGCTTTCGCAAAATCTATCTGCACCAATCTTTATAAATTCCAGGGAATGTGTCATTATTATTATTATAGAGGATTTATATAGCTCCAACAGTTTGCACAGCGCTTTACAAAATGAAGGCAGACAGTACAGTTACATCAGACAAGGTGTGAAGGAGCCCTTATGCTAGATTTGATTTTTTTTACACCTGTCCACTTAAAGCCGTGGCAGGAAGAACAGTAACCCTGAACCCGTGTGAAAGCACGCAGAGTCACTGTGTTATGTGCTGTATTAATCTGCTTCGTAATTCCCAGGCGGAGGGGAGAAGTGCCCCCCCCAAGCACCGGAGGCCAGCCTGGAGGGTAGAGAGTTGTCACACCTGTTCTCTTAGAGCGGCTCAGGATTACAAATCCTACTTGCCTCTCATAACTTTCCACAACATTAGACTCCACTGTGGAATAAAGAGCCGGTCTAGCCAAAAGCGATATTTCGGTAACAGGTGGCTAATGGCTTATTATATTTCTTGGGGACCTCAGTGGGGGGATCTTTCTACCAGAATTCTTTAATTTAGGCTGCATTTACACCTGCACTTTTCCTAAAGGCGCAACAAAACATACAAAAGTATGTGTGTTGAGTAGCAGATGCGCAACAAAACACGCTACAATCGCACCAAAACGCGCACTAGGAAACCGTAATAAAAACAAAAAGGTTCTGGAGCCACTTAAGGGCATTACAGTGATCTCTGAGAACTGGAGCTGCACTTCTCAACCTTTTTTCAGTTCCGGCACCCTTTAAAATGATGGAAAATCTTGAGGTACCCCAGCCTAAAATGTAAAAAAAATTGTAAATGTTGCATATCAACGGGAAACCTGAGCCTGGGGCAATACATGCAACTGCCTTGATGAAATCAACTTAACACTAGGGATAAAAAGATTCCATTTTTTTTATCGGCACATACCGATACTTTTGGTCAATTACTCGGCATACTGAGTACTGATACTTTGAGTCCATACAAAATGAATGGGCACAAATCGCACTGCAAAGAATCGCTTGTGATGTGAACAGGAATGCAATGTGATTCCTGTCTGATTTGCACTCTATTATCACCACTATTTCTGTGTGTGTGTGTGTGTGTGAACCCAGTAGGTGGAGCTAGTCTAACTGACAGATGTACCCTTGACCAATCAGAGTGGGTGGATCCTTCCTCATCTCCCTCCACCAACAAAAGACTAGCATGAGTGCCCATCAAGTGAGACTGTCACTGTAAGGCAGGAGTTAGGAAGAAATGGGTATTTTGTGAAAGCTGTGGGGAAGGAACAAGAGTCACTACACTCTGTGGAACTCAGCTGCCGTCTGAGATCTACAGAACAATAGCTCCTACCGGCCGCCCGCGTTTTGCATAACAATTGTGCCTGTTGCCCTTAACTTACATAACAATAGCGCCTGCCGTCCGCCCGCGATCTACATAACAATAGAGCCTGCCGGTCGCCCTTAATTTACAAAACAATACCTTGCGCCTCCCGCGATTTACATAATAATGGTGTACACACACAGAGCTAAACAACATTAATGACTCACTGGCATGGTCATGGGCATGGGCCTATTTTGAGGTAGGGGCCTGGAGCTGCAGCTCCAATAGCCCCTATGTTAATCCGGCCCCGGTCCTAGGGAGAGCTGGTTGGGTATGGCACCTAGCAGTCCTCTCCATTGTAGGCCTGGGGGCGTAGAGGTACTTGCACTATCCTTGTCCTGCAGCTATAGGTCAAACTGCTTTAAGGCCTTTCGCTGGGATAGTTTCTTCCATGGATATACAGGCTGTCCTTCCTCAATGGTGCAGGGCAGTGGAGATCCCTCTTTTGGCTTCCTTCCTTCTCTTAGCCTCTAGCCTGGAGGCAGAACCCCCCTTCTCTGGGGCCCCCTCCCAGGCTACACACACAACAGCACCTTAGCACTCCATCTTACAACTGACTGCCCTGCTTGCCAGGCTCTGCAAGATTTAAGGGCTGATCCAGCCACCCTGCCAGGGCCTTCTGCCTGGGGATCGGCCATATTCCCTCAACTATAGAGATCAGGACCTCACAGCCTCCACCTACTAGCTTTTAGAAACTTCTCCAAGCCAAGCTTCTAGCACTAGGGGAGGTATCAGAGACCTGGTCTGCAGAACCTTCCAGCCTGACCTGAATCTGAACCCTGACCCAATTAACAGACTCCTGCAACTACCATGAGTTAACGAAATGTTCCTACACCTATTCTAGCACTAGAGGGTGCTGCATTTATAATCCTATTACTATTACTGTCAGGGACGTGCAGGCAATGGCAGAGCTGATGCTCAAGGGCAGAAGCTAATGTGCATGAGCAGACGCGATTTCCCAAGTGCCCATCCTGTCAAACACAAATGAGCGCATGCACACGAATAACCGCAAACACGCATGCGCGAATAAGCATTGGCGCCAAATGTCATGTAGAAGGGCAGCAAGTCCACTAGGGCTGAGGACTGACTCCGTGAAACTGGCCGCACCAACAGGTTGGGACCACTGCTTTTAAAAAGATCAAGTAATCCTCTTAAAAAAATAAATAAATAAAATACAGCTATGTTCAAAATAAGACAACATTTTCCTTTTAAATACACAGTTTACTTTGATAACTACAGGGATGCATGAAATCTCATAAGATTCCGGCTGCAGTTAAGAACAAAATTAGCAGACGTCTTGAAACATCTCCTGTAGAAAATAATGGGAGCGCTTCCATCCTTTGGGGTGTATTAAATGTTAAGTGGCCGTCTCACGAGCAGCGGCTCGCACGGAGAGAGATGGCATCTCATGGTAGGCAAGATAATTACGTGCCGCATTGAAGTGCTCGGCGCAGTGGAGCAGCTGTTAGGTTGAGTGCACAGAGGTTAATTACAGTGCTTATCGCAGCCATATTACACCCTTTTATCCACCTCCATAGGAAAAGCCACCACAACTTCTCACTCCTCTGACTGCTGCCAGCCAAAAAGTAACACTTTTTTTTGGAAACGATTCAATTTAAGATCTGAATTATTTAATTAACTTTGTCACCTTTTCTAATGATAATTGTTGTTTTATGAATATGTAAAGTGTGTGTCTGGGTTCTAATTAAATGTTATCTGAAGTAATTGTGTATTTTTCCATTCATTAGAAAGTGGGTGTGCAGCATTCTGCATGTATTAATGACCCCAAGGCAAATGCTATATACTGTGCGTGTGTGTGCATGTATGCATATGTGCGTGTGTGTGTGTATATATATATGTATGTGTGTATATGTATGTGTGTGTGTGTGTGTGTGTGTGTGTGTATATATATATATATATATATATACAGGGTGGGCCATTTATATGGATACACCTTAATAAAATGGGAATGGTTGGTGATATTAACTTCCTGTTTGTGGCACATTAGTATATGTGAGGGGGGAAACTTTTCAAGATGGGTGAGGACCATGGTGGCCATTTTGAAGTTGGCCATTTTGAATCCAACTTTTATTTTTTCAATAGGAAGAGGGTCATGTGACACATCAAACTTATTGGGAATTTCACAAGAAAAACAATGGTGTGCTTGGTTTTAACGTAACTTTATTCTTTCATGAGTTATTTACAAGTTTCTGACCACTTATAAAATGTGTTCAATGTGCTGACCATTGTGTTGGATTGTCAATGCAACCCTCTTCTCCCACTCTTCACACACTGATAGCAACACCGCAGGAGAAATGCTAGCACAGGCTTCCAGTATCCGTAGTTTCAGGTGCTGCACATCTCGTATCTTCACAGCATAGACAATTGCCTTCAGATGACCCCAAAGATAAAAGTCTAAGGGGGTCAGATCGGGAGACCTTGGGGGCCATTCAACTGGCCCACGATGACCAATCCACTTTCCAGGAAACTGTTCATCTAGGAATGCTCGGACCTGACACCCATAATGTTTTTCCAGCAAGATGGTGCACCACCACATTATGGGTGTCAAGTCCGAGCATTCCTAGATGAACAGTTTCCTGGAAAGTGTATTGGTCGTCGTGGGCCAGTTGAATGGCCCCCAAGGTCTCACGATCTGGGGTCATCTGAAGGCAATTGTCTATGCTGTGAAGATACGAGATGTGCAGCACCTGAAACTACGAATACTGGAAGCCTGTGCTAGCATTCCTCCAAGACGACCACTGCCTTGCTAAAGACACTGAAGGTAAAGGTGATGGACTGGCCAAGCATGTCTCCAGACTTAAACCCTATTGAGCATTTGTGGGGCATCCTCAAACGGAAGGTGGAGGTGCACAAGGCCTCTAACATCCACCAGCTCCGTGATGTCATGGAGGAGTGGAAGAGGACTCCAGTGGCAACCTGTGAAGCTCTGGTGAACTCCATGTCCAAGAGAGTTAAGGCAGTGCTGGAAAATAATGGTGGCCACACAAAATATTGACACTTTGGGCCCAATTTGGACATTTTCACTGGCTGTGCGTTTGTTATTTTGAGGGGACAGCAAATTTACACTGTTATACAAGCTGTACACTCACTACTTTACATTGTAGCAAAGTGTTATTTCTTCAGTGAAAAAAAAATATAATATTTTTACAAAAATGCGAGGGGTGTACTCACTTTTGTGAGATACTGTGTGTGGGTATATGTGTGTGTGTGTGTGTGTGTATGTATATATGTATATATATATATATATATATATATATATATATATATATATAGGAGTATATATATATATATATGCATGCTGTATTAAACCCAATAGCAAACCTCTATTATATTGCAGCTTACCAATTCTTAGATGTGATTAATTTTTCTTATTTAGGCTTTCTTCCGTTATTTTCATCTGGTTATCTGGACAGTAGGCCTGTCATTGTCAAGAATGTTTGCTCTTTTAAGACACAATAGCTAATTAACTGTATCCTGGTAAATCAAGCAAGTTTGTACGTTTTCTTCTAACTTTTTTCTTATCCCTGCTATCCCGTTAGAGCAGGGGTCTCTCGAACGTCCTAAACAAAGGGCCAGTTTACTGTCCGTTAGATTTGCCAGACTGTGGATACTGGAAGTAGAAAAGTTGCTGACGTCAGTGGAAAAAAAACAATGCCCCCATTGTTGGTGTCAGTGGGAGGAATTGGGTCCCATGTTTGGTGTCATTAGGAGGAATTGGGCAACATCGTCAGTGTCTTTGGAAGAAATTGTGCCCCGTCGTTGGTGTCGGTGGGAGGAATTGAGCCCCGTCGTTGGTGTCATTGGGCCCCATTGTTGGTGCCAGTGGGGGGAATTATGCCTCATTGTTGGTGTCAGTGGATGAAATAGTGCCCCAAGGGCTGAATAAAAGCAAGCAAAGGGCCGCAGTTTGGAGACCACTGCCTTAAAGGTTTACAGGAAACCTCCCATGATTCTGCAGAGAGATACCAAATAAATCCATCTCAGAATGCCTTTGGATATTCATGCTTGATATTTAAAGCAGAGTTCCACCCTGTTAAAAGTCAGCAGCTACCAAAAGTGTAGCTGCTGACTTTTAACAATCGGCCACTCACCTGTCCCTCGTTCCAGCAGTGCAGCTGCCCAAGGGCTCCCTCGTCTCCCCCTCGGCGGCGCCGGCATCACAAGTGTGGGCACCCGGCTTTGGCTTCAAAGTCGGGCGCTCACTGCACATGCGCGAGTCGCGCTGCGGCTTGTGATTGGCTCAGCACATCTTCTGGGACCTGTGACGTGTTACAGAAGATCCCCTGGTGGGAGGGAGGGAAGGTGAACTTCTTGTGAAAACAGGGTCCACGGTCCCCCCCCCCCAAAAAAAATGACATGCCAATTATGGCATGTCAGCGGGTCACTTCCTCTGAAAGCGGAAGTTCCACTTTTGGGTGGAACTCCGCTTTAAGGCCCCCAATCTTACAGGGTTCAGCAAGAAATTGGGAGATGTGAACATCAAGTGAGAGCCTAAAGATGCTGCCACTTAGAAGTTGAACTCTAGGATTTTCCTACTTACCAATTTGAGGGTTCCTTGTGCCTATTTGATTATCTGCCAATCGCCGTTTCCTAGGAAGGTTGGGGTAATAGAAATACAGTTTTGAATTTTATAATTTAGACATTCTTTATTACATAGCTATACTATTATATATTACTGCAATAAACATGAACCCTAACCACTAACATGGCAATATTTAATGTGCAGATGATCCTACAAGACGTGGACTCCTTACTATACGTAGACACGGATGTTCTGTTTTTAAGACCCCTGGATGACATCTGGACTTTCCTGAAAAAATTCAACGAAACACAGTTGGCTGCAATGGCCCCCGAGCACGAAGTTCCTAAGATTGGCTGGTACAGTCGCTTCGCTCGTCACCCTTTCTATGGTACAACTGGGGTCAACTCGGGGGTCATGCTAATGAATCTGACTCGCATCAGGAAGCAGCAGTTCAAGGTAAAACATTAAAAAAAGAAAACAGTCTGCTGAAATGTGGGAAATAAATCATAGACTTAAATAGTGCTTTCCGATCTGGTGTTATAATGTACCTAAAATGGATGAGTGAGCGTGATATGGCCATCTCCGAGGGGAGTAGGATGGGGAGATCTGTAGAATAGTAATTTAGTAATAAGGCATGAGCATTTCGGAAGGCATGCGAGAACATAGGAGGTCTTGTAGAGGAAGCTGATAATATAATAATTAGTTTAGTGCAGGAAATAATGAACAAACTACAATATGAGGCTTTTCTGAGGGGGGGAGGGGGCAGCTCATTAACTACATATCTTAGGGCTGTAACCTTGTCCAAATCAGCTTTCTAAGGCAGGCCATACATGAATTGCTTGATTCCACCATCAACACATTCAGTGTTTGTTGAGGGAATCCCTCCCCGCTATTGTATTCCGACAGCGGGAGGTTTGTCAGCCGCCAGAATGCAATGATCACTGCTGGCGACAATATAGCAGTGATCGAGCAAAAAAGAAAAATCGGACAGACTGGTTGTAGTGAAGCCGATCAGTAGATCAACCTAATTTCGATCCGTCTACGGCCGGCTTTAGGTGTATGGTTTGTAAGGGAGATACTGCCCTAGACATCGCTTGGGAAAGTAGAAAAGTGGTGCTGGACACAAGGGTTGCCCTATTGTTATTGCCATCAAATAGAATGATAATGGTACAAGTTGTCTGGTTAATAAGAAGGCAGCTTTTACTCCGCAAAGGATTCCCATAGTTTCCTTGGTTTATATTGCAAAACAGCAGATCTATTCCTTGTATAGGGTCAAATAGAAGATCAAGGAGAGGAAGGCGATGCGTTTCAGCAGTCCCCCATCATCAAGGCTTGGAATGGTGTATGTGGACTGAAACTCAGATTGAACTGTTAATGGTATTTTCACAAGTGTAATAACAAGTACAGGTGTTGTCAGCAGCTGGTTTTGGCAGCCGAACCAGTTTGATCTTCTCTCTGACCCTATACTGGAATCAAATTGTATTTGGAATATTAAAGTATAACTAAAGGCAAAACTTTAGGAGAGGATTAGAATGTTTATCAGTGTTTAATTGCAGTCTGTGTCCCCATTAAGGATATTCACCCTCTCTATTTGTCCTGTTTACCATGATCATTGAAAGTAAAAGAAAATCCCAAATTTTGGGTTGTCCCCAGAAAAGTAATAGAGGTGAAATCTTCCAATAGGGATGCTAGTTCTGGTGACCTGGGGCCAGGGATTTCCTCTTACTTCCTGTTTGGCTATGGGACTGGAAGTGAAGGGAATTCTCCCGAATGGGATACAGATGGCGAAAAATAATCTGACAGGGGTTATAACCCTCCCTAAATCTATCCAAGATGGGGGGAAAAAAAAGTTTTGCCTATAGTTCTACTTTAATCTGTGGTTTGGTTCTTCAATCTTTGTTCTGCTAGATACACCGTATTGGGACGCCTGCCTTTACACACACATGAACTTTAATGGCATCCCAGTCTTAGTTCGTAGGGTTCAATATTGAGTTGGACCACCTTTTGCCGCCATCACAGCTTTAGGTTTAAGGAGTGTCTATGGGAATGTCTGACCATTCTTCCAGAAGCACATTTGTGAGGTCAGGTACTGATGTTGGATGAGAAGGCCTAGCTTGCAGTCTCTGCTCTAATTCATCCCAAAGGTGTTCTATCGGGTTGAGGTCAGGACTCTGTGCAGGCCAGTCAAGTTCCTCCACCCTAAACTTGCTCATCCATGTCTTTATGAACCTTGCTTTGTGCACTGATGGGCCATCCCAAAACTGTTTCCACAAAGTTGGGAGCATGAAATTTTCCAAAATGTTTTGGTATGCTGACGGCGCAAGGGTTTCCTTCACTGGAACTAAGGGGCCAAGCCCAACCCCTGAAAAACAACCCCACATCATAATCCCCCCTCCACCAAATGATTTGGACCATAACCGGCACTTTCTATTTACATTGTGATCAGCTATGATTGGACACAGCTGATCAAGTGTTAAAGAGCCTACGTCATAGGCTCTTTACCGTGATTGGAGATGCGGTGTGTCCGAGCGACACACCGCACCACTGTTCGCCGCGCGCCCCCCGGGGCTTGTTCTGAAGGACGTCATATGACATCCAGTCAGAACAATGAAACCCCCTCCCAGCCGTCATTTTGCTATAGGCCAGGCTGCAAGGTGTTAACCAAATAAAAGCTGATCATTGAGAAAATGAAACGCCACTTCAGGTCAGTCCCCCATTCCTCCACCACTCACACACTAGCTGCTGCTGGCCCTGTCCGCAGGAGTCCTTTTTTTTTTTTTTTTTTTTAAATCAAGGAAAAACTTTGAGATCGCAAACATCCATGTCTTTTATATAAAGCTTAGTGCGAGACATTTTACCATCATTCTACATGGAGATGGTACAAGTAACTTACAAGAGTCCGCAGCAGTCTTAATAAGGCGAAGGAAAGTCTGGTTGGCCGCACATCCGATAAAATCACCTTTATTAATATTTCTTCTTCATATAAAAACATTTCCACAAAACATAATGGGAAATACAGCAAATCCAGCTAACACGTTTCACGCTCAATCAATCAGCGCTTAATCATAGCTCTAGGAGCTATGATTAAGCGCTGATTGAGCGTGAAACGTGTTAGCTGGATTTGCTGTATTTCCCATTATGTTTTGTGGAAATGTTTTTATATGAAGAAGAAATATTAATAAAGGTGATTTTATCGGATGTGCGGCCAACCAGACTTTCCTTCACTCCAAAAGGTGATCATTGTAGACACCCCTGTTAGTGGTAAATGATTTATCTCGACCCTCTAACTACATCTAGCTACATCTGCAGGACAGCTTGTTCTGTTAAAAAAAAGAACACCCTTACTGGCCGTCTCACCAGTTAAAAATATAAGCGAGCCTAAAGAAGAAAACAAATGCAGCCATCACATCTAAGAGCTGCAATATAATAAATGTTTGCTTTTGGGTTTAATACCATTTTGAAATACATATCTGCTTTGAAGATAGCCCAGTCTTCTGGATGGTGCATTTCAAGGCTAGTACAAGGGGTGGGCAGAAGGGAGGGCTGCCCGGGGCACTGTGGTTTCATGCGAGGTGCGGGGGAAGCACGAGGAGATTGGGAGGAGGATATTTGTGTTGGGAGGGGGAATTTGGGGGCCGCAGGAGATGAGAATTGTTCTAGGAGGGGACATTTGGGGAGGTGTGCTTGGGGTGCTCACTGTAAATTTCTTAGTGTGGTCACCTTGGTGGTCCTATGCTCTTCCCTCTTTGCACCCGAGAAGTCTGAGCCTCTCATGAGAGCGGACCTGTCACCTCCCCCTCCTGCAGGACTCCTCCCCCCCTTTCTTTCTATCCTGATCTTAATTTCCTAACCTCTGTCCTTTTTTTTCTTTTTCTCTCCTTTTCACAACCGAGACTGTACCTTGGCCACCCTTGGTCTCTTTTGCTTTAAGGTGACCCTGGATTCTCAGATTTAGGGCTACCTTTTTGTCAACAAATGGCCTTCATTGCTATATCCCAAATTTCTCATAGCTCTCTACCGAATGTTCACCCCGACCTGTGCCAGTGGTACATAATGGTCCAGTACACGCAATATTCCCCGCTGTAATCTTGTGCACCTGCATCGAGGGCCCTAGTTATTTGCCCCTTATGCTTTGGAAATCTATATGGACCTCTGGGTTATCCCATCGGGTCACCCAGTGGATAACCAATGCCTAGAAAAAGGTTATTTGATTGATATACTCCCTAAACTATGCCCCTGCATGGGTGAACGTTTGTCACGTTGTTATATTTACAACAATAAAAATTATTGTACCAGAATTCACATAGACAAATGGCTACTCACATGCAAACAAAAAGTAACAGGCCAAACAGGTCTGCTGCAGCCAGAACGCAATAAAGGAATGTACTGGAAACAAATGGTTGGACAGCTCACTCGTTTTGGGGGATTTGTTTGGGGGGGCTCACTCGACAGGTTGGTAAACAAAGGTCATGTAAGGAAATAACGCAAGACCGACGTCG
>BLSH010456550.1:14943-29082 GCA_018402905.1 Glandirana rugosa | reverse complement strand
ACAGACGTCCCTTTGGCATTGTCTTCCTTGTTGGAAACACTATGTTTCATAGACTTGGAACGGAAAGACGGTTGGCGTTTATGACCAAACGAAAAGAGTCAAACGCGTACGGGACCGAACCGCCGGTCAGTGATATCGTAACAAATATGTAATAGAGTGTTTTCACTCATGTGGGGAGTGTAAAAACATTTACAAAATAATCTAGAAAAGTACACTGTTGTTACTTCTTTAATGAGAAACGATGTTTCATTTTATCACTCGCATGTCGAACAAATTGGTGAAGTCGGGGCCTTCCTAAAGGTCGAAATCCTGGCCTCGTACAACGTCGCACGACCGCGCAATTATCAGTTAAAGCGACGCAGCGCCGAATCGCAAAAAGGGCTCCGGTCCTAAAGCTGGAAATCCTTCCGGGGCTGAAGTGGTTAAACAAGCTGTACGCTCACTATTTTACTTTGTAGCAAAGAGTAATTTCTTCATTGTTGTCACATGAAAAGATCTAATAAAACATTTACAAAAATGTGAGGGGTGTACTCACTTTTGTGAGATAATGTATAAACAATGCTATAGTGACTGGCCGCCAAGCCAGGGCATGCGCAAACTGAGAAAAGCAAACCAGTATTTGCGGTTGGCAGAAAGGCAAGGTTCAGATACTTTGTATCACAAAGGTTGTTCCTTCTGTTACGGTTTCCCTGCAGACAGGCTGGGAAAGATCTGGGTCAAGTGACAGCTGTATATCGATTAGGAAAAAAAGTACTTTGATGTCGTTTTCGTTAAAATAATTATAGTGCCATCATCCACATACAGGAAGAGAAGGGATAGTGTAAATTAGATAGTATGTGTTTAGTATCACTTTAACTTTGCTATGCAGTCTATTGCTCTGTGTAAGGTAACATATCCAAATCTACAGCTCTGCTGAAGACTCACCGCTCCTGTATATGTACTATTTGGGTGCCAGCCACTGGGGTCTGTTTCCACTCCCCATCAGAAATATGAAAAAATGTATCAGCCGCATTCCACTCTTAGCTCCTCTTGCGGTATTTATTAGTTGTCAACAAATGACTTCCTACAACAATGTCTCCACCTGGGAACCAACCTTTCTTGATGTGTTTCACCACTTCTGGCTAGCGCACAAGGATAGGGAAGACTTCCCCTATCCTTGTGAGCAAGCCAGGAGTGGTTTTGGGGAAGACTTCCTCTATCCTTGTGAGCAAGCCAGGAGTGGTTTTGGGGAAGACTTCCCCTATCCTTGTGAGCAAGCCAGGAGTGGTTTTACGGAAGACTTCTATCATTCTGAGTAAGCCAGGAGTGTTGAAACGAGTCAAGGTAGGTTGGTTCCCAGGTGGAAGAGTGCAGCGTGGTTGATACATTTTTTTCATAGCTCTTTGTAAGGTGCCAGGTTAGTCAAAGTAAGGCAATACAATGACAGCTGATAGTTTCCCTTTGATGGGTCACCTGACAAATCGGCTTCCTTTAGGAACTTTCTCTTTCTCTGTTTACGTCTATCAAAAATATAAAAGGTCCACAATCACACGAGCCCTGGATTGGGGTAAGGTGAGTCTAATGACATGATTTATTTTGATGTCAGCGCCTGCCATCCAGAATTCTTTCACTGCAAAATTCGAATTGTAGCTAACGTCTGTGTCCTACGTGTTGCATTTTGGCCCAGTTTAAAAATCTGTCCATTGTGATTTGCCCACAGCTCTGCTATAACATGAAATGTATTTATTTTCAGAACAATATGATCCCAGCTGGTTTGACCTGGGAAGAGATGCTGCACCCATTGTATCAAAAATATAAAAATTACATCACGTGGGGAGACCAGGACTTGCTGAACATTATTTTCTCCTTCAACCCAGGTATGACTTATCTAATAAGAAAACAAAGGTAGACTTTGATCTCAGATGTCTACTTAAAGCTTTGACCTAGGCCAGCCTTTCTCAGCCCTTTTTACCCTACAGTAAACCTTGAAATACCCCTGGTAATCACTTTGTAGGCAGGTGCAGTGTGTATTCTCCACTGCAGGTGGCGCTTGACCACAGCAGCAGTTCAGGTAAGTGGTGGAAGTTGAGAGCAACTTTCTGTATGATTTCCTTGGTTACAGGGAGGCAGCTAACTGATTGGATGCTGACACCCCTTGTGACTGGTGGCCATCTTGGATCAGACAGTCTATTTAAGATTCCAGCTCCCGGGTTATGCACGTTTTTGTGAGTGGATAGCATAAAGGAATCCCATCTGTCAGGGACAGTACCAGAGATAGGGCCAGGTTCCAAAGGAGAAAGGACAGTGCAGGAACTATGCCTACCTTCCAGGAAGCATTCCCTTTTGGGTGTGGACTGGCCAGGCCGCATTCCGCTCTTCTGTGGCAGAAACTGTCGGCATCTTCTATTCTGCATCTCGTGGGTCCACCATTCTGACTTGTAATTGGCTCCGGTTGGGAGTGCTCCCTGCTTTACCTGTTTTGTCGAATTGTTATACAGTACACTGTGACTGCCGAAATCAGACTCTGTGTGTTTCCTGGCTGCCGCACAACGCTACACCTAACCCACAAAATCATTGGGGCTCATTGGCAAAAATGGCCCTTACATTGGCAGCCATTGTAAAGTATGCCTCTTTACAGTGGCCATCAGAATACCAGCTAAAAAGATCATTAGTGTCCTGCAGCTGGATCTGCCAAGCGGTGTTGGCCCTAAAGCTACATGAGTACCATGGGATGGGAGGTCAATCACCATTAACCCCTGTGGCACACATTGGCAGAGATCTGTGATCGCTTTGCTGTGTCCTTTTGGACACAGCTGGTCAAAGATCTGGGTAAAGAGCCAATCACAGCAGCTCTTTACCATGTGAACAGCTGTGTCCAATTACAGCTGATCACAGTGTAAACTGGATTTGCCTGTTATCGGCCGTCCTCTCATGCTGACAGTGCATGAGGAGAAGAGAGACGGTAAGCGGCTATCCACACAGGGGGCAGCTGCACTGATAATCGATCATCAGTGTCCTAATTATCAGTGCAGCCCCAACAGTGCCCATCAGTGCTGCCTGTCAGTGCCATTTATCAGTGCCACCTCATCAGTATGCATCAGTGCAGTCTCATCAGCGCACATCAGTGAAGGAGAGAAATTACTTATTTACAAAATTTTATAACAGAAAATAAGAAACTTTTTTTTGAAAAAAATTTTGGGTGCTTATTTTTTTTCGTTTGTTTTGCAAAAAATAAAAAAAAAACAGAGTGGTGATTAAATCCCACCAAAAGAAAGCTCTGTCTCAAAAAAATTATACAAATTTCAGCTGGGTACAGTGTAGCATGACCATGCAATTGTCATTCAAAGAGTAAGAGCCCTGAAATCTGAAAACTGGCTGAAAACTGGGCAGGAAGGGGGTGAAAGTGCCCGGTAACTAAGTGGTTAAATAGGATCTCAGTCATTTGGCTCCATGAACCCCTAGCAGCCTCTGGTAGTCCTCAATGAAAGTGTGGTGAATACCGCTTTCTAAGGCTGGCCATACATTATACAATTTTCTTATTCAATTTCCTTTAAATTTACCTTCAACTATGTAGTGCAAGGGCTGACCTGATTGCATACAAATTGGAAGTGTTTAGGTTTGACCTCCTATTATATGGTTTTGGTAAATCTAAACAAAAATTGTACAAGAGAATTGTATAGTGTATGGCAAGTCTTAGTCCATTGATGAAGTGACACTTCATCCAGGAGCTCAGTAACTAAAAGTCTGTATCTCAGTATGTACCTGAGCTGGATGCAAGAAGTATTTTCCCCAGGCCAGGCAACTATTTCAGGAATTCTATTACTCTTAAAGTGGTTCTAAAGGCAGAAGGTTTTATACCTTAAAGTGGAAGCCAAGCCAAAACCAAACTGCTTAAAACTAGGCATGCGCCGATATCATTATCAGTGGCGATACCGAATATTTTCACAAGTACTTGTGAAAATGCTCCAGATACCGAAACTGATACTTTGCTGTGCAATTTGCATCAATACAAAATGAATGGGTGCAAATCGCACTGCAAAGAATCGCATTCTATTTTAATAGAAATGGGGTGCGATTCCTGTCCAAATCACTTGTGATTTCCCCCACCACTCTGTGTGTGTATAGAAAGAGATGTGTCAATGTTTATTAAAAATGTTATAATTCACATTAAAGCGGAGTTCCACCCATGTAAAAGTCAGTAGCTACAAAAAGTGTAGCTGCTGACGTTTAATAATTGGATACTCACCTGTCCCTCGCTCCAGCTATGCGGTCGCCTGAGGGCTAGCTCATCTCCGTGGCGCCGGGTGCTCCTGTGGGCACCAGGCTTTGGCTTCAAAGCCAAGCACGCACTGCGCATTTGTGAGTCACGCTGCGCTTTGTGACTGGCTGGCGTATCTTCTGGGACCTGTGACGTGTCCCAGAAGGTCACTGAGAGGGAGGGGGGAAGGTGGACTTCCTTCCCTGAGCCGCGGCGCCAGGGGAGGAAATGGACCTGGAACGCTGTGAAAACGGGGTCCCTGGTCACCCCCAAAACAAAGACATGCCAATTGTGGCATGTCGGGGGTCACCTTCCATTAAAGCGGAAGTTCCACTTTTGGGTGGAACTCCACTTTAAAGTACACATCTGCTCAAATCCAACTCTGCATTGTGTCCTGGTCCCGCTGATGATGAACTACGGCCACTGGAGATGTGAGTACTTGACTAAAAGTATCGGTACTCGTACTTGCTGATATAGAAAATGTATAGGTGCAACCCTATTTAAAACTACCCCAATCCCCATTCTAAGCCTATTTAATCTACCCTGTAAAAGGAAAGATGCCTATACTTGCCTATTCTGAAGTTCCTCAGGTCTGGTCACCTAACCGGCTTCAGTGTAAAGGAGGGGCAGCCGACAATGGGTGCCACCCAATAAGCCTATGGGTGACGTCATCGCCCAGGCTCTGCAGCCGTTGTCAGCAGTTTCTCCTCTTCAGTGAAGCCGGTGCTGGAAAGATCATGTAACCGGACTGGAGCAACTTCTGAACAGCTAAGCATTGGTATCTTTCCTTTTACAGGGTAAATAGAATAGGCTTAGAATGGGGGTTGGGAGTAGATTTAAGCTTAGTTGGGTTTTGCCTTCCACTTTAATGCACTCTATGTAAAAAGGTAAAACTGTGATTGGCTCCATTGCCATCTTCCCTTATACTTAGCTGAGCCCAATCTCAATCCAATGCTGTGCCCGAGAGCAGAAGCGCTTTCCTCCCTCCCTCCTCCATGAACATGGAGGCAGCAGGGGGAGCCATTGGCTACTGCTGTTGTCAATGAAAGCCTATAAGGAGAGATCAGGGGGCGTGGCTGGGCTGTGTTTTGTGTGTCAATAGACACACAGAGCCCGGCTTGGGATTTAGTCAGCACGAGTGCCCTCATAGCAAGCAGCTTGATGTGGGGACACTCAGTAGGGAGACCCGAGGGACCTGAGAAGAGGAGGATCAGGGCTGCTCTGTGAAAAACCACTGCACAGGGAAGGCAAGTATAACATGTTTGCTATTTGAAAAATAAAACATTTTCCTCTACAATCACTTTATCTTATCCCAGCAAGTCTGATAACATACCATTCTGTTAATGATTGAGTGGAGGTTCACTTTAATGAATATGTACTTTATGATAAAAAATAAATATTAACAGTTGTTCCTCATACCTTTTTTACTTCAAAATCAGCCATGAGTATATCAGTTTACAGCAAGTCTTCAGTAAAGTGGTTGGATGTATATAAGTAAAGAAATATGATAAAGGGAGGAGGGGCAGATAGGATTTTTTTCTACTGTTTCATGAAAGAAACCATAACTTTATACTAATCCCATTTAGCCAAACCTGTAAACGAACCTATAAGCAAGCCAATCCAAATCAATATATTAAGGAATCCATATGCCGCAAACTCTGTCTGTAAAAAAAAAAAAAAAACATTTTCAGGAAATGTGATCTGATAGGAAATGTATTAATCCCGACAGAGTTCTCAGAGGGCAGCAAAAGAAAGGCAAGATGAAAGCGTATATTTGCAGACTTGCTTGATTTGTGTGGATATAAGCTAAAGTGTTTTAACTCCAGGATACCTGCAAAATGTCACCTTTGCAGCTGTTCAATATGTATATGAGAAAACTTCTTGTTGCTAAAGGAAAAAGGCCCAGCTAACCACTTGCCCCCCTGGAAGATTAACCCCCCTTCATGGCCAGGCCACTTTTTGCGATGCTGCACTGTGTTACTTTAACTGACAATTGCATGGTCATGCAACGCTGTTCCCAAATACAATTTGTCATTTTTTTTCCCCCACAAATAAAGCTTTCTTTTTGTGGTATTTGATCACCACTGCATTTTTTTTTTTTTTTTGCGCTATAAACAAAAAAAGACAGACAATTCTGAAAATAAAAACAATATTTTTTACATTCTGCTATAAAACCTATCCAATAAAACATTATTAACCACTTAACAACCACCCTATAGACAAAAGATGTCTACAGGGCGATTGCTTAACCCTGGGAGGACGTCTATTGACGTCCTCCCAGAATCGCACTTCCCGCGCACCCCCTGGGGCGCTCACACAGGAACATCCCTGACCGTCGGCTTTTCTCTCTCCTCTCTGCACCGATCGGTGCATTGCGAGAGGAGAGAGGGGGGAGAGAGGAGGTGCTGCAGCACTGTGGGCGATGTGTAATGTAGTGATACAATGCAACCCCCAGTCCCTACCACCCACCCAGCCAACCTAATCCTATCCATCCACCACCCACCCATCCCCCCCTATCCATCCACCACCCACCCATCCTCACCCAATCCATGCTCACCCACCCATCCTCACCCATCCATGCATGCTCACCCACTCAGCCGTGCTCACCTATCCATCCATCCATGCTCACCCATCCATTCATGCTCACCCAGCCATCAATTCATGCTCACCCAGCCATCCATCCGTGCTCACCCACCCAGCCGTGCTCACCCATCTATCCATCCATGCTCACCCACCCAGCCGTGCTCATCCATCCATGCTCACCCATCCATCCATCCATGCTCACCACAGTACCTCACAATAGTGTAAAAGGTGGTCAAATTAGATTCGAAATGTATGTCCCTAGAACATCTGACGGTGCTCCCTGCATGTTGGGCCTCTGTATGTGGCCAGGCTGTGTAAAAGTGTCACACATGTGTTATTGCAATACTCGGGAGGAGTAGCAGAATATATTTTGAGGTGCCATTTTTGCTAGGTACATGTGGTGTGTTAGAAATATTGTATAAATGGACAACTTTGTGTAAAAAAATAAAAAAAGCGTTTTAATTTTCTTTCCACATTTTCCAAAAACTTGTGGAAAAAAGACTCATTATGCCTCCTAGAATATACGTTGGGGTGTTTGCTTTCCAAAATGGGGTCATTTTTTGGGCGTTTCCATTGTCCTGGTGCTCCAGGACCTTCAAAAGTACAAGAGGTAGTCAAGAAATTATGTGTGTAATTTATGCTCCTAGAATGCCTGATGGCGCTCCCTACATGTTGGGCCTCTGTATGTGGTGAGGCTGTGTAAAAGTCTCAGACATGTGGTATCGCCATACTCAGGAGGAGTAGTAAAATGTAGTTTGGGGTGTAATTTGTGGTATGCATATGCTGGGTGTGAGAAATAACCCGAACATATGACAATTTTGGGGGGGAAAAAAATCTTCACTTTGCAAAGAATTGTGGGAAAAAATTACAACTTCAAAAAATTCACCATAACCCTTACTAAATGCCTTGGAATTTCTACTTTCCAAAAAGGGGTAATTTGGGGGGTATTTGTACTTTCCTGGCTTGTTAGGATCTCAGGAAATAGGCCGTCAGTACATCAGGTGTGATCAATATTCAGTGATTGGCACCGTAGCTTGTAGACTCTATAACTTTCACACAGACCAAATAATATCCCCTATTTCTATTTTTTTTTACCAAAGATATGTAGCAGTATAAATTTTGGCCAAAATTTATGAAGAAAAATTACTAATTTGCAAAATTTTATAACAGAGATGAAGAAATTCATTTTTTTACAAAATTTTCGGGCTTTTTTTAATTCTAGCGCAAAAAAATAAAAAACCCAGCAGTGATTAAATACCACCAAAAGAAAGCTCTATTTGTGTGAAAAAACGCTTGTTAAGATCGGTAGGGTCCAGGGATGGCTTTTTGAGTATGGGGGTGACCAATGCATGTTTTAGAGCATTGGGGAAGATGCCAGTCAGCCCAATCTAGGAGAAGTAGTGCCGGGTGGAAGTCGGGAGATGTAGCAGAGGTGCTGCGGTGTAGGCCCCTACCTGGGAGGGTGACCTTGGGGCCTGGGAGTTCGGATGCAGCCAGGAAGGAGAGCTATTCTTGGAGCGGCACAGGAGGAACAGGAGAACAGCGGAGGTGCTACACAGTGGGAGACTTTAAGGAACCCACCGGTGCGGTGAATGACGGTCCCTGGGACTGAAGGAGAGAGAGTGCTGGAGCAGGCTGGGAGGAGAAGAGGACAGTCTGTGGGAGCCTTGAAGGTCAGTCCAGGGAAGGAGAGGGTCACTGAGGAAAAGAGAAGGTCTAGGGGACCTCGAGTCAGCGATGGGCTGGGTGTTGTAGTCCGTCAAAGGCCCGGTTAGCACAGAAGTACTTTTCTGCACGATCAGGGGTCCGTGTGCCCCTTTGCCTGTAATGGGTGTTCCTGAGGTCCTGCCAGGACAGGGTAGGCCTCACCACATGCTAACCGCGGTGAAGAACTGAGAGTAGAGGCCTAATAAATTCTTTTTAGGCCAAAGTACTGAGCTGGAGGGTGACGAAGCAATAGACTACAGAGGGAGAGTCTGCAGCGTCAGCGCACACATACAGGCTTGTATGTGCCAACTTTGTACTATAATTCTACTGGGCATCCCACAGTCATCACTTATCCCCATCCAAGTTATTTCCCCCAATAAAACAACAAAAACAAGAGCCAGCCTGATCAGTGTCTCCGGATGTGTGATATGGTGTGATTTGAGGTCAGCTAGCAGGTGAACCACTACTTTCAGCCAAGGAAGTACATGGCTACAGTTCTATTACAACCTTATTCCAAAATGGATTAAATTCATTATTTTTCTCAAAATTTTACAAACAATACCCCATAATGACAACATGAAAGAAGTTTGTTTGAAATCTTTCCAAATTTATTAAAAATAAAAAATGAAAAATCCCATGTACATACAGTAGGTATTCACAAGCTTTGCTCAATACTTTTATTGAAGCCCCTTTGGCAGCAATTACAGCCTCAAGTCTTTTTGCGTATGATGTTACAAGCTTGGCACACCTATTTTTGGGCAGTTTCTCACATTCTTCCTTGCAGGACCTCTCAAGCTCTATCAGGTTGGATGGGAGCGTCGGTGGACAGCCGTTTTCAGATCTCTCCAGAGATGTTATCAGGTTTAAGTCTGGGCTCTGGCTGGGCCACTCAAGGACATTCACAGAGTTGTCCAGTAGCCACTCCTTTGTTATCTTGGCTGTGTGCTTAGGGTCATTGAACCTTTGCCCCAGTCTGAGGTCCAGAGTGCTCTGGAGCAGGTTTTCATCAAGGACGTCGCTGTACATTGCTACATTCATCTGTCCCTGAAACCTGACTAGTCTCCCAGTTCCTGCTGCTGAAAAACATCCCAGCAGCACTATGCTGCCACCACCATGCTTCACTGTAGGGATGGAATTGGCCAGGTGATGAGCGGTGCCTGGTTTCCTCCAGATATGACGCTTGCCATTCAGGCCAAACAGTTCCATCTTTGTTTTATCAGACCAGAGAATTTTGTTTCTCAGTCTGAAGTCCTTCAGGTGCCTTTTGACAAACTCCAGGCGAGCTGTCCTGTGCCTTTTACTGAGGAGTGTCTTCCGTCTGACCACTCTACCATACAGGCCTGATTGGTGGGGTGCTGCAGAGATGGTTGTTCCGGAAGATTCTCCTCTCTCCACAGAGAAACGCTGGAGCTCTGTCAGAGTGACCATCAGGTTCTTTGTCACCTCCCTGACTGAGGTCTTTCTTCCCCGAGCACTCAGTTTGGCTGGGCACGTCTGCTCTAGGAAGAGTCCTGATGGTTCCAAACTTCTTCTATTTACAGATGATGGAGGTACCCTTCCCCAGATCTGTGCCTTGATAAAATCCTGTTGGAGGTCTACAGACCATTCCTTGGACTTAATGCGGTTGTCTACCCAGAAAAAAATAATAATTAAGAAATAAAAACCTGCAAGACCATAGCATAATGAGCTAGTATGCACAGAAGATCCGACCGGGCTGCTCGGTCCCCTCTGAGGGAGCGGACATCTTCCCTCGGATCTTGCTTTCGGGTACGCGCACGGGACTCGTCTTTCCGGCAAGGTCCAGCCTTTTGCCGGGACATACACGGAGCATGCGCCATAACGCCGCAGAAGATTAGAAGGGGAATATCTATTAAACGGTACAGGTTTAGGAGATATTAATTTTACCTACAGGTAAGCCTTATTATAGGTTTACCTGTAGGTAAAAGTAAACAAATTGGGTAGACAACCGCTTTAATGGCTTGGTTTGTGCTCTGACATGCACTGTTAACTGTGGGAACTTGTATAGACAGGTGAGTGCCTTTCCAAATCATGTCCAATCAACTGAATTTACCACAGGTGGACTCCAAGCAAGTTGTGGAAACAGCTCAAAGATGATCAGTGGAAACAGGATGAACCTGAGCTCAATTTTGAGTGCCATGACAAAGGCTGTGAATACGTATGTACATGTGATTTTTTTTTTTTTTTTAATAAATTTGCAAAAATTTCAAACAAACTTCTTTCACGTTGTCATTATTGGGTATTTTGGAATAAGGCTGTAACATAACAAAATGTGGAAAAAATTAAGTGAATACTTCCTGGATGCACTGTAACCTGTAAAAATGTTTAAATGTTTCCTATGGAGATTTTTAAGTATCGTAGTGTGCCGCCATTCTACAATTTTAAAGTGACATGTTAGGTATCTATTTACCCAGCATAACATCATTCTTCATATTTTACAAAAAAATCGGGGTACATATTATGATGATTTTTTTCTAACTTATTAAAGTGTATTTAATAAAAAATATCGTGTTTGAAAAACCGATGTGTAAGTACTGTGTGAGATAAATTATTGCAACGATCACTAATTTATTCCCTAGGGTCTCTGCTAAAAAAAAAGATAATGTTTGGGTGTTCTTAGTAATTTTCTAGCTAAAAAATACAGATTTAAACTTGTAAACAAAAGGTGCCAGAAAAGGGCTGGTCTTCAAGTGTATATTATGTTTTTGCAATACAGTCCACAGTACATTTTTCTGTTGACCGCCTTAAAAGTCCCACAATTGAGAGTTTAATGCCTGTGTATTTCCAGGGGATGATGGCAACTGTTAAACTGCTTGATACAGTATTGTACAAAGATTAGAACGTGTATGGTAACACTAAGACTGTCTTTCTATGTCTGTGTAGGTAGCACCAGGGCCATCTTTAACACAGGGCAAAAGGGGCAGCTGCCCCAGGCCCAGTCATTGTTGTGGCACCCAAAAGCAGCTTCCCTTGGAGGCTACACTGCCTACAAATACTGTAATTGAGAAGTAAATTTGGATGCGGCCAAGAAAATGTTTGTCCATGGTCCAAGACAATATTAAAGATGGCCCCAGGTAGCACATGCCTTATGTTTTCATCCGTTAAATATTTGTTTCTGTTCCAGAGAACCTGTATGTATTCCCATGTCAGTGGAATTATAGGCCGGATCACTGCATGTATGGCAGCAATTGTAAGTCTGCAGAAGAAGACGGTGTATCCATTCTTCATGGCAACCGAGGGGTGTACCATGATGACAAACAGCCAGCATTCAGAGCCTTCTATGAAGTGTTAAGAGATGTAAGTATTGCTTTAAATGTCTCCAATCGGTGAATGTGTTGCCAAAAAGGCTCTAGTGTTTTGGTTACAGTTCCAAATTTCTTCTCATCCTGTTTTTATCAATTAACCACTTCAATACTGAGCACTTTCCCCCATTCCTGCCCAGGCCAATTTTCAGCGCTGTCACGTTTTAAATGACAATTGCGCGGTCATACAACACTGTACCCAAACAAAATTTTTATAATAAATAGAGCTTTTGTTTTGGTGTTATTTGATCACCACTGGGTTTTTTATTTTTTGCTAAACAAATAAAAAAAAGCCTGAAAATTTTGAAAAAAATAAAAGTTGTTTGTTTCTGTTATAAAATGTTGTAAATAAGTAAGTTCTCTCCTTCGCTGATGAGGCAGCACTGATGAGGCCGCACTAATAAGCAGCACTGATAGGCGGCGTTGATAGGTGGCACTGATATGCAGCACTGATAGGCATTGATAGGCGGCACTGATGGGCACTTATAGGTTGCACTGACGGGTGGCAATGATGGACACTGATGGGTGGTATTGATGGGCACTGGGTGGCATTGATGGGCACCACTAATGAGGCACTGGCAGGCATTACTGATGGGCATTAATTGGGACCTCTAATGGGCACTGATTTGCACACCTGGTGGTCATGGGTGGGATCTAGTGAGCATACTTGGTGGGTCTGCACTGATAATTAATGTGCTGAGTATCAGCGCAGACCCCCCCCCCCCCCCCAAGAGAGCAGCCAATCAGCTCTCCTCTACCTGCGCCTTGTCAGTGCGAATGGCGGAAAGCCGATAAACTGCACTTCCTCACTACCATGTGACCAGCTGTGATTGGACACAGCTGATCATATGGTAAAGCACCTACATCATAGGCTCTTTGCCAGGATCGGAGATGCGGTGTGTCAGCATCGCTGCACGCCCCCCTTATCTTGCTGGACGTCATATGATGTCCAGTCAGGATAATGAAACCACTTCCCAGCTGTCATGTTGCTATATGGCGGGAAGAGGTTAAGAATACAGCCACACATCACTGCCCACCAATGAGGTGACACACCATAGTTATGGGTCAGTGCGAAGTGGTAGGGGGCTGAGTATACCATCAGGGGCTGAAGGCTTTATTTGCAATAAAGAATTCTATGAGGTTCTCCGGTAAGCCATTTGAGATGCAGCACTTATATTCTCATGTCAGTTAAAGCAGTATTCACCCCAAAACCAAAATGTTACTATATTGTAGCTTACCAATCCTTAAAGTGTTACTAAACCCACAACCGTAAAATCAGTCTGTATATGCAGTAAAGCATGCTTGTTATAATCACTATGAAACCTAAGGGGCTAATCCTCTGCAATGTGTAAAAAGGCTGTTTGATCCTGTCTTCTCTGATCCTCCCCTTCCACTGTCCCCAATCCATCCCGATATTACAGGGCCTTGGAATCACTCTGCACATGCCCAGTTTGGTGTGTGTTGCTAGAGTTTTTTTTTTTTTCTTGGGAGGAGGGTGCATGTGATCAGCACAGGGTCAATCAGCACTGTCCAGACAGAGGGTCAGGGGTCATGCAGCCTCAGGACAATCAAAGAAGAATGAAAACTCCTCCTACAAGCTTTAACCAGACACTGATAGAAGTCACAAGACTGCTATATACTGCTTAGAAGAGGTATTTAGCAGTTTATATTTACTAAAATCATTGCATTTCCTTGTTCTGTGTACTGTGGGAGACCAGATATAGGGAATGCAGGGTCTAGTAACACTTTAAACATGATGACTGCATTTGTTTTCTTTTTTTTTTTTTTTTTTAGGCTTTTTTCCCTTTATTTTCATCTGATGATCTGGCCAGTAACACACTTTTTGTCTTAACCTCTTGCCGACCGCCGATCGGCATCTGACGGCGGCAAAGTGGCTCGTTCCCGCAAATCGCCGTCATACGACGGCGGCTGCGGGAACGAGTTTAGTGAGCGCGCGCGCGCCGCCGGAGGCGCGCCCGCGCGCTCACTGTGTCCAGGGGGGGCCGGGGAGCGGGTGCGGCGGCTTCGATTGCCGCCGGCCACCCGCGATGGCCCCCCCCGGAGCGAATGAGCGGAGGTCCATGTATGTAAACACGGACCTCCGCTCTGTGTGAGGGGGAAGGGCTGTGATCACAGCCTTCCTTTACGTGAAGGCTGTGATAACTTCCCTTCCCCAGCTAGGCAGTCCCCCATACAGTTAGAACACGCCCAGGGAACATAGTTAACCCTTAGCGCACCCCCTGCAGGTTAACCCCTTCACTGCCAATGGCATTTACACAGTAATCCGCGCGA
>BLSH010456098.1:4383-15709 GCA_018402905.1 Glandirana rugosa | reverse complement strand
TTTGGGGTCATCTGAAGGCAATTGTCTATGCTGTGAAGATACGAGATGTGCAGCACCTGAAACTACGGATACTGGAAGCTGTGCTAGCGTTTCTCCTGCGGTGTTGCTATCAGTGTGTGAAGAGTGGGAGAAGAGGGTTGCATTGACAATCCAACACAATGGGCAGCACATTGAACACATTTTATAAGTGGTCAGAAACTTGTAAATAACTCATGAAAGAATAAAGTTACGTTAAAACCAAGCACACCATTGTTTTTCTTGTGAAATTCCCAATAAGTTTGATGTGTCACATGACCCTCTTCCTATTGAAAAAACAAAAGTTGGATTCAAAATGGCCGACTTCAAAATGGCCACCATGGTCACCACCCATCTTGAAAAGTTTCCCCCTCACATATACTAATGTGCCACAAACAGGAAGTTAATATCACCAACATTCCTATTTTATTAAGGTGTCTCCATATAAATGGCCCACCCTGTATTTATATATATTACACACACTTTTTTTTAATTTACCCAGACTGTTAAAGAAAAACTAGGAAAAACACACATAGCTGCCATACCTCACTTTATTTTACAATTGTAACCAATCTGACGGTCTCGGTATACAGCATGTAGTGTGTAGCAAGTGAAGTCATTGCTGATCTGCACACTTCTTTCAGGTCACTGAACAGGGAACAAAATAATAAAAAAAAGCATGACAATCAGGAAGTTTGTATTTTCGAGAAGCAGAGGATCTGCTGAATATTTTATCACACATTTCTTTCATTTCCTGCAAATCTCTAGAAGGTGCAAGGGATACATAAATAGGAAACCCTGCATCCTTTGTCACCCCTCCAGCATGAAAGGGTGGTGCTTCTCCTTTCAACCACCAGATGGTGCTGTGCATAGTACTGGCGGTCCCGGGTTACAAACAAGATAGGGTCTGTAGGTTTGTTCTTAAAGTGGAGGTCCGCTAGGGAACAAAAAATTTTAAATTTTAAGTCAGCAGACACACACACACACACACACACACACACACAGAGCGCACACACACAGAGCGCACACAGGAACACACACACACACACACAGCGCGCGCGCACACACACACACACACACACACACACACACACACACACACACACACAGCACACTCACACACAGGAACACACACACACACACAGCACGCACAGCACGCACAGCGCACACACAGCGCACACACACAGCACACTCACACACAGGAACACACACACACAGCACACACAGCACACACAGCGCGCGCACACACACACAGCACACACACACAACACACACACACACACACACACACAGCACACACACACAGCGCGCACACAGAGCACACACACACACACACAGCGCGCACACAGCACACACACACACACACACACAGCGCGCACACAGAGCACACACACACAGCGCACGCACAGCACAGACACACAGCACACACAGCCACACACACACACAGCACACACACAGCACACACACACAGGAGCACACACAGGAGCACACACAGGAGCACACACAGCACACACAGCGCACGCACAGCACTGCGCACACACAGCACACACACACAGCACACACACAGCGCACGCACAGCACACACACACAGCACACACAGCGCGCACACACACACAGCACACACAGCGCACGCACAGCACTGCGCACGCACACACACACACACACACACACACAGAGCGCACGCACACACCGCGCACACACACACAGCGCGCACACACACACACACACACACAGCGCACGCGCACACACAGTAGCTGCTGACTTACAATAGGACAATCACCTGTCCTGGAGTCCAGCGATGTCGGCACCCGCCGCTGATCTTCGGATCGGGGGTTGGGTGCAGCCACCTCCATGGCGGGTAAGGGAACCCGGACGTGTAGCATTACAGCTTCTTGCCGGGCACCTTACTGCGCATGCGCGAGGCTCCGCCGTGCTCTGCTATTGGCCAGTAGCAGAGCAAGCAGGGGGGAGGGAGCCGGGCTGCTTGCGTCAGCGGCCACAGTAGCCGGCCAGAGCTCCCGGATGTGTGGAAAAGAACACCTCTCTAAAGACAGGTGTCCTCTTCCCCCTCCCCCCTGAAAGGTGCCAAATGTGACACCTGAGGGGGAGGAATCCAACCAGCGGAAATTCCACTTTTGGGTGGAACTCCGCTTTAAAATGAATTTGTTTGTAAGTGGGAGCAGGGACATATTTTAGGGGTAACTTCAGCCAAAAAAACTATTTAAGGTTTTTGGATATCATAGGGAAGGGGTAACTCCCCTGTAATATTTGTTTTGCTGTCTATTTTTCTGTTCAGAAGATTTCACCTCACTTCCTGTCCCGGTGATGATTGGATTTTGAACATTTTGGGTTGTCGTGGGAACAAGGATTGGTAATAAAGCTTCAGTGGAGACTCCTTTTTCCCCATAATACCTCTTACAGGAGTGAATTTCCCTTCCTAGGGGGAGATTTCCTCTCACTTCCTGTTGTCTCCCTCCGTTTAGTAGGGGACCGCCTGTATATGGTAAATGGCATCAGCAGGATAAGTCCTTTAATGGAGAAGAGTATTTTTACTGTAACACTACCTGCAATGTTGAGCCAGGCACCCCCTCAGTGCCCTGTGATAGTGGACAGGGTGCTCCCACTGCATGGAGATGGCTGCTTTGCTGCCTCTGGCTCTCAGCACTCCCCTGAGTCAAACAACAGCACAAGGAACGGCAGAGGGAGGTGTGGCATGGTGGTGAGGTGAGGGAATCCATGTGTGCCAACCACACGTTCCTCTGCACTCCTTTTGCCGGTGTTTGCCACAGGCAACTGCTGGAAGCCTGGAGACTGGCACTCCCCAGCAAAGCAGCCATCTCCTTGCTAGCTGTAGTGTCGGGCAGCCGCACACAGAGAGGGGGCGCCCTGTCTGACATTGCAGCTACTCTTGTAGGGCACCTAGGATAAGGTGACCAAATTTTTAAAATGAAATCCGGGGACATATTTTATTTTTACTAGTAATGGCAGCAATCAGCGACTTGTAGCGGGACTGAGATATTGCGGCGGGCAAATCGGACACTAAGAGACACTTTGTGGGAACCAGTGCTAAAAATATGCACTATCACTGTACTAATGACACTGGCTGGGAAGGAGTTAACATCTAGGGCAATCAAAGGGTTAAAATGTGTGCTTAACAAGTGTTTTCTAACTGTGGGGGAGGGGCTTTTACTAAGGGAAGGCACAGATCCCTGCCCCAGCAGCCATGGTATGTGCCACACTGTGGCAGTGCAATGCTAGAATGCCGGTGTTGAAGCCTTGAAGGCACTGGCAGCCCCACGATTGGATCCACTTCCCCTCTGTGCCCGCTGCTGGACACTGCCAGCTGAGCTCAGCTGCCTTTCTCTGCTGTCATCGCCACTGCCCGCCTCACAGCCTCTCTTCAGGCCCCGGCTACTACTGGGTGGCGAGCGGAACTGAGCAGAGGAAGAGGACTCTGCTTGGGAAGGCAAGGAGATAGGCAGGCAGGTGGCTGGCTGGGACTTGAGCCAAGGCAGATTAAACAGGCGAGCAGAAATTACATCCCCCCCCCCCCAAGCAAGTAGTATCAGCAGAGTAGTGGGGGGGGGGTAATTCAGAATTTTTTTTTTTTTTTTAATTCTGTACTGCCTGTCTTTGAAATGGCTTGGGCCCCCTGTTCAAATCCAATCAGGGGACAAAACCGGGGACAGATTTGGCTCGGGGACAGTGTCCTCAGTCCGGGGACGTCTGGTCACCCTAACCTAGGAAGATGGGGCAAAGTACCACTTGTACCTTTTCCCATTGGTAACTGACTACTGTTAAAATAAATTGCTAAGGATATCACAGTTCCCATAACTCCGTTCTTTGCACAGCTGTTAGTTATATAATGAAAAATAATTACTGTGGTGCCCAGGCCAGTTCACTTGGTGGATAGAAAATGGGTTTTGGGATGTACACTCTTTGCTGACCCCAACTAGAATCATGACGGTCAACGTGCTCTGCTTGTCGCACAAAATACTACAAGAACACTTCTGCTACTTACAGCTCCGTCATTTTATCCAGACGCTTCTTAGGCCTCGTTCGACACCTTGCCTACTTTCGGCAGCATGTGCAAGTCGTGTCCACATCCTACGGGCATAATCGCTGTGACATATTCAATTGTCTCCTCTAGGAAACCACCACTGTGCTCCTTCCATTGTGAGTGGCCAATTAGCAGCAGTGGCGGCCGGTGGTTTTTTATTGGGGGGGGGGGGTGGCAAACAACCATCCTACCACCCGCTCTAGGTCGGCACTTACCCCATAGGTTGCGGGCAGACAGAGCTCTGGCTCCAGTGGGTGGCGGGCAGCGGTTCCTGTGTCCTCTTCTTCCACCATGCATCTCCTCCCTCCTCCTAAGCATCCAATAGGATCGCTTGTCCTTTCAGCCAATCGGGAGATGGGTCTCAAGACCCACTTCCTGATAGACCAGGAGGAGGATTAGTGTGGCAATAGTGAATATTCATTCGCTATTGATACACAACTAGGTGGGCTCGGAGCACAGTGCTCTTCACCCAGGCCCACCCTTTTTTTAAACCTATTAGAGCATCTGGCTCTAATCATGTGCTTAAACCCCCCCCCCCCCATTTGAATCCATAGTCCGGCACCCTGTATGTAGATCAGGGGGCCAGACTCATGGATGGGGGGGCGCCCGTACGCCCCTAATGGATGGGCTGCCGCTGATTAGCAGTCTAGTTGGCACCGGAAGACTAGCAGATTATGCTTCCGGCTGCTACAAAGTGTTCCAGAAATGTCACCTTATAAAAAAAAGAAGGTCATATAGCGCTGGTACTATACCCCGGCTCAGCTGGCTCATATAATTCCTCAATATCTGTTGACTTGCTTTCGCAGGTGTATCCGGCCGGGGACAATGGCCCATATCTGGGGGTACTGCCCTATGGGGACTAGACACTGGATCCGGGTTTATACACTATTGCCAATGCCAACATTATTTCACTCAGAACCCCTGTGAGTCATTATTACTGGCAGAACTCAAACCAGCAACGCACCTTTTTCTTGCAACTAAGCTCACTGTAGCGAGGGCCTGGAAAACGTCTGCTCTCAGCTTCGAAGCAATAAAACATTGCATGAACGATGGTCAACGAGGAATTACCATCTATATTGTCTGATTCCCATGACCAGTCTCTGCGTGTCTGGCAGCCCTGCATATCCTATGCCCATCCTTCGCGCTTTGACCATTTTTCAGGTGCATTGTCCTCTGACGAGTCAACCAAGGAGGTACAGCGCAGGACCACAGTAATAAATAGTCCTCAGGGAGCGTACGTGAACAATAAAAGGATTTTAATCCATGGTAGATGATGCAGTGGACGACTGATATTCCATGATGGAGGAACAATGAAAATAAATTAAATGAATTAAAACAATGCACTGGAACCACGGCAGCCAGAGGACCGTCCAGTAGGGGCCATACAACCTGGAGCGGACAGTACCTGGAGGCTGGGGCCACACAGATGTCACAGCGGGCTCAGGTGTATAGCAGCCATACCGTAGAGCCAGAGATGTCAAACTTGCCACTGAAGGGAGTTCCCGAACCGGAACCTGAGAACACAGGGACCAATGTGAGGCTAGGCTATGACACAAGCAACAAGAACCTGGAACCGGCGGCTGCTCTTGCCGCGTCTGATGCCCGGTAATTACGCCAATGCTTGGCTGAAGTCAGATGGAGAGGTCTGTGGACTAAGGGCAAAGCATGGGACAGATCCAGAGGTGCTGGTGCCCAGAGGCATGGAGAATTAAGCCGAGAAGGTGAACAGAGGACTACATGTTTCGGGGTCTAGCCCAGGGAGGTGCGGTGAGGCGAGTGGCTGGTGAGGCACTGGCTAGTATCAGAGCCGGATACACACAGGTTACTGTCAAAAACAACTGTTGTCCCTGGAATTCGGGTCTGGAAGCATGTGCATGGGCGCACGTAGCATGTGTGCACGCGCCTGTGTGAGTATGCGCTGGCATTGCCACCCAAACGGCCCATTTAGGCGGACAGCACCCTACAGCCAGCGCTGTCCGTTCTATAGCATATCCTGTGTTTTCCAGCGATCTGAACCTGTGCATTTCCTGTTCCTGTGACCCCGGCTTGATCTGACCACCCGTGCTTTCCGCCTGTACCGACCTCAGCTTGTCCACGACCACTCTTCTGCCTGCTCCCTTCTGTACTTTGCTGCCTGCCTGTTGATGAATCCTGCCTGTGCTTGACCATCCATCCGCCTGCTCCTCTTGTGCCGCATTGCCAGACCGTTGCCGACCCAGCCTGTACCACTAGTCTACCATCTCTGCACGAGCCTCGCTGAAGTCCACTCTGCTAGTACCTACTACCAGCCAAGCCCTCCCTCATGCCATCCCACACTCCCGAGCCTCCTATTCCCACCCTCAGGGGCTCCCGAATTGGGATAGTAAGAGAGGTTGCTCCCCGCACAAACCAGACTCCACCGCCAGGATTGTGACAGTAAGGACAGCCATGACAGTGCGGGGACCCTCTATGGATGAACTGTGCCAGCACCTGGCCGGCCTTACACAGGCTGTGAAGAGCCTACAAGAGGGCTACACGCGACTCGAAGAGCGAGTGCAAGGGCTCTCTGCACCCTCTGCATCTGGGACTGCACCAGCTGCTGCTTGTTCTGTTGTAGCACTACCATCTGAACCTAATGTTCCCACATCTGAACGCTTCTCCAGAGACTGCAGGAAGTTCCAGGTGTTCAAAAATGCCTGTGAACTGTACTTCTCACTCCAGCCCCGTACGTTCTCCCTGGAGACCACCAAAGTGGGCTTTGTGATTTCCCTCTTGCTCGGAAACCCCCAGGCCTGGGCTCACTGACTTCTGAAGCAAAAAGCAGCTGCTGTGTCTAACCTGGCCCAGTTCTTCCATGCCACGGCCCAACTATACGAGGATCCATACCCAAGCCGAAGCCGCCCTCCAGCAGGGCCGGCAGACGACTATGCTACCGAATTCCGGGGTTGGAGCGCCGACACGGACTGAAATGATGCGGCTCTGTCACCAGTTTCGTTTAGGGCTATCTGAGCACTTGAAGGATGAACTTGCCTGAGTCGGGGTTCCCCGTCCTCTGGACATTCTTAATTTGGCCATCCAAATTGATCGGTGGCTTAGGGAACGTGTGGCCTAGAGATCTATGGGCCCATCACGCCCACCTGAATGCTACCCCGGGTGCCGAGTTACCCCAGTCCAGTGCCCTCTGCATCCGAGGCACCTCTGCCGGAACCCATGCAACGTGGACTCCTCCATCCCTCTTACTCATGAAGAGGGACAACGCCGACGGAACAACAAACTGTGTCTCTACTGCGGGGAATCTGGACATTATGCAAGAACCTGCTCAGCTAAGTTACGCAAGTGCCCTACAGTTACGCCTAGTGCCATGTCTGTACCACCACAAAAGACCACTCACTTGGCTTTACCACGTTCTTTGCAGCTCTCAGAAGAGAATATTCCGGTCCACGCGATCATTGACTCGGGAGCTTGCAGCTGTTTCCTGGATCAGACATTCACAGTTCATCACTGGATCCCCTTACAGCCCAAAGCACAGCGGATGGTAGTGCACCTAGCTGACTGATCTACCATTAAATCAGGACTCGTCACACACAAGACCACCCCTCTGCCTGTTACCATGCCCAGTGGGCACCAAGAATTCCTGTGTTTGGATGTTATTTCATTCCTTCTCTTTCCCATCATCTGGCTACAGGCACACAACCCTAACATAAATTGGAGCATGGGTGAAGTCAGGTTCCAATCCTCTTATTGCGCCCAGCCTGCAAACGGGCCCTGAAGTTGCTCCAGCCCTGCTTTGCCTGGACTCTGATCCAAATCCTGAGACCCACCAGGCCGTTCCACCTGCACACCACGCCTTTTTGGATGTCTTTAGTAAGAGGGGTGCAGACAAGTTACCATCTCACAGGCCTTATGATTGCCCCATCGAGCTCCTACCCGGGGCGGAAGTCCCCTTTGGACGTATTTTTCCTCTCACCGATCTCCATCTGGTGGCCCTCACGGCCTATCTAGATGATAACTTGAAAAAAAAAAAAGGGTTCATCCGCCCGTCCACATCCCCAGCAGGGGCAGGAATTTTTTTTTCTTCTACAAAAAAAATAAAAAGGACCACTCCCTGCGACCCTGCATTGATTATAGGGAACTCAATAATATCATGGTAAAGAACCGCTACGCTCTACCTCTGGTACCCAAACTCTTTCAACGGTAGGGGGCAGCTTCCGTGTTCACCAAATTGGATCTGCGAGGAGCCTACAATCTTGTCTGCATCAGGGAAGGCGATGAGTGGAAGACCGCTTTCCGTACTCGTTTTGGGCACGATGAGTACTTGGTCATGCCCTTCGTGCTCTGCAACGTTCCAACA
This sequence comes from Glandirana rugosa, assembly GCA_018402905.1. Classification (NCBI taxonomy): domain Eukaryota; kingdom Metazoa; phylum Chordata; class Amphibia; order Anura; family Ranidae; genus Glandirana; species Glandirana rugosa. The sequence goes on along the minus strand of BLSH010456098.1, from coordinate 7,304 downwards.
CTTTGTGAATGACATTTTTAAAGATTACCTAGACCTGTTTGTGATCATCGACTTGGATGACATTCTGTTTTTTTCTGCCACTCTGGACGATCACCATCAACATGTAGCCAAGGTACTAAGTCGCCTCTATCAGCATGGGCTCTACGCCAAAGCGGAGATGTGTGACTTTGAGCGCTCCAGCATCCCCTTCCTGGGATTAATCATATCAGTCACGGGTGTCACCATGGACCCGCAGAAAGTTGCTGCTATCCTGGAATGGCCCGTACCAGTGGATAAAAAGGGGGTCCAGCGTTTTGTTGGATTCGCCAACTTTTACAGGATATTTATAAGAGGGTTCATCTCACTGATTACCCAGCTTACCAAACAAAGCATTTGCTTCCAGTAGTCCAGCGGGGCACAGGCAGATTTTGAGAAACTCAAGAAACTTTTTACCTCGGCGCCGATTCTGAAACACCCAGACCCAACCTTGCCATACGTCCTAGAAGTGGACGCTTCGGAAAATACAGTAGGCGCTGTCCTCTCGCAGAGACTCCCAAGGCATCCTTGCTCGCAATTTATCGGCGCCAGAGAAGAACTATGACGTTGGGGACAGAGAGTTACTGGCCATTAAATCGGCACTAGAGGAGCGGCACTATCTGTTAGAAGGGGCTGCTCACCCCATCCTCATTTACACCGACCACAAAAATGTAGAGTACTTAAGAACAGGAAAGAGACTAAGACCACGTCAAGCCCAGTGGGCACTCTTTTTCTCTAGATTCTCTTTTCATCTTACTTACAGGCCCGGGCCGAAAAGCACTAAACCGGGCGCCCTGTCCCGGAAGTTCTGTGATCCAGAGAGTACCATTCCACCAGACACCATCCTCCAGCCCAGTAACTTCTTACTCACCCAGGAAGACCTGTTGTTTCGGATCCGACAGTCCCTAGCCGGGACCACCAGTTCTCCTGATCACAGGCTATTAATGAAAGATGGACTGTTGTGGTACAGCAACAACATTTTTGTACCTGAGGGCTACGATTATCTGTTCTTCAGATCTGCCAAGACCACAAACTGTCTGGGCATTTTGGCATACAAAAGACTTTGGAGCTAATTCAGCGCTATTTATGGTTGCCACGGGTGGATGGAGATTGCAAGAAATATGTCAACGTCTGCCCCACTTGTGCCTGAAACAAGAATAAGACCAGGGCCTGGGGGCTGTTAAACCCACTTCCAGTACCTAAGAAACCATGGGCAATGATTGCTATGGACTTAATTGTTGGACTACCTTTGTCAGAAGACTACTCCACAATCTTTGTAGTGGTGGATAGACTAACAAAGATGGCCCATTTCCTTCCGATGAAGGGCACACTGGATGCACCCGAGATAGCAGAGGTCTTTGTCCGGCTCCACGGAGTTCCCATGAAAATAGTATCGGACCAAGGAGTCCAATTTACCACCAGGTTCTGGAGATCCCTGTGTGCCTCCCTAGGCATTGAACTATCTTTTTCCTCATCCTACCACCTGCAGACCAATGGTCAAACTGAAAGGACCAACCAGACCTTAGAGCAGTATTTGCAATGCTTCTTCCCCTTCTCACAGAATGATTGGGTCTCTTTGTTAATGTCAGCAGAGTTTGCGTCTAACATGGTTCATTGCGCCACGGGGCAATCCCCTTATGGCATCCATCCTTTATCCCCAATGTAGTCCCTGAAAGTCCAGTGCCAGCTGTACAGAGTACAGTAAAATTCCTTGAGGATAACAGTAAACTGCTGCAGGAAACCGTGGCCAAGGCCCAGGAGTGTTACAAGGAGACTTAAAAAAAAAAGAAAAAAAGAAAAGAAGAAGGAGGGGGGAGCTGAACCTGGAGCCCAGTGAACGGGTTTGGTTGGCAACAACCAGTGGCGGCTGGTGAAGTTTTAGGATAGCGGGCACCAGGCCCCACCCTTCCTTTTTGACTCCTCCTACTTCTAATAAGCCCCACCCCTTATAGAATAAACCCACTCCGCCCCCTGTATTCCACATATTATGTCAGGAGTACACAGCTCAGCATCACAGGACACAGTATACAGCCCCCGCATCACAGGACACAGTATACATCTCAGCTCACAGGATAAAGTATACAGCTCAGCATCACAGGACACAGTATACAGCCCCCGCATCACAGGACACAGTATACAGCTCAGCTCACAGGATAAAGTATACAGCTCAGCATCACAGGACACAGTATACAGCTCAGCTCACAGGATAAAGTATACAGCTCAGCATCACAGGACACAGTATACAGCCCCCGCATCACAGGACACAGTATACAGCTCAGCTCACAGGATAAAGTATACAGCTCAGCATCACAGGACACAGTATACAGCTCAGCTCACAGGATAAAGTATACAGCTCAGCATCACAGGACACAGTATACAGCCCCCGCATCACAGGACACAGTATACAGCTCAGCTCACAGGATAAAGTATACAGCTCAGCATCACAGGACACAGTATACAGCTCAGCTCACAGGATAAAGTATACAGCTCAGCATCACAGGACACAGTATACAGCTCAGCATCACAGGACACAGTATACAGCTCAGCATCACAGGACACAGTATACAGCTCAGCATCACAGGGCACAGTATACAGCTCTGCATCACAGGGCACAGTATACAATGAAACAGGTGAGGGCAGTTATGCAGCCAGTGACACAGGTGTGGCCAGTTATGCAGCCAGTGACACAGGTGGGGGCAGTTATGCAGCCAGTGACACAGGTGGGGGTCTATACTGTGGGTATACTGTGTCCTGTGATGCTGAGCTGTATACTGTGTCCTGTGATGCTGAGCTGTATACTGTGTCCTGTGATGCTGAGCTGTATAATGTCTGGGTCGTAGTGTCCTGTGTCATATGTCGGGTCGTAGTGTCCTGTGTCATATGTCGAGTCGTAGTGTCCTGTGTCA
>BLSH010456078.1:138127-149736 GCA_018402905.1 Glandirana rugosa | reverse complement strand
AATTTAAATAATCAGAGTGATGATGGAGAGGGGAATGGTCTTGCACAGATGCCCCAAACCTCATCCATCATCTCTCTATTACAATATAGAGTGCCTTAGACTAATGAGTAAGTATGTCAATTAAATTAGAATCCTAAGTGGTATAAACCATATAATGTGTGTATATATATATTACAGATGGATGGACACTCAGAGCTCAACAATTTTCCAAAAAACAGTTCAGATCAATCTCAGAATTAATACCAGCAGGTCTTAGAGTATCTAATCTATGGATCCAGACTGTCTCGTTCCTCGACAGTTCTGGACAAGATTGCCCCCCCCCTCCAATGGGGTTTTATCCGGTCAATGCCGAAGAAAGAGTCCAGACCTGGGTCCCTATTGTGATGTAATCGAAAATGATTGGACAATGTATGATTGGGGAAACCTTTTTTTATATTATTTAATTTCAATGTTTCTTTATTGGGTTTAAATGAAACAGGTAGAGAATGTTACAAGTTAAGAGAGACATTCCAGAGTGCAGTTTCATAGATTACATTGAAGTTTAAAACAGTACATTAGCTTATTCCAGGAGTAAAATGATGAGTGTAGTGCCCTCTTCACAGTAACATTTGTGACTCCTAGGTTAGTTTGGTCAGGTTTGACGGCTCTCTCTTTCAAAGTACTCATCTACCCCCCAATCCCGGCACCCCATTGGGAACATACTGTGCCCCGTGGGATGCGGGGGTAAGGAAGCAGAGAATGGGAGCATGGCAGGGAGGTAGTGGGTATTCAGGGTGCGGGGATATCTCTGAAATATCAAATCAATGCTCTAAATAATTGTAAGATAGAAAGGTAAGAGAGAGGGGGAGAGGGAAGGTGAGGTGAGGGAGAGGGGGAACCATTGTACGTTCTTTTAGCATTATAGTTGAATGGAGCAATGTGTGTGGTTAAGCCATATGTCCCAGCACGCCAGGAATTTAGAGGAAGAGGAATGGGTAGATGCCAAGATTTTTTCCATTTCACATTGGTGGTTTAAAGAGCTAATCATGTCTGTGTATGATGGTATATCAGTGGATTTCCATAGTTTTATGATATTTGTTTTAGCAGCTAGTAGGAGGTGTATTATGATCAGTGTTGCCAACTGTCAGTAAATTTACGGACAGCCCGTAAAAACAGGGCAGTTTTTTTTGGTGTCCGTAATAGTCCGTAGCAGCCAAAAAGTGCCAGTAAAAACGGCAGCCATCAGTTCCGGCCACAGCTGCGCATGTGCAATTACGGAAATCCCTGAGCGGCAAGTGAGAAGATCTGATCCTGACCCTGGGATGAGCTGGACAACCACTCCTCCTGCTGCCAGCTAGTGCCTCTGCCCAGCCCATCTGCCCTCAAATGAGGTTACTGCATTTTCCCACCACACCACTGCCAGCCAGCACCTGACCGGAGCAGACGCTCTGGATGGATGGATCCTCCTGATTCCTGCCTCCCTGCAGCCCTCCTGGTGACAGTGCTGAGTGCAGTACGCTTCCTCTTCAAGCCAGCCAAAAAGAGTCGGGACAGTGAGTGTGTGACTGACACACACACTGTCTCTGCTCACTCTGACAGACAGCCACCAGCCAGGCTGCAGGAGTCCCTCTCTCTTAGTGTGAGTGTGCACTGTATGACTGCAGTGTGCACTGGATAAGTGGCAGGAGGTAATGTATGGATGGTGTAATGGAAACAGGAGGTGATGGGGATGATGTGATGCAGATGGAGGGATGGTGACAGGAAGTGATTGGGGGGATAGTGTGATGGAGACAAGAGGTGATGGAGGGATGGAGACGGGGGGGGTGGTGTCATGGAGATGAGGGGTGATGGAGGGAAGGAGACTGGAGGGATAAAAACAAGAGGTGATGGAGACAGGAAGTCTTTAGAAGTGGGGACGTAAATTCTGGTGATCCTAGTGGCTACCAGGGATTTCACTTCACTTTCTGTCACGGTTTTGGAACAAAAATTAAGGTGAAATCTCTACAATTTGACATAGGTGACAAAACTGATGGACTAAATAATCTGCCCTTAAAATATTTTTTTTACCTTGCCATCTGCCTTAAATCACATTGCTATTTGCACGGTGTACTTGCTTGTAGCCTAACTACTGAAATTTGCACTGAAATCTGTAATTTTGTAACTTTTGTAAAATGCCAGTAAAAACTCGGCTGTGCCAGTAAATTTTGGGTGTTGTGCCAGTAAATTTCAATCTGGTAGGTTGGCAACACTGATTATGATTGTATGTGCCTTGGAGGGGAGGGAAAGGATATTTAGGTGTAGTATCGCTAGTTCTGGGTTTGGGACAATTTGTTGATTACATAGCTCTGAGATTAGTGCAAATATTTTGTTCCAGTATGATCTCAAAGATCTACAGGACCACACTATATGGAGGAGTGTGCCCGATTCTCCGCACCCTCTCCAGCATTTGTCATTTTGGTTCGAGTATATTTTTACGAGTTTAAATGGTGTGTAGTACCATAGGTGCAGTGTTTTTTGGTAATGTTCCCAGTAAATTACACACGTTGTAGAGGAACATGTCGTGAGGAACGTTTTGTTCCACGTCTCCTCTGAAAAGGATTTCCCCAAGGTTTCCTCCCATTTATGCATGGTAGTTGTTTTCGGAGGCAGAGAATGTGCTTGGAGCATCTTATAAAATAATGATATGCCTTTTGCTGTGGGATTATTATTATTGAGGAAGTTATGTATAGACAAGGGTATCTCAAGGTCGAGAGGGACCTTGTGGGTTGTGAGATATTTTTTAATTCTGATGTAGTCAAATAGTGTGCAATCGGGGATTTTGTAGTTATTCTGTAGAGTCGTGAATGAGCATATCTGGGATCCTGCATATAGATGTTTCAGCAAGATAATGCCTCTGTCGCGCCATGGGGCTAGATTAAGGAGTGGGATGGCGTGGTTTAAAACATTTATTGGGGTATCTACTTTTTGGATTGGGTCCTTGATGGAGGTGGGCATAGCCAGTTCTGTCCAGGTTTTGACTGAGATTAGAGTAGTGGGGGAGCTTGAGATAGTGGGGTTAATACCAAAAATTGAAACCAAAATCAAGAACACGGGGACATGACCTCAAACTAACTGGGGGGAAGTTCAAAACTAATCTTAGAAAGTATTATTTTACTGAAAGGGTGGTTGATGATTGGAATAAACTACCAACAGAGGTTGTGAGACAGTCAACAGTAAATGGCTTTAAACATGCTTGGGATAAACATAAATCCATAATCAAACAACAAGGTTAATGTAAAAAAAAAAAAATATATATATAAAAAAATAAATAAATAAAAAAAAAAAAAATAAATAAAAAGGGGCAGACTCGATGGACACTACTCAGTCTTTTTCTGCTGTCACTTTTCTATGTTTCTATGTTTCTATAATACCTAGTTTGGATGTGATGAGGGCCGTCCGTAGATCAGCATGTGGGGTAGATGTTGCTTCTAGATCCGTCCAAATTTTATGTTTAGGAGGGTTCCACCAATGTCTGATTTGATCCAGGATGCATGCCTTATAATAGGCTTGCACGTTGGGGGCTCCCAGTCCTCCTATATTTTTGGCCCTCCTTAATATATTAAATGAGCACCTAGGGGATTTGCGTTTCCAGATATATTGATTGAAATGTTTTTGGATTGATTCCAGGAATGTTTTAGGGATGGGGATTATCAGTGTTCTGAATAGGTATAGAAGCTTAGGAAGGATCAGCATTTTTAGGATGGCTATTCTTCCAGCTGTGTTGAACCCTTGTGACTTAAGTTGTTGAAGTGACTGTGGGAGGTTGATTAGAAGGGGTTTGAAATTGTGTTTATAGAGTTGGGCGGGTTGGGCAGATAGATTGGTGCCTAAGAAGCGGATGTAGTTGTTAGCCCATATGAATGGGAATTCCTTCTGCAGGTTAGCTCGGGTGGTATTCGGTACATTTATGCCAAGGATCTGAGATTTCATGGCATTTAGTTTATAATATGATATTGTGCTAAATTCTGTCAGTAGGTTCTGTGTGTCTGCGAGAGAGATTTTGGGTTCTGTTAGCATAAGCATAACATCATCGGCAAACAGACTGATCCTTTGCTCTTGATTGTGTATTTTGATGCCTTTTAATTTTGGGTGGGTCCGGAATCTGTCGGCCAGGGGTTCCATTAATAATGTGAATATAATGGGCGAGAGGGGGCAGCCCTGTCTTGTTCTGTTTTTTATATAAATAGGAGAAGAAGACATTCCAGATGTGAGGACTGTGGCCGAAGGGTTGGAGTGTAGGGCGAGTATGGCCGTTTGGATTGGGCCAATAATGCCAAAGCCGTTGAGGGCAGCCTTGAGATATCCCCAATGCACCCTGTCAAATGCCTTCTCTGCGTCTAGAGACAGAAGCAGAGAAGGCATATGCCTCTGATTTGCCCAGTGGAGCACATTGATAAGGCATCGGGTAGCGTCAGGGGCTTGTCTGTTTGGCACAAACCCTACTTGGTCAGAGTGTATCAAATGTGGCAATATGGTTTGTAGTCTTAGCGTTAGTAATTTGGCGTATATTTTTACATCCACATTCAATAGAGAAATTGGTCTATAACTCGTAGGGGCGGTGGGGTCCTTGTCTGGTGTAGGCAAGGTCACAATAACAGCATTCAACATTTCACGAGGGAATGACCCAGAGGTAAAGGCCAGATCGAAGGTGTTACATAGGTGTAGAGCTATATCTTCCGATAAGTGTTTGTAGAACTCATTGGTGAAGCCTTCATCTCCTGGGGATTTGTTATTGGGTAGTGTGCGTATTATATTACAAACTTCCTGAATGGTAATTGGGTTTGAGATGGACTGAAGTTGTTTTTTATCTAATTTGGGTTGGTCTTGCTTAAGAACTGATCAATCAGTTCTTGAGTTGGTTGGGGGGTTTGAGTATCTTTACTAAGGTCCTGGTAATATGCTGCGAAGGCATTGGCTATGTCTTTAGGGTTGGTTACTAGAGTACCTGATGTTGGGTGTTTCAATTGTACTATTTTTTGTTTAATTTGTCTGGATTTGACTTGCCTTGCTAACCAGGATCCTGCCTTATTATGTAGGCCATAAAATTTTGATTTCATATATCTTAGATTGTTTTCAAATTTATATAAAAGTAATGATCTAAGTTGTTGCCTCAGGGTCGTTAGTTCTTGTGTTTGTCAGGGTGTTGGGGTGTTTCTTATTTTCCGATTCTTTTGTTGTGATAGTGTTTAGAACCTCTTCGATCTGCCTTGACCTCTGTTTTTTAGCCCTAGCGGCTATCTTGATTAATACACCTCTCATGTATGATTTATAAGTGTTCCACAATACAAATCTATTGACTTCAGGTTGGTCATTAAATTAAAAAAAGTTTCTATGTTCCTGCACAATCAGTTGGTGCAATCTCTGGTCCTCCAAGAGGGAAGAATTTAGTCTCCATTTTGGAAGTGATTTCATGTTGGGGTGGTCAGATAGCTCTGTAGTAATAGGGGCGTGGTCAGACCAGGAGATTGTAGCAATTGAAGTATTCAGTACAGATTGCAATGGGCCCTTTTGCATAAAAAAAAGAATCGATGCGTGAGTATGAAGCATGAGCAGTGGAAAGATGAGTAAAGTCCTTCTCTGCTCCATGGTAGCATCTCCAGACGTCATATAGGTCGTGCTTATGCAGTAGAGCTGCGATTGCTGGGACAGTTTTCCTAGAGGGGGTAGTAGAGTCTAAGTCCGGCGAAATCGCCACGTTGAAGTCTCCTCCGATAATGAGGGTGCCCTGGGCCTGGGATAGAATTTCAGACAGTAGGGGTTTGAGGAAGTTTTTGGTCCTGGTGTTGGGGGCGTAGACATTGGCTAAAGTGTAGGTGTTGTGGTTTATTTCACACATCAAAGTCAAGTAGCGGCCTTGGGGGTCCTGTGTTGATTGTATATAGCGGAAGTTCATAGAGTCTTTGATAGCTATTAAAACCCCATATTTCTTTTTTGGCCCATTGGCTAGGTAGACATGCGGAAAGTGTGGTAGTTTGAATTGGGGGCATTTGCTTGCAGCAAAGTGTGATTCCTGGGCAAAAATAATGTCAGCTTTGGCGTTATGTGCTTCTTTCAATAGGGCGTTGCGTTTAAAGGCACTATTCAGTCCTTTTGCATTAATGGAGATTATTTTCAAAGGCATGACGGAGTATGTGATAGCTTATGCATAGTCTGGCAATGCTGTAATGCATAGGTTAAAATACGGTACCTGGTGCTTGTGGGGATATGGCGGGTCTTGGCGACAGTCCCAATTGTACTCCTGGCTGTGCTGGGAAAAGCTTCTGAGCAACTTTCTGTTAGTTGAGCGCAGGTTAGTCGGATGGTACTTGTCTTGTTGTTGGTTCCTGAGTAAGTGGAGACGGTGGGGGGAGAGGGAGAGAGAGGGTGGAAACAGAGAATGAACATTAGTAAGAAAACCCTAGTGGAACCTAGGGCAAATGTGCAGCAACCTTGCTGCTGGCGTAAACTGGGGTTGTAGGTGCACCAGTGAACAGACTGGTGTAACTGGAAACAAAACATAAGTTTAACTGGAGCGCTTATCCCACACTGGTTGATGTGTGATGGGAGAGCCTTGAGAAGATCAGACTAGCTCAGGAGCTGGTTTAGTGGTAGCGGCCGATTAGGACCACTCGTTGCGCAGGCGTTCTGGTGGGGACTCTGCTTGGAGTTGCATATCCGCAGGGATCAGTTGCCATTCCTTGAACAGCATTATGCCTTTTTCCACGCTATATATAGGGTGGGTTTTTCCATTCCAAGTGATTAAAAGTTTAGTGGGGAATCCCCAACGGCAGATTATGCTGTTGTTGCGTAGGATTTTGGTGAGTGTAATTAATTTCTTTCTGTTCATTGTGGTCTGTTGTGATATATCTGTATACAAAGATATGTTCATGAATTCGTCAGGGACCACAGTGAGCGTTTAGCAACTGCCATAACTCTCTTTCACATGATAGTAGTGGATACGTGCTAGGGTGTCCCTTGGTGCTGTGTCTGGCAGGAATTTGGGTTTTGGTAGGCGGTGTGCTCTGTCTATGCATAGTTCTATATCACTTAGTGATGGTACAAGTGCTTTCATTAAACGCTGTATAAAGTTTGTCAGTTCATTTGGGGGTACCGACTCTGGGATCCCCCTAAATTTTATGTTGTTGCATCTCCCGCGGTCTTCAAGGTCAGTGAGCTTGGTTTGGAGGCGTTGTAATTCAGCTTCTTGTTCAGTGTAAGCGTCCACTAACTCATTGTGTGCAGAGTATAAGTCCGCCATTTTATTTTCTAAGTGCAGGATCCTATCTTCATGCATTTGTACTGTGTCTTGTAAGGGGTTAAACATGTTAGAGAAGTCTCTGAATAACGTGCTCCTGAGGGATAGGAGCATACTCTTCATTGTGTTCTCTGAGATTGTTTGCTCTGTGGCAGGGAACATGTCTATTGTGGGGCCTTGCAGTGAAGGCTGCGTTATGGCCTGTGGCACTATCTTATGGGGGCCTAGCTCCGGGTTCTCTCCCTCCCTCCGCTGCTTTGACTTTGCAGGGCTGCGAGAGGTAGGGGTGGAAGGGGGAGAGATCTCTGCGTTGTTCTCTGCCTGTAAGGGATTCGTATGAAATGCATGGCCTGTGTGGGGTCCGTGGGAGCTACGTTCCCGGCTCCGGCGCCATCTTGCCTTCCCCTCTACTGAGCGGCCGGGAAGAAGTCCGTCAGGCGCTGCGGGATTTTAGTGTCCTTTCTGTGCTTACTCATCTCCCCTCTGTGTCCAGGTGTTCCCCCACTTTGTGCTGTTTTCGGCTCTCCCGTGCCTTGTACATCATAGCTTTGGACGTGTGGGAAGCAGGAGCTCCGAGTTACGCGGCCATCTACTCCGCCGGCCGGACACGCCCCCCCCCCTTTTTATATTATTTAAATGCTCTGCCATCCTTGTACTGAGATGCCTAGTGGTCCTACCCACGTATTGAAGCCCACATGGGCAAATGACCACATAAGTTACGTGGGTGGATTTGCATGAGATAAATTCATTTATATCATACTGCCGACCGGTGCTGTGGAATCTAAAATTAACCACCATTTTATTAGAACACTTTGTGGTTTTACATGCTTTACACCGTTTACAATAAAAGAACCCTTTAACCACTTCACCTCCGGAAGAATTTCCCAGTTTAGGACCAGAGCACTTTTTGCGCACTGCGTCGCTTTAACTGACAATTGCGCGGTCATACGACGTTCTACCCAAACAAAATTTGCGTCCTTTTTTTCCCCACAAATAGAGCTTTCTTTTGGTGGCATTTGATCACCTCTGCATCATTTATGATCACCGCTATAAACAAAAGAAGAGCGACCATTTTGCAAAAAAAAAAAAAAATTCTTACTTTTTGCTAAAATTCAAATCCAAAAAAAATAAATAAAAAAAAAAACATTTTTATTTTGGCTGATTTATATTCTTCCTCATATTTGTCATAAAAAAATCGCAATCAGTGTTTATTGATTGGTTTGCACAAAAGTGGCCGCGTTTGCGGATGGTGAGAATTAATTTCTGGGGTTATTTATTTATTTTTTTTTTACTAGTGATGGTGGCGATCTGCGATTTTTAGCGGTACTGCGATATTGCAGCGGACATGTCGGACATTTTTGACACTTTTTTGGGACCAATGACATTTATTCAGCAATCAGAAATTTAAATGTCCACTGATTACTGTATAAATGTCATTGGCAGTGAAGGGGTTAACCTGCAGGGGGGCGATCTAGGGGTTAACTGTGTTCCCTGGGTGTGTTCTTACTGTGGGGGGTTGGGCTACCATTGGCATAAGATATCTAACTGATCCCAGTGAGAGGGATCAGTAGATCTCCCATGCCCGCACTGTCAGAATGGGGAACCGCCGTGTTTACATCTGCGGTTCCCGTTCTTTGCCTGTGGCCGCTCATCGCGGCTCGCCAGCGGACATCGGGTCCGCCCGAGCCGCGGGCACACTCCTCAGGAGTGTGGCGGGTGTGCGCGCGTGCCCCCTAGCAGCCATTCGCAGATCGCCGTCTTTTTACGGCGATTCGTGGCCAGCGTCCACACTGCAGTGTGGAACTGGTTAAGGTCAAAAAAAGAGGGATTACTTTTGGGTGGATCAATTACATTAGGGATAACCTATTTCTTAAATTTTTTGTTCTACGGTAAATTAATTTTGGATGTTTGGGTAACAGTTTAGCTAAAATACTATCTTGTGATAACAAGGGCCAATGTTTCTTTATTATCTTCTCAAAGGACCACAAGTTTCTCCCAAGAGTGGTAACGAAAGGGAGAAGGTCCTGAGGTGGGAATTGTTTAACCAGTTCCCCACCGCCTGCCGTGTATTCACGGCGGCAGTGTGGATGCTGTGCGCGAATCGTCGTAAATAGTCGGCGATTGCGTACACAGCTGGGGGGGGGGCGCGCGTGCACCCCCAGCGCGGTCATGGCGGTCCCATTCATTGCCGGACCGTTCAGTCAACAGGAATTGACCAATAGATTTTGGTCTCCACTCAGTGCCTCTCCTCAGTGCCTCCACTCAGTGCCTCCCCTCAATGCCTCCCCTCAGTGTCTCCTCTCAGTGACTCCTTTCAGTGCCTCCTCTCAGTGCCTCTCCTCAGTGCCTCCTCTCAGTGACTCTCCTCAGTGCCTCCTCTCAATGCCTCTCCTCATTGCCTCCTCTCAGTGCCTCTCCTCAGTGCCTCCTCCCATTACCTGCCCTCAGTGCCTCTCCTCAGTGCCTCTCCTCAGTGCCTCTCCTCAGTGTCTCCTCTCAGTGCCTCCACTCAGTGCCTCTCCTCAGTGCCTCCTCTCAGTGCTTCCTCTCAGTGGCTACTCTCAGTGCCTCTTCTCAGAGCCTCCACTCAGTTTCTCCTTTCAGTGTCTCCTTTCAGTGCATCTCCTCAGTGCCTCATCTCAGTGCCTCCTCTCAGTGCCTCCTCTCAGTGCCCCCCATCAGTGCCTCCACTCAGTGTCTCTCCTCAGTGCCTCCTCTCAGTTTCTCCTTTCAGTGCCTCCACTCAGTGCCTCCACTCAGTGTCTCATTTCAGTGTCTCCTTTCAGTGCCTCTCCTCAGTGCCTCCTCTCAGTGCCTCTCCTCAGTGCCTCTTCTCAGTGCCTCCTCTCAGTGCCTCCACTCAGTGTCTCCTCTCAGTTACTCCATTCAGTGCCTCCTCTCAGAGCCTCCACTCAGTGCCTCCTCTCAGTGCCTATGCTCAGTGCCTCCACTCAGTGCCTCCAGAAAGTGCCTCCCCTCAGTGCCTCTCCTCAGTGCCTCCTCTCAGTGCATCTTCTCAGTGCATCCACTCAGTACCTCCACTCAGTGCCTCTCATCAGTGCCTCCTCAGTGCCTCCACTCAGTGTCTCATTTCAGTGTCTACTTTCAGTGCCTCCCCTCAGTGCCTTTCCTCAGTGTCTCCACTCAGTGCCTCTCCTAAGTGCCTCCTCTCAGTGCTTCCACTCAGTAACTCCACTAAGTGCCTCTCATCAGTGCGTCCACTCAGTGCCTCTCCTCAGTGCCTTCTCTCAGTGCCTCCTCTCAGTGCCTCCACTCAGTGCTTCCTCAGTGCCTCTCCTCAGTGCCTTCACTCAGTGTCTCCTTTTATTGTCTCCTTTCAGAGTCTCTCCTCAGTGCCTCCTCTCAGTGCCTCTCATCAGTGCCTCTCCTCAGTGCCTCCCCTCAGTGCCTCCTCTCAGTAACTCATTTCAGTGCCTCCTCTCAGAGCCTCCTCTCAATGCCTCCACTTAGTGCCTCCAATCAGTGCCTCTCCTTGGTGCCTCCACTCAGTGCTTCCACTCAGTGCCTCCACTAAGTGTCTCCTCTCAGTGACTCATTTCAGTGCCTCCTCACAGAGCCTCCTCTCAGTGCCTCCACTCAGTGCCTCCACTTAGTGTCTCCACTCAGTTACTCCATTCAGTGCCTCCTCTCAGATCCTCCTCTCAGTGCCTCTCCTCAGTGTCTCCTCTCAGTGCCTTTCCTCAGTGCCTCCTCTAAGTGCCTCTCCTCAGTGCCTCCTCTCAGTGCCTCCACTCAGTGACTCCTCTCCTCTCAGTGCCTCCTCAGTGCCTCTCATGAGTGCCTCCACTCAGTGCCTCCTCTCAGTGACTCCTTTCATTGTCTCCTCTCAATGCCTCCACTTAGTGACTCCACTCAGTGCCACTCCTCAGTGCCTCCTCAGTGCCTTCCCTCAGTGCCTCCACTCAGAGCCTCCACTCAGAGCCTCCTCTCAGAGCCTCTCCTCAGTGTCTCCTCTCAGTGCCTCCTGAGTGCCTCATCAGTGCCTCTCCTCAGTGTCTCCTGAGTACCTCCTCAGTGCCTCCTTTCAGTGCCTCTCCCCAGTGCCTCCTCTTAGTGCCTCTCCTCAGTGCCTCCTCTCAGTGCCAACTCAGTGCCTCTCCTCAGTGCCTCCTCTCAGTGCCTCCCCTCAGTGCCTCCCCTCAGTGCCTCCACTCAGTGCCTCCTCTCAGTAACTCCTTTCAGTGCCTCCTCTCAGTGCCTCCCCTCAGTGCCTCCCCCCAGTGCCTCCACTCAGTGCCTCCTCTCGGTAACTCCTTTCAGTCTCCTCCGTGACTTTCCTCAATGGCTCTCCTCCGTGACTCACCTCCGTGACCCCCCTCCGTGACTCCCCTCCGTG
>BLSH010456078.1:51369-101487 GCA_018402905.1 Glandirana rugosa | reverse complement strand
ATTCGATATTAAAATTTCGAGGGGTTGGTAAATGGGAATGATTTCATATTTATTAAAACGTACATCACAGACCGTCCGTCACGACGAACGATTGGTGGAGTTAGGTACGGTTTAATTCGTGCGGAATTTACTTGGATATCAAAAATGTCGCGTCAACCGGACGTCAATCTTTTGGAAATGTGCCCCAATCTCCCTTTCTGCAAACCTTTTTAGAGACACCCTTTTAGTCTACGTGGGGTATAGTTACGTTATGGGAGAAGAAGAAGGTGACGTGGTAAATTATGACAATATCATGGATTCTTACACTGTCATCTCACTGATGCTTGGCTTGGTCCAGGGAAAGATATAATTTTGTATTAAATGGTGCAGTGGAAGAAGAAGAGGGTATTGCATTGATATGGGGTGCATCTGATTTTCCCACAGAGATTTTTCCAAACGTCTTTCCCTCTAACCCCGTGTAAAGGTTTTCTAACTGCAGGCCAACTGCGCTGTAAAAACTATAGGTTCATTTAAGGCGTGCTTAATTTGGCATGGATTGAGGTGGTTAGCAAGCAGCACTGCCTGCCAGACACTACATGCAAAATTATTTATACTTTAGTAAGGGTAAATGGTTGGGGAGCTTTAAAATTATAGCTTAACCACCTGGTTTTGCCGCCATTGTGAGCAAGGCCTAAAGCGGATCTTCACCCTTTAAATTGACTTCTCTCCTCTCCATCCTGGCCCCCCGCCACCGGTTTCACATATATTATGTGTTTTTTTTTTTTTTTAACAGTTTCGGCCCACCCCCATCCTCCGTAGGGTTGCCACATCATCCCTTTAATCCAGGACACATATGAACTACACAGGTTTTGAGGCTAATTGAATGCAGATAAGGCACCAAGTGAGTTTAATTACCACCTTAATCAGCCACAGAACCTGTGTTATTAATATGTGTCCTGGATTAACGGGATGATGTGACAACCCTAATCCTCCGTCATTTGCCTAGTCGAATGACGTCAGTGCCCCTGGTGCCTCCTACGATATGTGACGATAATCTATCCCCAGAGTCCTGCACATGACCCCGTTCACTAACAGAGGAGGAGGCGGGCCTGGTGGCACATCATCGGAAGGCTGCGCCAGAACCCAGAAAAACTGGCACTGCCTTCTGATGACGCTACAAAAAAAAACATGGCAGTGTGGGACCCTGGGAGAAAAAAAAAATGGGGGAGGTTAACATTCCTCTTTAAACTCACCATACACCATGTGAAATCAGATTGCACAATCTCCTTTAGCTCTACCAGCAACTATGTAGTACAAGGGCCTGCCAGATTCGATACAACTCAGTTGGATAGTTTAGGTTTGTCCTCATATTACATAGTTTTGGTAGATCTCAAGGTGATTGTATGGTCAAATTATGTGTATGGTGAGCCTTATGGTGGCCACACATTGGTTTTATTATCCAGTCGATGCGTGATTTGATCAAAACAAACCTCGTACACACGGGACAACAATCGTATACAACAGGTCCTACGAACGACAAGTTGTATGCAAAATCGATCGTTCGTATGTGCGATTAGAACAGCCGACATACGACGGTCGTACAAGGGGAGTTGTATGAGCAGACTAGAAAACTTGGTCGTACCAACAAGCGGTCATACGACCGTTGTATCGTGTGTACAGAGCAGTTGGTACAACAAGTTGTATTGTGCAAAACACGCATGCTCAGAAGTCAGGAATGGCCGGATGCTAATTACATACACCTGAACGTTCTTTCTGTGGTCGTACGATCGTGTAGTGCAGTCAGTATGCTAGATACAACAGCCAACATACGATTTGAGAGGATCATACGTACGATCGTCATCCTGTGTGTACGAGGCATTACATTTGAAAACAATTGAATAGTCATCCAATTGATTTAGAGTCCATTTAGATCAGCTTTGATCATACCGAGTCAATTGGCCTGGGTGGTAAATTACCAATCGTTTTGCATCGATTGGCAGCACTTGAGACACTTTGATCATGAATACGTATTTGATTAATTTAGTTTATTATGATTGTACAATTATTACATTTGTATCGTAAATTAATGATTGAAATCCACTTCCCCATGTGTGGCATATCAGTTGAATGGATTGTCGACTATAGATCGATTATTCGTTATTAAAGTTTATATGCCTAGACCAAATTTAACATTGTCAGTTCACTTGACGGGAACTAAATATTTTCTATTCTTGATAGCAGGGATGTGGACTAGGAACACGCACAGTTGCTCATCCCTAGGTCTCTGCCGCTGCGTCTATATGTTCATGGCACAGGGCATATTGTGTGAGGACATAACAAGGGTTACTGCAGTGATGTGGCTATTAAATCTATGTGTTCTGCATGGCAGTATATCCACAGAATACTGAAACAAGTGCTAAGTTTAAAATTATTTTAGCAGAGATTTATGAAGAGGGGTTATGGTCTACAGAAACTAATTAGAATGCCTTGCTTGATTTTCTAAGTGCAAAGGTGCAAAGATGAAATCTAATGGGTTGCAGTGTGCAATTGCTTATTATAATGATCCATGTGCTATAAACAATGCTGAATATAAATATAACCACACAACCCAATACCTGTCTAATTAAACCCTACTCAGAACGTCTTTATGATCATAAATACATTGGATGAGGTTAAAAGTCTCCATAGCAGTTAGGATATGTGCAGTGCTGTAATTCAAGCTTACAGCTAGGAACATTTGAAGCTCCATACATAATGCTGTTTTTTTTTTTTTTTTGAATGCGGAATATATCTGAGCTAATTGCAATGCAAGCATGGAGAATATACATTATATGGATCAAATACAAATAGCTGACCTGGCATTCCTAGCCATGTAATTAGTCAAGCATATCGCTAATGGTGTGTGTACACAGTGAGTCAGGCCACGCTGCTTCTGGATTTGTGTTCTCTTCAGCTAGCTCTCAACTAAGTCCAGCTAATGCAAGGCAAACAACAGATCTCGTCAATCCAAGTGCTGATCGGAAATGTCAGATTGTCTTGGGTAAAGCAGAATTCCTAGTATATAGTAGATACAAGGTGGGGGTGTAGTCTCTATGATAGAATTCTGGTCCATTCCATGTTGGTTCCAGGTACACAGCTGAGGTGTAGAGATACAAATTTGGTTATATCTAAGCCTGCGTTCACACAGGGGCAATCCGACTCTGGCGGACTTTGCTAGGCAATTTTTAGCACGACTTCAAGCGACTTACAACGCGACCTTCAGGCCAGGCGACTTTGCCTGTGGCCAATCAGAGCAGGGAGGGGGGTTGCCCTGGATACATTTTTTTCTTTTTACTGTAAAGTCCCTTCAATATAGATGGGGGATCCGACTTGGAGGCGACTTCTATTGAATTCTATGGGCACAAGTCAGATAGAAGTCGCCTTGAAGTAGGTACAGGAATCTTTTCTGAAGTCGCAGCGACTTCAGTAGTGTACATTAAGACGGCTCCCATTCACTTCAATGGGATTTCAGATGTCAAGTGACTTGGGGTGACTCAAGTCGGAGGGCAAGTCGCCCCTGTGTGAACGGGCACTTAGGCTCCATTCAAACCTGAGAGTAACACAGTGACAGCTGCTGCAGCTCGTTTTTTTTTAGCTTCTTTGTGTTTCTTAGTGGAGCGTTTTTGGAGCGGCACCATTCATTTGAATAGGCCTCCCTCTGCTCCAAAAACACTCCAAAGAAGCTCATGTGCCAAATCTTGGCACAGAGTCAGGAGTGTCTGACATTGCGATTTTTGCCGCAATTGTAGCGCGTTTTGTCGCTCCACAATCACGGCACAATCGCATCGCTTTTGGGGTGCCATTAAGAAATAATGGCATTGCAAGCACATCGGCCTATGATTCAAATTGCCTAGGTGTGAACTAGGATTGCAACTAAAGATTATTTTCATAATCGTTTAGTTGGGCGATTATTGTTTTAATCGCATAATAACCTTTGGTGTATAATTTAGTTAATATGTAGAGTTTAACCTAAAAGGCAATTTATTCGTAACTATCTCTATGCAGTGGTAAATATAAATAAACAACTATATGATTGGGGAGCAAAATTTCTAATCCACTCTGAGAATAAGACAGACAAGATATATATATATAAAATAAATACACCCAGAAGTAGGATATATGGGCATTTCAACTAGGAGTTGAGTCAGACATGAAGCTATAGGAAGAGTGAACAGGAGATAGAAATGTTTTAGGCCTCATACACACAGGTGTAATAGCAAAACGTTGGGACCGACGCCAGGCAAAAATCGGCGTCAAAAACGTGATTTCGTTGGCGTTCTGCATCGGCGTTAATGAGCGTTAGTGAGCATCGACGTCAATAGGCGTTTTAAAAAAAAAAAAAAAACATTCCTCTGCTATTTTTTAACCTGAAAATGCTGGTTAACGCTGCTACCGCGTTAATGCGCGTAAGTGATCGTTTTGCCAGCTCAGCATCAAAAACGCCATACCGTTATAGCCTTGGAAAGCGCGGGTCCTGCGTTCAATTTACAGCTTAATAACGCCGATACCATCTACAGCTCAAAAACGTCTGCCTTTTTATGGGGCCATTGAATAACATGGAGAAAATGCTAAAAAAACGCGGCGGTAAAAAACGTCCTGTGTATGAGGCCTTATAGTAAAGTAGTATTTTTTTCATGGATATGATGATTTTAAATATAATGCACAATACTAGTAAAATTTTACTTTAAACACTTCAGCCCCGGAAGGATTTCACACTTTAGGACCGGAGCCCTTTTTGCGATTCGGCGCTGCGTCGCTTTAACTGACAATTGCGCGGTCGTGCGACGTTGTACCCAAACGAAATTTGCGTCCTTTTTTTCCCACAAATAGAGCTTTCTTTTGGTGGTATTTGATCACCGCTGCGTCATTTCTGATCGCCGCTATAAACAAAAGAAGAGCGACAATTTTGCAAAAAAACCCAAATTTCTTACTTTTTGCTAAAATACAAATCCAAAAAAAATAAATAAATAAACTGTTTTTTTCATCGGTTTTGGCCGATTTATATTCTTCCTCATATTTGTGATAAAAAAAATAGAAATTGGCGTTTATTGATTGGTTTGCGCAAAAGTGGTCGTGTTTACGGATGATGAGAATTCATTTTTGGGGTTTTTATTTATTTTTTTATTTTTTACTAGTAATGGCGGCGATCTGCGATTTTTAGCGGTACTGCGATATTTCAGCGGACATGTCGGAACATTTTGACACTTCTTTGGGACCATTGGCATTTATAGAGCGATCAGTGCTATAAAAATGCACTGATTACTGTGTAAATGCCATTGGCAGTGAAGGGGTTAACCTGCAGGGGGCGCTCTAAGGGTTAACTGTGTTCCCTGGGCGTGTTCTTACTGTGGGGGGAATGCCCTAACAGGAGAAGGGAAGCGATCACACCTTCCGTGTAGAGGAAGGCTGTGATCACAGCCCTTCCCCCTCACACAGAACGGAGGTCCGTGTTTACTTACATGGACCTCCGTTCTTTCACTCCGGGGGGGGGGGGGGGGCATCGCCGGTGGCCGGCGGAGATCGACTCCGCCGCACCCACTCCCTGGCCCTCCCCGGACACAGTGAGCGCGCGGGCGCGGCGCGCGCGCGCTCATTGTGCGCGATCTGGCAGCCTCCGTCAAATGACAGCGATTTGCCTTAAAGAGCCACTTTGCCGCCGTCAAATGCCGATCTGCGGTCGGCAAGTGGTTAAATGTAATTGTAATGCCTTCTATTACTTCAAGTCTGTCAGCCTCCACCTTCTCTGGGTTCAGATGCTGATATTCCCTGCACCCAGTCTTTAAAGTATTTTTGTTTTTTAAACAACAAAAACGTTATACTTGCTTGCTCTGTGCAATGGTTTTGCACAGCACAGCCCTGATTCTCCTCTTCTGGGGTCCCCCACCGACGCTTCTAGCTCCTTCTGCCGTCAGAGAGCCCCTATAGCAAGCGGTAAAGTGTAATATAGAGAGCCCCTATAGCAGTGGTTCTCAACTCCTGTCCTCGGGTCCCACTAAGGGCCGGTTCACATTGTAGCGAGGCGGAGCGGCGCGGAGCGGCGCGATGCGGCGCTCCAGGCGATCTCAAAGCGGCTTGCTAGGAGACTTCTATCATAGAAGTCAATGCAAGCCGCCTGAGATCGCCCTAAAAATAGTGCAGGGACCATTTTTCTAATGCGGAGCGAAGCAATTCGCTCCTATTAGAACGGTCCCATTTGCACAGCATTGAGGCGAATTGTCAGGCGACTCAAGTCGCCTGACAATTCGCCTAGATGTGAACGGGGCGCGAAGTCGCGCCGCTCCGCCCCGCTGCAGTGTGAACCGGCCCTTACAGGCCAAGTTTGCAGATATCTGAAATACATCACAGATGATATCATTTGCTGCTTAGTGATTGCAGTATTCTAGTCTGCATCTCCCCAAGGTAATACTTAAAATCTGGCCTGTTGGTGGGTCCCGAGGTTAATTGATTAGTTGTTTCGGCCCTAGTGTAAATGGAGCCTATCTAAATGTTTCATTGGATGATACAAATGGTTGCACAGTGACCACATTCTCATGCTGATTGCTTGGTCTCTGGGTATCATTTAGCAACCCCTAGTTTGAGCAAATAGGCCTTGAAAAGGACTCTTCCTATGCTTTTTTTCCATTTGGAAGGTAACTGTAAATCAGGGGTAGGCAACTTTAAAGATGTGGAGATCTACCTGAACAACATGGGAGAAGTCAAAGATCCCTGGGCACAGTGTCGCCGCCTCACACCTGATTTAAACCTCAAATTGCCATAACTACTGTGTTACAATTGCGTGGCAATTATGGGTTTAAATCCGGTGGTGAGGAGGCAGTATATCACCTTCTCACAACCTGTCAAACACACTCGGATCACTTTTCAGAGGAGCAGCAGTGCCTCTTGCACTTGTGAATGAGCCCTTAGTTGCATTTGGCAGCTCATTCACACGTAAAGTTTTGGTGGGGGGGTGGGGTGGTAAAGCAGCAGCCAAAGGTGTACACATTCCATAACAGGAATTAAACTCCCTGTTGCTTTTGGTGGGTGCTACTGTTTGCCAATTGCCAGCAACCATGACGGGGCTTATAACTCCCGCTGCGGCTGCGCTATGTGTACACTCCTGGCCACTGCAGCTAAAGGGGGTGCAGTCGGGGTGGGGGTGATAAAAACACGTCTTGACTATGGGTTTTACCACCCACCAAATGTTATTGTTCTGAGTCCCCTATAAGGCTGCTTTCACACTGCTTTGCTGTGATTTACTTGCACCATGGGTGCAGCGCATCTGCAACTTTTCTGGGTTAGCTGCACTTTGCCATAGACTTCTATTATAACCTGCAGGTGTGGTGCTCTTTGTGAAAACGCACCAAAACTCCTGCATTCAGAAGGAGCACCACACTCGCAGGATATAATTTGAAGTCTATGGTTAAGCGCAGCAAACCTGCAGGTACACTGTTGGAAAGCAGCCCTATACTATTATGCCCAGTGTATTGCTTCACACTGACCTGAAGATCTCTTAATTCCTGCTGCTGGCACCACTCTGGAGACCACTAGCCAGGATAAGAGGTGGAGTGCAGTTGGTAGCATTCCACACGGGACAGGAGCCAGCACTACAGAGGAGGCAGTGGCTTATGTGCCTCTTGATCCCAACTACAGCTCCAACTTTGCAAGTAGTCCCTCTGCATTGCACTCTGTTTGATGCTCTGGAATGGCGGGTCAGCAAGCCCAGACCATTATCTACCAGTCACCTGTCTGCGATCTACTGGTTGCTGACCCCCGATGTAAATGGTACAAAGAGATCATTTATTAGCAAAAAGCCCACTTAACAATTGTATTTGCACCAAATGGAAAAGAAAAAAAAGGACACTTGTTTCCTGTGATTTCAAACCCATCTATGTACGTAACACCTCACTGACTGTGAAGAACAATGTTTGTGGGTAATAATTTACACAACTAGCATATATGTTTTCTGCATGTATGCTATCCTGAGGTTATCTGATGCGTTTATTAAGGTTAGTAGTGTAAAACTGTTGTCGCCTAATCGCATAGCACAGGAACTCATTTTGTAAAGCTAGTTGTTTTTTTTTCTTCATATACCATAATGACTGATTTAAAAAATAAAAACAGATTCCTCAATCCACACAAATAAGATGGATGGAGGAATCCTCCCCGCGGAGACATATTGGGGTTGATTTACTAAAGGCAAAGAGACTGTGCACTTTGCAAGTGCAGTTGCAGGGGCAGCTCTGCTGACTTCCATCATCCAATCATGTGCAAGCAAAAATACATTTTTTAAAAATTTTCCTTGCAGGTAATTGGGTATTTTTTGATCAGACGGTCCCTTCATCTCTATGGACTGGCGAGTGTAAAGGGACTTGTGTCCGTTTATACCCGTCTACCTCCAATCCAGTCCGCTAGTAGTCGAGTATAAATGGAGAGCTGATTTGTTTACAATAGACCACCCATAGAGCAGAGCAGGCTTGGTCCGTGTCCACTCTAGATAAACTGAGTGGACAGCGACCTGTCATCCGCCTGCTCAGCAAAGGATCAGTGGAGAGAACCCCTGCTGAGCAAAGTGGATCTACCCCAAGTGAAAGTAGATTGAAAAACGCAAAACACAAATTGCAGCAAAAACGCACTACATGCTTTTCTGCAGCTTCTCCATTAAAGTCTATTGAACCAAAAATGTACAGTTTTACTTTTAAAAAAGCCCCTGAGGCTCCATTCACATTTGAGTGTTTGCAATCCCAAAACGCTGTGCAAAAATGACAAATCGCACAACTCTTGTTCAGGTGCCATTGTACCTAAATGCGGGTGTGATCTTGCAACGATTCTAAAGTGTGGTAAACCGCAACACACAAAGCTGTCACCCAAGCTTTGCTCATTGCGATTGTGCTGGGATTGCAGCGCGATTTATCACGGTAAAATCACACCAGTGTTTACAGGCAGTTGAAATGAATGGCACCTGAACAAGCATTGTGCGATTTGTCATTTTTGCACATTTTCCAATTACAATCGCTCTCGGTTCGTGTGAACCACTGCGGGTGTCAATGTTAGCTTAAAGAGGAAGTAAACCCATATGGGGGTTACTTCATCTGTTACCCTGCAATGTAAAAGCATAATGGGCTAGTATGCATCGCATATTAGCCCATTATGTGCCACTTACCTGCATTGGAAGCCCGCGATGTCCAGCGATGTCTCCGCTCCAGGCCGCGTTCATCTTTTGCCCCTCTTCCTTCCGGGCCGCGATCTCCGGCTCTGTGACTGGCCGTAGTCGCGCAACGTCACTCCCGCACATGCGCGCTGGAGCTGCCAGTCACAGCACGATCTCAGTAAAGGAACGGCACAGAGGCCGTTTCTTTACTGCGCATGTGCCCAATGACGTGGGCACATCACGGTACACTGTATATCTCCTGGATCGTGCAGGTTTGGGAGATAAGCAGGGAGCCTACAGGTAAGCCTTATTATAGGCTTACCTGTAGGTTAAAGTGGTTGTCACGGGTTGACAACCACTTTAATGACATAAAAATGGTTTGCAAAACGCAATGCGATTGGCCGAATCGGATCGCATAGGTGTGAACACCCATGTGATCCAATTCCAGTGCAGCAAAAAAAAAGGTGCATGCACTTTTTTCGTGTGGGTGCTGTGTAATTTGAGCCATACAAAATGTATTGCTCAAATCACTCCACACAGACATCGCTTATCATGTGCACAGGAATGCGGTGTGATTCCTGTGCAAATCACATGCGGTGTTCCGCATGCACTAGTGTGAACCCAGGCTAAAATCTGACTTTGGGCCTGCTTCCTGAGCCTTATTTATTAGTTAGTGAAGTAGGAAGAAGTGGAGCCAAGCTTGACTTGCACACAAATGGGCAAGATCTGAGTTTAATTTCAGCTGCCTATAGATCTTCTGATTGGTTTGACATACAGTTTGTATGTAATTGTTTATAAGATGTTCAATTTAAAGCAGAACTTCTGTCCAATTAGTATGGTGGCCCTGCCCCTTCTCAGCCTCCACGATAATAGTGATAGATATACTCCACTGCTCCGCCTTCCGGTCCTGGCAGGGCCCATCAGCACATCTGAGCACAGGCGGTTTATGGTGCATGCACAAAGGCAGGGAGGTCTTCAGATTCAATTGCAGTAGTGCCGCTTTGCAGCACAAATAAAGCAGTTACCAAAAAACAAAAACAAAATTCAATTTCTAATGGAGGGAGAGGAGGCAGGGCAGCCCATCAAGAGGGTGAAGGTTTGCTTTAAATTGGCCAGATTTTTGAAAGGTTTACTTTAAAGTGGCTGTAAACCCTCACATATACCCAGTGAAGTGAACAGCCTCAGATGATACACAGAGATGAAACAAATCTTCCTATATAAGTTTTACATATATATCTGCTGTCTTCAGCTTGCTATATTGTTTAGAAAGTGCACATCCTGTTAGAGATTTTTTCTTCCTGTTCAGCACTGGGGGTGGATTCCTGGCATACAACCAAGACAGCTGATTGGAGGAAAGGCACACACCCCCTCTCCACAAAGGAAGGAAGGAATGTGCAGAGTTGTGCTCTGACAAGACAAGCTCTCTGCTAATCTTTTTATATCAACCTCCCTCGACATAAATTTCAGGCTGGTTCTATCTCGGTTGTCGGAGAACTTGTCAGACGTTATCATGCTGATAACAGAAGAATGGAGCAGGGGAAATACACTGGAATTAGGGCTTTGTAGAGAGATAATAAAACACTACAGATATATGTGCCCAAGTCAGTAGGTCGCGGTGCTTATCAGTATTAATCCATTTGAATGGAAAACCAGCACGCATTGTGAACGCTTGCTAATACATGTGTGCTTTAGTGCACCACAAAATACAAATAAATACACTTAAAAAAGGGCACTGTCCATGAGGAACTGAACTGTGGGAAAAAAAAGCAGAGGGCAAAAAACTTTTGCCAGTATTGACTGTGGTCTCCCTGCAGCTGATCCTGCACTTATTACTGATGGCAGTCTTGGTAGAGGCAATTTTTGGTTTCTTTGCGTCAGAACCACCAGCAAGGAGAAAAGCCACTGGTACCCCATATGTGGCCTGCTGGGGGTCCAATTATACTGATTGTGGCTGTATCAGATGAAGATCTTCTAATGCAGGGGCTGTCAACATGAACCCCCAAGGGTAGATTTGACAGGTTCAAGGAGTAAGACTGCCAGTCAAACTAACCATAAACAGTATACTAGTTTGAAACCTAAACCATTTATAAATCAAGTGCTTTGTAGAGTAATATAACCTCTTACCTCTGCCTTTTCCCCTGTGGATTCATAGCTGTCATCCCTGGATATATTCGAAGAACTAATGTGTTTCAAAAGTACAGTAATCCTTTTGATTTTGCTCAGCTTGGCATACTCTTCTGTTTTGCTAGTCTTGGTTCATTAAACTAATAATGGTAAAAAATGTGCTGCCATAGCTTTTTCTGCAGAAAAAACTCCAGTTCCAATCTCGTGCCCAACTTTGACGGCAGAAAAAGACTGAGTAGTCCATTAAGTCTGCCCATTTTTTTTTCATTAACCTTATTGTCTGACTATAGATTTATGTTTATTCCAAGCATGTTTGAAGCCGTTTACTGTTGACTGTCTCACTACCTCTGTTGGTAGTTTCCAATCATCAACCACCCTTTATAACCACTTTCCGACCGCGTAGCGACTATAAGCGGCGATAGTGAGGCTCTGTCCCGCAAATCGCTGCTTATAGTCCTCACTCGCTGGCACGACACTAGGGAGCGCTCGCTCCCTGAGCGGGGCTGCAGGTCGGGTGGACTCGATGTCCGCCGGTGACCCGGGATCACCTGTGACAGAGCTAGAACAGGGAACCGCCGATGCAAACACAGCGGTTCCCCGTTTTGACAGGCAGCATGATACAGATCTACTGATCCCTGTAGCTATGATTAAGCATCAGATATAGACGTGAAACGCGTCAGATTTGGTACCTGGGGTTTGTCCCCCAATATGCTCTGCTTGTATGTCATTTGATTTTACCAATAAACGGCAATTTTTGGAGTGCGGCTGTCTGAAGAACTTTTCTCAGTATCTACTGATCCCTGTACTCGGGATCAGTTAGGTCTCTGGTGCCCCTGGCAGCCCAGCCCCCATACAGTTAGAACACACACAGGGAACACAGTTAACACCTTCACTGCCCCCCTGCAGGTTAACCCCTTCCTTGCCAATGACATTTATACAGTAATCAGTGGATATTTAAATTTCAGATCGCTGTATAAATGTCATTGGTCCCAAAAAAGTGTCAAAAATGTCCGCTGCAATATCGCAGTCCCGATTAAAAATTGCTGATCACCACCATTACTAGTTAAAAAAAAAATTGTAAAACCGCCAGAAATTAATCTCATGGTTTGTAAACACGACAACATTTACGCAAACCAATCAATATTCGCCGATTGCGAATTTTTTTTTTTTGTACCAAAAATATGAGGAAGAATATAAAAAAAAATCAATAAATGTATTTTTTATATATTTTTTTGGATATGTATTTTAGCAAAAAGTAAGAAATATTGCTTTTTTTGCAAAATTGTCGCTCTTTTTTTGTTTATAGCAGTGATCAGAAATGACTCAGGGGTGACCAAATACCACCAAAAGAAAGCTCTATTTGTGTGGAAAAAAGGACACAAATTTTGTTTTGGGTACAAAGTTGAACGTCTGCGCAGTTGTCAGTTAAAGCAACGCAGTGCCGAATCACAAAAAGTGCTCTGGTCCTAAGGTAGGAAATCCTTCTGGGCTGAAGTGGTTAAAGTGGATGTAAACCCGAAAAAAAATTTTAATAATTCTGCCTGGTAGAGTATAGCATGTCATGTCATCTGTGCCCAGTCTTGCCACAAAAAAGTTAATCCAACTGTGAGTAATGACCTTATCTTTTTTCAGGAAGAGAAAGTCAGACTAACAGGGAAATACACAGACGTATCAGCCCCATGCTCTATGAGTGAGAAGCAATTTTCTTATCTCCTTCATGGAGCAGAGAAAGTTTTACACTCCCCTCTCCCTCCCTCCTCAATCTCTCAGTATAGAGGTGGATGGGGAGGCTTGTGACATCACAACTCCACCCACCGAGTTCCAGCAAACAGAGCCACACACGGATTTCAGGGTTTTACAGAGCTGCAAGTGCTTACAGGAAGGACATTTGCAAGGTAGGGATACATGCAGGAGGCTTGCATGTATATATCCACTTCCCGACCGCCGTATGCAAAATGACGGCCGGGAAGTGGCTTAGTTATCCTGACTGGACGTCATACGACGTCCTCAGGATAACAAGCCGCCGCACACCCGGGGGGCGCGCATCGCGGCGATCGGTGGTGTGGGAGGGCAGTCTGACCCCCCGCAATACCGATCTCGGTAAAGTGCTTCCATCCAAAGCACTTCACCATGTGATCAGCCGTGACCAATCACGGCTGGTCACAGTGTAACACAGGAAAGCCATTTATCGGCTTTCCTGTACTCAGGTCTGCAGACCTGAGGAGTGGAGAGCCGATCGGCTGCTCTCCTGACAGGGAGGGTTTGTGCTGATGATTTTTCAGCACAGCCCTCCCTCGGATTGCCACCCTAGACCACCAGGGATGCCTGCCCAGGGACCACCAGGGATGTGCCCACCCAGGACCACCAGGGAGCCGACCAAGGACCACCAGGGAGTCAATCTGGACCACCAGGGAGACCCCCCTAGACCATCAGGTAAGAGACATAGTGCCCAATGTGGATGGCACTCAGTGCCACCTTCAGATGCCATCCTAGACCACGAGGGAATGAGCCCCTATCAGTATATATGCCCACATCAGTGCTTACCAGTGCCCCTATCAATGCATACCAGTGCCACATATCAGTGCCCACCATTGCCACCTACCAGTGCCCACCTATCAGTGCCCATCAGTGCCACCTATCAGTGCCCAGTGCCGCCTATGAGTGCCAATCAGTGATGTCTATGAGTGCCCATCAGTGCTGCTTAGCAGTGTCCGTCAGTGCTGCATATCAGTGCCCGTCAGTGCTGTATATCAGTGCCACCTATCAGTACCCGTCAGTGCTGCTTATCAGTGCCGCCTAACAGTGCCCCTCATTGCTGCATATCAGTGCCGCCTCATCAGTGCCAATCAGTACTGCCACATCAGTGCCCGTCAGTGTAGCCTCATCAGTGCCCCCCAGCGATGGAGAAAATTTACTTATTTACAAAGTTTTGTGACAAAAATAGAGAATTTTTTTTTTTTTTCAAAATTTTCGGTCTTTTTTTATTTGTAGCGCAAAAAATAAAAACCGCAGGGGTGATCAAATACCACCAAAAGAAAGCTCTATTTGTGGGAACAAAATGATAAAAAATCTGTTTGGGTACAGCGTCGCACGACCATACAATTGTCATTCAAAGCGCAACAGCACTGAAAACTGAAAATTGGTCTGGTAGTAAAGTGTTCTAAGTGCATAGTATTGAAGTGGTTAAACATTAATATTATGCCATTAGTTTATACTGGGTGAGTGGTGGGTTTACATCCACTTTAAGTAAAATAATACTTTCTAAGATTAGTTTTGAACTTTCCTCCAGTTAGTTTGAGGTCATGTCCATGTGTTCTGGATTTTGGTTTCATATTGTAAAGGCTGCCTTCCTGAACCTTATTCACCCCCTTGATGCATTTAAAGGTTTCAATCATGTCTCCCCTTACCCTCCTCTTCTCCTTCCTGCAACCAGTTTTCTATCCAGGTACATACCATGTCATCATTGCCAAAAGAACTTAATTTGTAGGTTAATAGTTTGTGGGGTACTGTATCAAATGCCTTAATGAAATCTAGATACACAATGTCCACAGACCTTCCTCTATCCAAATTAAAGCTCACCTCCTTATGGATTGTTAAAAAGTTGGTCTGACAAGAATATTTCTTCATAAATCCATATTGTTTAGTACTAATGATAATATTTTCATCAGCAAATTATTGGATATGCCCCTTATCATTCCTTCCAATAGTTTATATACTATTGATGTTAGGCTGACTGATCTGTAGTTACCAGATATACAGTATCTCACAAAAGTGAGTACACCTCTTACATTTTCGTAAATATCTTACTCTATCTTTTCATGTGACAACACTGAAGAAATGAAACTTTGCTACAATGTAATGTATTGAGTGTACAGCTTGTATAACAGTGTAAATTTGCTGTCCCCTCAAAATAACTCAACACACAGCCATTAATGTCTAAACTGCAGGCAACAAAAGTGAGTGAAAATGTCCAAATTGGGCCCAATTAGCCATTTTCCCTCCCCGGTGTCATGTGACTCGTTAGTGTTAAAAGGTCTCAGGTGTGAATGGGGAGCAGGTGTGTTAAATTTGGTGTTATTACTCTCTCATACTGGTCACTGGAAGTTCAACATGGCCCCTCATGGCAAAGAACTCTCTGAAAATCTAAAAAAAGAATTGTTGCTCTACTTAAAGATGGCCTAGGCTATAAGACCATTGCCAAGACCCTGAAACTGAGCTGCAGTGTAGTGGCCAAGACCATACAGCGGTTTAACAGGACAGGTTCCACTCAGAACAGGCCTCGCCATGGTGGACCAATGCAGTTGAGTGCACGTGCTCAGCATGATATCCAGAGGTTGTCTTTGGGAAATAGACATATGAGTGCTGCTGCAGAGATTGAAAGGGAGGGGGGCAGCCTGTCAGTGCTCAGACCGTACGCTGCACACTGCATCAAATTGGTCTGCATAGGTGTCATCCCAGAAGGAAGCCTCTTCTAAAGATGATGCACAAGAAAGCCTTGCTGAAGACAAGCAGACTAAGGACATGGATTACTGGAACCATGTCCTGCGGTCTGATGAGAACAAGATAAACATATTTGGTTCAGATGGTGTCAAGCGTGTGAGGCAACAACCAGGTGAGGAGTACAAAGACAAGTGTGTCTTGCCTACAGTCAAGCATAGTGGTAGGAGTGTCATGGTCTGGGACCGCATGAGTGCTGCCGGCACTAGGGAGCTACAGTTCATTGAGGGAACCATGAATGCCAACATTTACTGTGACAATACTGAAGCAGAGCATGATCCCTTCCCTTTGGAAACTGGGCCGCAGGGCAGTATGCCAACATGATAACAACCCCAAACACACCTCCAAGATGACCACTGCCTTGCTAAAGAAGCTGAGGGTAAAGGCAATGGACTGGCCTAGCATGTCTCCAGACCTAAACCCTATTGAGCATCTGTGGGGCATCCTCAAACAGAAGGTGGAGGAGTGCAAGGTCTCTAAAATCCACCAGCTCTGTGATGTCGTCATGGAGGAGTGGAAGAGGACTCCAGTGGCAACCTATGAAGCTTTGGTGAACTCTATGCCCAAGAGAGTTAAGGCAGTGCTGGAAAATAATGGTGGCCACACAAAATATCGACACTTTGGGCCCAATTTGGACATTTTCACTTTTGTTGTCAGCGGTTTAGACATTAATGGCTGTGTATTGAGGTATTTTGAGGGGACAGCAAATTTACACTGCTATACAAGCTATACACTCACTACTTTACATTGTAGCAAAGTTTCATTTCTTCAGTGTTGTCACATGAAAAGATAGAATAAAATATTTACAAAAATGTGAGGGGTGTACTAACTTTTGTGAGATACTGTATATGCATATCTCAACCCTTTTTTTGAATATTGGTATCCTTAAAATATAGGAATAGGGGTTTGGATACAACGTGGCTACGTTTTTTGAGGACTCTTGAGCGTAGGCCATCTGGTCCTGTTGATTTATTCACATTAAGGTTTTTCTAGTCTGTTCTGAACACTGGTCTCTGTCAGCCACAAGGGTATATTCAATAAAATGTTATTAACATTACTGTCTTGTTTATTATATCTCTCTTTTTAGGGAGAAGAATGTGTATTTTATACAGTTGCCTTCTCCCTGTCACTTGTGACCAACTTCCCTTGTTTATCATTGTTTCTACATAAAAGAGCCAACAAACATTTCAGTCAATCAGTAGTTCTTCTTGACAAGTTATGGCCAGCGGCCTTGTCGCCAGTGCATGGGCATGTGATCACATGAGCACCCGTGAGGCCTAGAGCAATATTTTCTGCAAGAAAGGAAGGTATTTCAGAACTTATTTTGCATGAATTAAGCTGGATACACACTATCCAATGTTCTGTAGGTTTTTTCCTTTGGATATACCAAAACCATACAGTTGTATGCTAAGGTTTGGGAACCCCTGACAATTTCCATGATTGTCATTTTTAAATATTTGGGTGTTTGGATCAGCAATTTCATTTTGATCTATCTGAAGGATACAGTAATATTTCAGTAGTGAAATGAGGTTTATTGGATTAACAGAAAATGTGCAATATGCATCAAAACAAAATTAGACAGGTGCATCATTTGGGCACCCTTGTCATTTTGTTGATTTGAATACCTGTAACTACTTAGCACTGATTAATTGGAACACACAATTGGTTTGGTGAGCTCATTAAGCCTTGAACTTCATAGACAGGTGCATCCAATCATGAGAAAAGGTATTTAAGGTGGCCATTTGCAAGTTGTTGTTCTCTTTGACTCTCTTCTGAAGAGTGGCAACATGGGGGCCTCAAACAACTCTCAAATGACCTGAAAACAAAGACTGTTCTACATTATGGTTTAGGGGAAGGCTACAAAAAGTTATCCCAGAGGCAAAGGCGAAGGATGGTGAGAACGATGAAAAACAGCCCACAGACCACCTTCAAAGACCTACAACATCAACTTGCTGCAGATGGTGTCACTGTGCATTGTTCAACAATTCAGCGCACTTTGCACAGAGAGAAGCTGTATGGGAGAGTGATGCGAAAGAAGCCTTTTCTGCACACACGCCACAAACTGAGTCGCTTGAGTTATGCAAACGCACATTTGGACAAGCCAGCTTCATTTTGGAATAAGGTGCTGTGGACTGATGAAACAAAGATTGAGTTATTTGATCATAACAAGGGGCGTTATGCATGGCGGCAAAAGAACACAGCGTTCCAAGAAAAACACTTGCTACCCACAGTAAAATTTGGTGAAGGTTCCATCATGCTGTAGGGCTGTGTGGCCAGTGCCGGTACTGGGAATCTGGTTAAAGTTGAGGGTCACATGGATTCCACTCAATATCAGCAGATTCTTGAGAATAATGTTGAGGAATCAGTCACAAAGTTGAAGTTACGCCAGGGCTGGATATATCAACAAGACAACGACCCAAAACACTGCACAAAATCTACTCGGGCATTTATGCAGAGGAACAAGTACAATGTTCTGGAATGGCCATCCCAGTCCCCAGACCTGAATATCATTGAACATCTGTGGGGTGATTTGAAGCGGGCTGTCCATGCTCGTCAACCATCAAACCTAACTGAGCTGGAGATGTTTTGTAAGGTGGAATGGTCCAAAATACATTCGTCCAGAATCCAGACACTCATTACAGGCTATAGGAAGCGTCTAGAGGCTGTTATTTCCGCTAAAAGAGGCTCTACTAAATATTGATGTGATTTTTCTGTTGGAGTGCCCAAATTTATGCACCTGTCTAATTTAATTTTGATGCATATTGCACATTTTCTGTTAATCCAATAAATCTCATTTCACGACTGAAATATTACTGTGTCCTTCAGTTATTTGATAGATCAAAATGAAATTGCTGATCCAAACCTCCTAATATTTATAAATGACAATCATGGAGATTGTCAGGGGTTCCTAAACTTTAGCATACAACTGTATAATATGATGTAAAACCTTAAGAGTTTCAATTTGTTTGTAATCAGGTAGGCCCATGCACTAAATCTGAAGGAAATCTGACACCAAAAGTTGGATAGTGTGTATGGGGTCTTAGTTTGATGGGCCACAGATGGCACTATAGAGGAGCATTATCAGTTTTATGGGTTTTCGTCTGGTTTTCTGCCATCAGTTGTAAGACCTAAAGTCTTTCCTGCTAGTGGTCTTGGTTATCATTTGGTAGCAAACTAGTGCATTAGCCAATTTGTTATTTACCTTGTCACTAAACCAATGGTTCTGGTTGATTTATTGAGGGGAGTTACAGGTCTTGCCCTTTATTATAATAGGTGTGTGTCACTCTTTATACTCTGCTGTACACATATTTTCCCTTCATAGTGAAAGCTGTGTTTTGCTGCATTCAGAAAGCTACTACACATGCCAATTAACCCCAGGTCATAGGCAGATAATGATATATTGGTGACTGGGGGTTGCAGATAACTTGACTTCAAGCTTCTATTGATTCTAGCTATTCTAGCTATAGCCTCTATCACTTAAGAGTTGAGAGGGGTGTTTACTTACAGCCCAACACAGTTACATTATTATAAACAAAGGAAAATGTGGTCCTGGGACTTTAGATGAGACATGCCACATACGAACAAAAGTACAAGAGTAACTTTTTCTTTTTTTTTTACTGTGTCTACAAACTGCTGTATTGATCTCTTGACTGGTATTGGTTTTGTTGCATCTCAGATATATATATATATATATATATATATATATATATATATGTGTGTATAATGTTCCTAGGATTTTGAATTTATGATTACAGCAAAAAGGTAATGCTCATGATTAAACATCATTTTTTGTTTATAATCAAAAAAGCCACATTTTTAAAAAAAAACAATAAGGGCCTGACTCTACTTAGGCTGCATTCACATGGCAGCGTATTTAATGGCGGGCAGGTTTGCAGCAAATCTTCAACTTTTTCAATGTATTTGAGCAGGCAACATTCGATCTTTATTTAAACCGTGCCAACAGATAAAGGTGACATAAATATAAATAGAACATGCAGAATCTTTGCCTTTTCAGTCATTTATTTACCAAATATTAATAGTTTGTGTATTCTACGGGAACAATAGGTACTCTTTTGCCTTCAGAGGCCTTTAGCAGAGATTACTTCCTGTAAGCGCTCTGTAACATTGAATCTGTAAACTTTTGATCACTCCATGTAAAATTGCTTCAGTTGCAGGATGCTTGTGGGTTACCTTGAATGAACTGGCCGTTACAAGCCCCCTGCAACATTGCAATGTGATTCAAATCAGGCTTTTGACTAGGTCAGACCATAAACATATATTGAAGGGGTTAGCTAGTGTTCTTTGGATCATTATCATGTTAAAAGATCAATTTCCGGTTCAGTTTAAAATTTTAGACAGATGGCCTCACTTTCTTATCAAGCACGCTTTGATATAGTGCAGAATTCATAGCTGGCTCTGAGACTGCAAGCTGCCCAGGCCTTGAAGCAGCAAAGCAACTACAATCATTACATTTCACCAACATGCTTCCCAGTTGGTATGAGGTTATTCTTCTGAAATGCTGTCTTTGGTTTCTGCCAAACGTATTCAGTTATATTGCGACAACTCTATATTTGATTCATTGGTCTGTAGCATTTTATTCCAGCAGGTCTGGTCTTATACACCATGTCAATGTTATGTGCCATTTTTTTCAAGTATATCACCTTTATCTGTAGGCACTGTTTGAAAGAATATTTATGGTTTTCTGTTCAAATATGCTGAAATGGTCTTTCCATTTGATGTGCTTAATTTTTCACATGACTGTATGTAACTCTATAAATATATTTATCAGGATACCGTATTACTAAACCTCAGGTAATCCTGTATGATGAAAATGTGGGTTGTATCAAAAACCAAAAAAAAATTAAAACATGAGACTGGGTTGGTGGTTAAAGCATATCCATACACTAAACAAAAATGTATTACACTGCAGATTATCATGCATGGGTAGTTGTACATCTGATCAGACTTATATCAGATATTTACATGTGATTTTGAAGCTGTGTTTACAATGTCCAACACGTGACCCATGGGCCACATGCAGCCCACTGACTCTCTGGGCTGGGCCTGACATCTGTTTGGCACCAGAAGGCAGCAAAACAGCAATGGGGTGTCGGGTGTTGAAACTCCGAAAAGACAGTACTATGAGGCGGATTACAAGTAAAGTCCCGGCCTAGAGAGAGAGAGCAGCCAAGGAGCTTGTAATTGGGTAAGTGACAACCAATTCTGGAGGGTCAAGTTTCACTGCCACCAATGTGGTGTGAGGTTGAAAAAAAACACTGCTACTGATGTTAAAAATCACTGTCTTTGAACAGCAATGAGGGGGTTTAAATAACACTCCAACTGAGCATCAGTGTGGAAGGGGGTGGTTGTAGTACTTCCACTGATACAATGCTGAGGGTTATTATTGCAGCCTCTGGCACCAATGCTGAGTGTTATTATTGCGATCTCCACCAACGCTGGTGGTTATTATTGCAGCCACTGACCACCAATGCGGGGGGGGGGGTGGTTAAAAATCAGGGGAGAGGAGAGGGGTTGTTAAATAGCGCCACCACTGTCTACCAATAGTGGGAGGTTTAACTAGCATTGCAACTTAAAGCCATTGCAAGGAGGAAGTGGTTAACAGCAATGGCACCAACCACCAATAGAGGGGTTTAAATAACACTGCAACTGGACACAAATGCAGGAGGGAAGGGTGGGGGTGGAGATTTAAGCACTGTCATAATGTGCAGTTTATTATTGCTGCCTCTGATACTAAGGGTGGGGGTTACTATTACTACCACTGTCACCAAGACTGGGGGTTATTATTACTGCCACTTACACCAATACCAGGGATTATTATTGCAGCCACTGACACCAGTGCTGGAGGTTATTATCACATCCACTGACACTAGTACTGGGTGGTTTCAATTGCAGCCACTGACACCAATGCTGGAGGTTACTATTGCTGTCACTGACATCAATAATAGGGCTTATTTTACTCCCTCTTTGTCTTCAGTATGTGTTATAGTATGCTACACAAAATGCATTTTGGGTGTTAAGGTGCATTACAGACCATTTATTTTAAATAGACTGCCTAGTTTGATGCAATGCACCACAACACATGAAAATGAGCTGCTATTGTGTGTCCCTTCACAAGTGTCGGGGGACACACTTGAGGCCCTCTATAATTTTCAGGTTGACTACCCCTGGTTTACTTTTTTTTCCTTTTAAATATTCTACATTTTCAGCAATCATTTGTACATTATTGTTTCTACTAAGTGTTTATTTTAAGTTACATTTTACAAGATAAATGACAAATGGTAGAACACTGATGTATATCAAGTATACTGAAGATGAACACAACATAGTAGTGATATTTTTATAGCAAAATATTATGTGTGTTTTCCTATGTCTGTACTAACCCAAATACTTCATTGTCCTTTTCTGTCGCCTTGGTTCTTGAGTAGGGTATGGGGAATCGGGTAGCTCAATTAAAGATTACTGTCACTCAGAGCTGATAGAATGGAGCCACGGTAAGCATAGTTACCTTTGAATATATAACTGAGAACAGTACTGGCGGGCCAGTTAATTTCAGCCAATACCGTCTTTGAGGATGACAATGAGCTGCGTTCCTTATATTATGTGCTGGATTTATGGTTTATAAAACCAATTTCAACAGCTTTTCAATAAATAGTAAAAAACCGGAGGAGATAAAAAGATAGTATAAATTAAATCTTCCGTGAAGACAAAGTTTATTTAAATCTGTAGCTTGTCAAAACTGAAAACCAGGGATCTTATCAGGGACAATGCTTTTAAAGCTAGGGCTGTCCCTGGAACTTGGGGATGATTGGCAATCACACATAAAATGCACACAAGTTGCCCCAGTTATCTTTAATCCAAACAGTGGTTGAGTAAAAGCTTTTTTTTTTATTTTTATTTTTTTTTTTTTTTTATTCAGAACATTATATCAAAGCAAAGCTCTCTGTCCCCTTGGTGTTATCTCATTGCTTGAATTTGTAGAACACCCAGGATGTGCCCACATACCAGACTTGCAGCCCTCTGTACCTAACCTCCCATGTCCTTCTCTTTCTGTACATATTGACAGAAAACATTTATATTCTACTGAAAAGAAAACTGTGAATTTGGCAGGGTAACTGTACAGGTGACTGGTTCTGCCTCTGTAAAAGGCCAAGGCAATTTGTTATGTATTGACATAGTACTTTTCACTTTTGTAGGTCAGCTTGTCATCCCTGTGCCCAATGTAAGCTAGGAAATAGAACTTCTTCGAGTTTGCTTTATTTCATGTTGCTTTATTGCTTTGTTTTTGATTTATTTCATAATATGTTTTTTAATTGTGTCATGGTTTTTTAAGGCTACATTCACGCTGGGATTTAAGACCAGTGTGAATTGTAGCGGCAGGTGTCATTTTAGTGAATAGGGCCAGCAGCCTCAACTATTTGCAGCTCTCTGCAAATCTACTGTGGTGATCCTGCTGGCAAATACCTGCGTCCACTGGCAACCTGTCATTATAGTGAACGGGGTCAGGAGCCACAGCAGGATTAGAAGATTCCTGCCGCTACAATTCTGACCAGCCTATTGGTTCACACGGGCTGTTCGATCAGGTCCGCCTGTCAGTTTTTCAGACGAACCTGATCGGACACTCCAGTCTCCTCTATGGAGCAGCGGATGTCAGCTGACACCCGCCGCCATCCGATCTGATCCTGCCCACAAAAAAACAGACAGATGGTGGATCTATTTTCCATCCATCTGGCAGATCGGAGCGGATTGGATGGCAATGGAGAGGCAGTCCGTTTCAATTTGATTTTCCCATAGAGGAGAGCAAGACTGTGTCCGTGTCCGCTCTGCACAGCGGAGCAGGCACAGACCTGTCATCCGCCTGCTCGGTGGAGATCAACGGAGCGATTACTCCGCTGAGCAAGCAGAATCCGCTGCATGGAGGTGCCCGTGTGAAAGGGGCCTTAAGCTGGATACACATTATACAATTTTTGTTGTATAATTTACTTTAGATTTACCTTCAACTATGTAGTGCAAGGGCCTGCCTGATTGCATACAATTTGAAAGTGTAGGTTTGACCTCATATTATATGGCTTTGGTAAACCTAAAGGAAACTTGTAGAAGAAAATTGTATAAAAATTGTATAGTGTTTAGCCAGCTTTAATCACTGGTGTGAATGTAGCCTAAGGCTGGGTTCACACTGGTACAACACGACTGTTGTACAACTGTCATCCTACTTTGCGCTGCAACATGGGTCCTACTTCGGTCCTACTTCCATCCGACTTAAATGAACAGGATAAGATTTTTCTCTCACTTTGAGATAGTCCAACTTTGACCAATCAAAACAATCCTAGTGTGACAAATTCCTTTTACTGCTGCTGTAATCACCATGTTGAATGTCACAAGTCGGATGGTTAGGACAAGGATCCGACTTTGATCCGACTTCAGTGATATTCAGTGGACTGAAATAGGACAAAAGTCGGACCAAAATACTGCAGGAACCTTTTTCAAAGTTGGACCGACTTGTGTCGGACCAGTTAAGACAGCTCTCATAGGGAACCATTGATTCATAGACGTCATGCAACATGTGCTCCCAAAGTATGTCGTACCAGTGTGAACCCAGCCTAAGGCTCAGTCTACATCAGTTCAGTTTACATCCATTTTTGCATCCTTTTTTTTTCCCCAATTGTTGCAGAAACCAATCAGAGGTGACAAAAGTATAAACTAAAAGAAAGTTTCTTGCCAAAAAACAGACAAAATGGATGTAAACAGACATTCTTTTACATCAGTTTAGATTTATCTAGAAAAGGATGAGTTTAGAAGAACTGACCTAAATTGACATGGATGTAGGTGGGTGTAAATGGATGATCTGCCCACCCATAGACAGTATGTACATGTTGGTTAAGCCTGGATATGTCTGAAAAACTGAAAAGTAGATATAAACTGAACGCCCACGTAAAAGGACCCCACAAGCCAAAAATATATATATTTTTTTATGATCTCAATGTTATCCATTTTTTAGTAAAACTTCAACATTTGCACTACTTTCATTTTATTAAAAAGCGGAGATGTTTTGATCAAAACTAGTATTTATTGTTTTCAAGAGGTTGAACAGTGGAAGATACACATTTTCACTTGTTATTATAAGGAGTGAGTGGGAGGCAATAGCTGAACTTTAGGCAAATGGTTAATACACATTTGAAATTCAGTGCATACAGTTCCTTGACAAAATATTCATACACCTTGAAATTTTCCACATTTTGTCATGTTACAACCAAAAACATAATTGTATTTTATTGGGATTTTATGTGATAGACCAACACAAAGTGGCACATAATTGTGAAGTGGAAGGAAAATGATAAATGTTATTCCAAATTTGTAAAAAAAATATCTGAAAAGTGTGGCATGTATTTGTATTCAGCCCCCTTTACTCTGATACCCCTAACTAAAATCTAGTGGAAGCAATTGCCTTCAGAAGTCACCTAATTAGTAAACAGAGTCCACCTGTGTGTAATTTAATCTCAATACAGCTGTTCTGTGAAGCCCTCAGAGGTTTGTTAGAGAACTTTAGTGAATAAACCGCATCATGAAGGCCAAGGAACACACCAGACAGGTCAGGGATAAAGTTGTGGAGAAGTTTAAAGCAGGATTAGGTTATAAAAAATATGCCAAGCTTTGAACATCTCATGGACCACTGTTCAATCCATCATCCGAAAATGGAAAGCGTATGGCACAACTGCAAACTTACCAAGATATGGCCGTCCACTTAAACTGACAGGCCGGGCAAGGAGAACATTAATCAGAGAAGCAGCCAAGAGGCCCATTGTGACTCTGGAGGAGCTGCAGAGATCCACAGCTCAGGTGGAAGACCGGGGGGGGGGGGGGCACAGCAAACATGTGGAAGAAGGTGCTCTGGTCAGATGAGACCAAAATTGAACTTTTTGGCCTAAAAGCAAAAAGCCAT
The DNA here is from genome assembly GCA_018402905.1 of Glandirana rugosa. Lineage (NCBI taxonomy): Eukaryota > Metazoa > Chordata > Amphibia > Anura > Ranidae > Glandirana > Glandirana rugosa. Next base: position 75,763 of record BLSH010456078.1, on the reverse strand, counting down.
GTGTGGCGGAAAACTAACTGCACATCACCCTGAACACACCATCCCCACTGTGAAACACTGTAGTGGTAGCATCATGTTGTGGGGATGCTTTTCTTCAGCAGGGACAGGGAAGCTGGTCAGAGTTGATGGGAAGATGGATGGAGTCAAATACAGGACAATCTTAGAAGAAAACCTATTAGAGTTTGTAAAAGACTTGAGACGGGTGGAAGTCCACCTTCCCGCAAGACAACAACCCTAAACATACAGCCAAAGCTGCAATGGAATGGTTTAGACTAGAGCAAAGTATAAGTATGTGTTAGAATGGCCCAGTCAAAGTCCAGACCTAAATCCAATTGAGAGTCTGTGGCAAGACTTGACTCACAGACACTCTCCATCCAATCTGACAGAGCTTGAGCTATTTTGCAAAGAAGAATTGGGCAAAAATGTCACTCTCTAGATGTGCAAAGCTGGTAGAGACATCCCCAAAAAGACTTGCAGCTGTAATTGCAGCGAAAGGTGGTTCTACAAAGTATTGACTCAGGAGGGCTGAATACAAATGCATGCCAAACTTTTCACAGATTTATTTGTAAACAAATTTGAAAACCATTTATCATTTTCCTTCCACTTCACAATGATGTGCCAATGACATTAACGTTTTTGGTTGCAACATGACAGGAAAATATCAATACTTTTTTAAGGCACTGTATATAGAAGCTATTATAATTTTTCTGAATCTATTATGTTGATTAGAGCTTGTTCAAACTTGCTTTGTTGCTGCATGCTTTTTATACCTTGTAGGACAGTGGAAATCTATGGCTAGACACTGCGGCATTTGCAGCTGGAGATGGTATACGGATGACCATATTGCCTTCTGCACATAATGGGGGGGGGGATGGGGCAGAATGGCTCGTTTGTAGCCGTGCATTGTTGTCTATGGGACAATGAAAACGGCTGCATAAAGATTTGTAATGTAGCAATGCATTCAGAGCCATAAAAAAAAAAATAGAGAATTTTAGCCACTTGAGTGCAATAATTTACATGCACGCGCATGTACTCGCAGGTGTATATATATATATATATATATATATATATACAAGTGTATATGCGTAAATTGCAGCACTGGACAATAGAAGAGGATGAAGAAGAATTTAATACGTGTATACACATACACACTTTTACACACCTGTATGCAGGTACTGTATATACAAGCTCTTTACAGAACATAACTTGTGTTTTTTACTCAGGATTAGAGTTGGGCGGACACCTGGATGTTCGGGTTCGGCGGGTTCGGCCGAACTTCGCGAAAAAGTTCGGGTTCGGTACCGAACTTGACCCGAACCTGACCCCGGACCCCGAACCCCATTGAAGTCAATGGGGACCCGAACTTTTCGGCACAAAAATGGTTGTAAAAAAGTCCCTATAGCACTAGGAGACGATTTTAGAACAATAATCTGTCCCTTACAGCACCAGCAGGAACCTCTCCCTATAGCACTAGAAGATGATTTTAGAACAATAATCTGTCCCTCAAAGCAGTAGACTCTACCTAGTCCAGTATCAGATCATTCTGTAATGCAGGATGAGATGTTATTAGAGCTGCAATCTGTCCCCCAAAGCAGTAGTAGTAGTAATCTCTACCTAGTCCAGAATCAGATTGTTCTGTAATGCAGGATGAGATGTTATTAGAGCTGCAATCTGTCCCTCACAGCGCCTGCAGCATCCTCTCCCCACACTAGCCTGAGAGCATGTGACATGCAGCACTACGTGACTGCAGCTTATACAGAGGCTGGGTCACATGATGCACTGGCCAATCACAGCCATGCCATTAGTAGGCATGGCTGTGATGGCTTCTAAGGGCAAACCAGTGAAACGCTTGTTGATTGGCTGCCCTGCAGCTATTCAACAGGCGGGATAAAATACCCAAACCCCAAACCCGGACTTTTTTTCAAATGTCCGGGTTCGGGTCCGGGTCACGGACACCCCAAAGTTTGGTACGGACCCGAACTTTACAGTTCAGGTTCGCTCAACTATACTCGGGATCTTTCTGCCAGCAAGATCCTATATATAAACATCTGTAAATGATTACGTCCATGTGCAAAAAGCCTTAAGGCCTCATTCAGACAGATGTAGCCAGGGGTGGACTGACAACTTATGGGGCCCTCGGGCAATAGAAGATCATGGGGCCGCCTGTGTCCCCTCCCACACTCAAGCTGCACCCGCACAAAGCCCCACCTACTTATTGCACTGTCCACATTACATGCGTTTGTCACAGAATTTCTCTACACCATGATCAACATAAATGTTTAATAAGAAAATTAAAGAAAACTTAATTAAACTTACATTAAAGTGCAACTATGGTACATTTCCAAAATGCACCAAAAAATGTTTCCACACTACATGGGGAGCAGCACGGAACATTATGGGGTACACCAGTGCACATTACAGGGGAGCGGCAAATCAGGGCATGTTATGGGCTCATCAGTGGGCACATAGGGCACAGAGCAAATCATGGGGCACACAGTAAGGCACATCACATGGCACACAGCAGGGCACAGGGCACATCACAGGGCATGGGATGCACAGCAGGGCACATCAAGGGGTACATAGCAGGGTACGGGGCACAACGCAGGGCATGGGGCACACAGTAGGGCACATCATGGGGCACACAGTAGTGCAAATCAGGGGGTACACAGCAGGGTGCATGGAACACACAGTAGGTACATGATGGGGTACACAGCAGGGCACAGGGCATATCATAGGGCACATCAGGCAGTATGCAACAGGGCAAATTACAGGGAATGTGGCACACAGCAGGGCACAGAGTAGAATACATCAGGAGGTACATAGCAGGCCACATCACAGGGCATGTGGTACACAGGGCACATCATGGGGCACACAGTAGGGCACAGCAGGGCACAGAGCACATCATGGGGCACAGGACACAGGCAGTACACAGCAGGGAACATCACAGGGCATGGGGCACACAGTAGTGCACATCAGGGAGTACACAGAACATCACAGGGCACGTAGCACATCACAGGGCACATAGTAGGTCACATCACAGGGCGCAGGGTACATCAGGCGGCACACAGAAGGGCATGGGGCACATAGTAGGGCACATCACAGGGCACAGGACACATCACAGGGCACATCAGGGGGTACACAGCAGGGCGTGGGGCACATCACCGGGCATGGGGCACACAGTAGGGCACAAAGCAGAACACAGGGCACACAGCAGAGTACATTGCCCCCTCCCCACTCTAGCTGTCAGACCGGGAGAGTAGAGAGACGGCAGGTCACGTGAGTGCCAAGCAGCTTTCTGAAATCGGGTATATACTGCATTTTTAAAAAATCACACACACAGGGGCACACGGCATTAGGATACAGCGTGGATAGTATAAAGAGGTTAAAGTGGCTTAGCAACCAATTTAATTCATATTAAATTGTCTCTTTTGATTACCTATGGTAAAAAATAAAACAACAAAACAAACATGCAGTAAACCTAAAGCAAATTCACAGCCCTTATACTATTACAGTAAAAGAGATTTTATTTATCTGTAGCACCTTGGGCTTCAGCATTTGTAATATACTGAATAAAGCAGTCCAGATTTGTATAATCCTTCCTGTGGGCTGTCATGGTGCCACTGCACTAAAATAGCACGCAAACTGACCACAGTAGTCAGTGTTCAACAGCCATGGTTATTGTTGTCAGTACAGAGAGGGGGACACAGGATCAGACAAGTTTTTTACAGTTTAGAGAGAGACAGATTAGACAGCACAAGCACTGTGCTGTTTAACCCCTTCCCAGCCATCATTTGTCTATAGGCTGGGCGGTGGTTCAGTTATCCTGACTGGACATCACATGACGTCCACCAGGATAATCTGTGATCACATGCCTGCAGCGCGGCGATTGATGGTGTGTCACTCTGACCTCCGTCGGAAGCTCTTTACCCCGAGGATCGCACCCAGGACCACCAGGGAGCCAGCCCAAGGACCACCAGAGACCATCAGGAGGCCACCCAGGGACCACCAGGGAGACCATCAGGAGGTCACCCAGGAACCACCAGAGAGCCCACCCTAGACCACCAGGTAAGGGGCATACAGTGCACTATAGGGATGGCAATGTGCCCATATGTGATGCCTGCCAGTGCCTCCCTAACAGCGCTATCTATCAGTGCTCATCAGTGCCACCTGTCAGTGCTGCATATAAGTGCCATCTCATCAGTGCCAATCAGTACTGCCTCATCAGTGCCTGTCAGTGCAGCCTCATCAGTGCCTGTCAGTGAAGGAGAAAATGTACTTATTTACAAAGTTTTGTGACAGAAACAAACAAAAACTTTTAAAAAAAAAATCTGTATTTTTTTATTTGTAGCGCAAAAAAATAAAAACCTTAGAAATGATCAAATACCACCAAAAGAAAGCTCTGTTTGTGGGCTGGGCAGGAAGGGGGGAAAGTGCCTGGTACTGAAGTGGTTAATCTGCTATAAGGGAACAGGATCCCTTTTTTTTTTAAACACTTTAAAACAAAAACAAGCACTACTCTACTGTATCTATATGCATTATGGGGAAATTTAAGAACTAAACCCATTAACATAAATGTAATATATAGCAAATACTAGACCTTAGATGTGGTAGCTGCATTTGTTCCCATTTTTTTAGGCTTTTTAGCTTTCTATTCATGTGGCAGTCTTCAAGTACATAAATGCTTGTTCTTGCCAAAAAAGAACATGAGATGCATTGCCATGTATTTTTCTGCAATTTTCAGGGCAGGCAAAATACTTGGCTATTAGGAAATCAATTTGTTTTTGAAAGAGATTATTTTCACTGAGGTGTCAAGGTAGATGCCCTCCATCAGACGTGATGGGGTACCAGCCTGCATTTTGCTATTCGAGGTACTTGAAATAGGGTCCTTCCGAAACTGAACTGAAAAAGAGAATTGTATATCAGTGTGATTGGTGTTTATGCTTGCCTTTTGGTGAATGTACCCTAAAGGTACTTTTATATTTTATGATATATGCTAGGGTAGATCTAAAATTGTTTTACATGTTAACTAGCATGTGCATGGATTTAAAGCTAACTGTTCCACTGCTGAATTTTTATCTTAACACTGAACTAGCAGAACTGGCAAATCGACATATAGAAACATCACAATGGTGTTTGTCCATACAGTACTGTAAAACATGCATCATATAAAATATGTTTGTCACAGTGCAGATGTGGTTATTGTCACAAAGCCAGTTTCGACAAAGAGGGGGTTTCTGTGAGCCTAGCACAGTATCCATTTAAAGTTGGGTAGGTTTGCTCCACTAAGGGAAGAGTGAGCCCGGAGTGTGGAATGGTCCCTGTGTGTACGCCAGTGCTTCTGGGGCAAGGTGAAGGGTGACATAAATGCCCTGCGGGTGGGTGACCAGGCCAAGGTCACTGTGCCAGCCACCACTGCAAAGGCAGGGTTTATGGAGGGCATCCTATGGATGTGTGACTAGACTGGTGTGTGCCAGACTGACACTGACAGACTTTTAGCAAGTGAGAGCTTTGTGTGAAGCTTTGGATCCCTTGAGTGTGAGCTGTGCGTCCCTTTAGTGCAAGTTCTGGAACCCTCTGGGGCTGTCTGAGAGCAGTGTGGACTTGTGCCCATCTCCTGACTCATGTGCCCTGGTTTGTTAGCACTTATACCTTTGCCGAAGAGGAGCTGTTTTCTTTCTGCTGTTTTAAGAAATTACACTTTGAAGAAATGACACAATGTAAAGTAGTGAGTGTACAGCTTCTATAACAGTGTAAATTTGCTGTCCCCTCAAAATAACTCAACACATAGCCAATAATGTCTAAACTGCTGGCAACAAAAGTGAGTAAACCCCTAAGTGAAAATGTCCAAATTGGGCCCAATTAGTCATTTTCCCTCCCTGGTGTCATGTGACTTGTTAGTGTTACAAGGTCTCACGTGTGAATGGGGAGCAGGTGTGTTAAATTTGGTGTTATCGCTCTCACTCTCTCACAGTGGTCACTGCAAGTTCAACATGGCACCTCCATGGCAAAGAACTCTCTGAGGATCTGAAAAAAAGAAATGTTGCTCTACATAAAGATGGCCTAGGCTATAAGAAGATTGCCAAGACCCTGAAACTTAGCTGCAGCACTGTGGCCAAGACCATGCAGCGGTTTAACAGGACAGATTTCACTCGGAACAGGCCTCGCCATGGTCGACCAAAGAAGTTGAATGCACGTGCTCAGCGTCATATCCAGAGGTTGTCTTTGGGAAATAGATGTATGAGTGTTGTCAGTATTGCCGCAGAGGTTGAAGGGGTGGGGGTCAGCCTGTCAGTGCTCAGACCATGCGCCACACACTGCATCAAATTGGTCTGCATGGCTGTCATCCTAGAAGGAAGCCTCTTCTAAAGATGATGCACAAGAAAGCCCACAAACAATTTGCTGAAGACAAGCAGACTAAGGACATGGATTATTGGAACCACGTCCTATGATCTAAGATAAACTTATTTGGTTCAGATGGTGTCAAGTTTGTGTGGTGGCAACCAGGTGAGGAGTACAAAGACAAGTGTGTCTCGCCTACAGTCAAGCATGGTGGTGGGAGTGTCATGGTCTGGGGCTACATGAGTTCTGCTGGCACTGGGGAGCTACAGTTCATTGAGGGAACCATGAATGCCAACATGTACTGTGACATACTGAAGCAGAGCATGTTTCCCTCCTTTTGAAGACTGGGCCGCAGGGCAGAATTCCAACATAACGACCCCAAACACACCTCCAAGACGATCACTGCCTGAAGCTGAGGGTAAAGGTGATGGAGAGGCCAAGCATGTCTCCAGACCTAAACCCTATTGAGCATCTGTGGGGCATCCTCAAATGGAAGGTGGAGGAGAGCAAGGTCTCTAACATCCATCAGCTCTGTGATGTCGTCATGGAGGAGTGGAAGAGGACTCCAGTGGCAACTTGTGAAGCTCTGGTGAACTCCATGTCCAAGAGGGTTAAGGCAGTGCTGGAAAATAATGGTGGCCACACAAAATATTGACACTTTGGGCCCAATTTGGACATTTTCACCTAATGGTGTACTCACTTTTGTTGCCAGCGGTTTGGACATTAATGGCTGTGTTGAGTTATTTTGATGGGTCAGCAGATTTACACTGTAAGAGCTGGTTCACACAGGGGCGATACGACTTGCGGGGCGACTCCGCACAGTGCGGCTTGCAAACGACTTCTGCAATACAAGTCAATGCAAGTCACCTGAAGTCGCCACCAAAGTAGTACAGGAACCTTTTTCTAAGCCTGAGTGACTTGAGTCACTCCTATTAGAACGATTACACTGCAATGCATGGAACGTGACTTGACTGGCGACTCAAGTGTGAACCGGCTCTTATACAAGCTCACTACTTTACTTTGTAGCAAAGTGTAATTACTTCAGTGTTGTCACAAGAATAGATCTAATAAAATATTTACAAAAATGTGAGGGGTGTACTCACTTTTGTGAGATACTGTGTGTGTGTGTGTGTGTGTATATATATATATATATATATATATATATATATATATATATATGTATAATCCCCCCTTTGGTGTTTTCCTTTTGGTGCCCCCGTGTGGGCCATTTCTCCCATGTCCCAAAACTGGCTGGCGGCTTAATTGGTTAATGAGGAAATTGGCACAGCATAACATGCTGGTGTTATAGGATAGATAGGAAATAAATAATAATGGTTTTGCCAGTTACGTCTGTCCTCAAAATCACATTTAACTTGGTATTGTGTATTTTTTACCAGAATTTGGAATTCGTGAATAGCGTTGTTTCCTATAATATGTCATTGTCTGATGGTTCTGACTATAAAAAAAATATTCTTGTGGGGGAGCCGGTGAAAATATACACATAATGTATACACATATCCTTCTGTGTTCACTATAGGAATAAATACATAGTGTATAATATATGTATATTTTATCTCCTTTTTATCTTTACTTTACCATTATTAAAATGTAGTGTCTGTCTTGATTCATGCTTGCGGTGGTTAATTGATCTGGAAAAATCCCTGTAGTCAGGTCCATCCTCTCTTGGCCGTGTAAAGAGTCTGTGCTTATTCAGAGACCTATTTTGATGGTGTTTCTCTCACAAATCTGGAATGCAGCCCTGGGTATTTGTTTTGTGTACAGGGCTGAGATGATAAAACAGATGGGTGCGCAGAATGTTTCCACACTTGAATTTATATCAATGTGACATGCACCATGCATTAATAATCAGGATCATATACTTCAATTAGCTTTGCTTTTGCAGTGACTGGATTGTTCAGACAGACATACCAATATGAGATAGCTTTTCATTATATTATGCTCACACACAAAATGGAAACATTTGGGTACATTTTATGGGGATATGTTTTTTTATAACTGTTTTATAATTAAATTTTTTTCAATGTACCACAAAAAGCAAAAACTAAAGCCAGCTATAGATTGGATGATTGCTTGCCCGAATAGATATGTTTTTTCGCTCTCTAGGTAAGCTTACCCAAAATCTGGAACCTGATAGTTCATCCACCACCTGGAAATGATGTCATGTTCCTGCCACCCAACTTGACCCTATACATTTTCTTACCATATGTGAGGATGGCATAAAACCTTGTTTAAATTCCTCCTTCAGCCAAAACATTAGATGTAGGTTGGGGGGGGGCAGTTGTACCTTTTTTTCTTTCCTCTGTGGTATAATTTCCCTGCACTTCCTGTACCAGTGATGACTTGTATATCAGGGTGCCTCTTGAATATAAGGGGAGAGAAAAGAAAACAACCCCGTGGGGTTGCAGATATCAACTAGAACCTTGCAGAGGGTCTATTCTATCTCTACTCTTTTTCACTTAGAGGATTTTATTGCTGCTTTTGTCTCTGTTGGAGTTTCTCACCCTTGCCTACTGTATCAAAATTTGGAAAATTAGGTTTTGGCTGGAGTTGAGTTTTAAAATATACAATTTGACTGCATATGCAATTTCAACATAAGCACCCATAACTCGAAATAGTTGTACATGTGGTTTAGCTACTAACATGAACTGTAGTGTATGTCAGTGATTCTCAACCTCAGTCCTTAAGTACCCCAACAGGCCATGTTTTGGGAATTTCTCTTAGATAAAATAGCTGTCCAATTGACTCTGATTTAAAGCACCTGTGCAGGATAAAGGAAAATCTGAAAACATGACCTGTTGGGGATACTTGAGGACTGAGGTTGAGAACCACTGGTGTATGTTATGTGGTCCTTGTATATAAAAACTTCAAAATCTCTTTTAAATAATGTTGACCTGGATAAAAATGTAATTTGTTGGGTGAGATTACTGTCAAACATTTTTATTTCAATAGTTTTATTGAAGTAATAAACAATGTCATATAAGGCATAATCTTTGAACAATAGTATAAACTAGTATCAGACCATACGTAAACACTGGAATATTTTCCCCCAAAATATTCATAGACATATAACCTCCTAATGTCATACCGGGAGAACCCAACAGTGAACATTCTCAGTAGGAATACCAGTAGAAACTTCAAAACAATATAAAATACCAAACATTACCAATAGGGTGGAGGGATACATATCCAACCTACTAGGGAGTGACTGCACGATCTCCCATCGAACCGTTTTGATATACAATATTGACAAGGGTGGAGAACAATGTCAGGGGGAAGGGAGAGGGGGAAAAAAGAAAGGAAAAAGGCCACCAGTGAAAGAGGAATGCCAAACATATTTAAATTAAAAATGTAAGATCTAAATTGTCATACATATGAAATACCATGGTAATATGTATTATACACAAATGTATCCTTTCAGAACCACTACAGAGCCTTTAATACATGCTACAGTAGTACATTTTTAGTACCTATTAGATTATCTCAAGAAGGAAATGAATGTGCCCATTTACATTACACCGTAACAAATGCCTGTATGGCTCACGGTACCTTCGTGTATTGCTCCAGAAAGCTGAAGAAAGTAAAATATTGGGCTGCAGCCTTTTGTATAACAAACGTATAGTTACAAATTATATCCTTTTTTAGTAAGCAAATGCGAGTATGCGTTTAAATGGCCAAGTTTTTAGATACACTTAGACATTATAATATTGGCATGACTAGGTACTAAGTTATGTTATCCATGGGCATCTCCTGATGTGAAGGCTAGATCTTGGGGCAAAAGTCTACCAGTCAAGTTAGATTTTTCCATTGGATAGCTGATGTACCCCTAAGGTAACACTTGTGCTATGGTGTATGCAGAGGTTACAGACATGGATGGCTGTGTGACTGTCAGGTGGCTAAGAATTATTTAGCGGATAAATTGGTTCCTAATCTCTAAACATCATCTGTGGCCAGGAAAACCTGCTCAGTAATTATTTCCAAACTCCTTTAAATATAGTTGCTACTATCTTGTGTTAAGCGAAGCTGTATAATTAAAGGACTTGTTGTTTTAATGCATTTTTAACAATGTTGTTGCAGCCAAGAAATGCTGTGGCAGCATGTTTTCTACATCAGTTCCTACGAGTGTTGTTGGGTTTATAGAACACTGAGAAAAGTGTGTCAGCTGTATATTTCTTCCCTATAAACATATGGCAATATGAATGTTTATGGCTCTGCTGTCAGTCAGAACGGTAACATGAGAATCAGGCAATTAAATGTGAATATTTATTACAGTGCCATAAAAACCCATGTTATATATGTTCAAGTCTGGTATAAAGCTACACACATTCATGCTTCTTTAAAGATTTACATTCTAGGCGAGACCCCATTCAGTGAAACTCTTGGTAAAAAAAGAGGCCAACACACACAATCAGCTTTATTTTCATTGGGAATGTGACAGCTTTATAAATTAGTCACCATTAAGAGCTCGTTCACTCGGTAAGCAGTGACCTGCAATAATATGCACCAGATCAACAAAGGTCGCAAGGGAACAATTGTTCACTTCCCAATGCAGACATGCTGCATTTTTTCGCAGTGCAGCTGACCACAGCGCAATATGCTGCTGCGTGGAGACTTCAATTCAGTTACATAGTTGTTAAGCAGGCCCAGATCTAGCCTGTCTAATGTGGGCTGCAGTAAAAATGGTCAGGGGGCAGAGGATGGGAGGTCAGCAGGGCAGTGTACAGGGTGTCAGTTGGGTACAGGATAAGGTTAGCAGTTTGTAGGGCAGTGTACAGGGGGTCGGTAGGGTAGAGCAGTGGTTCTCAACCCTGTCCTCAAGTACCCCCAACAGGCCATGTTTTGGGAATTTCTCTTAGATAAAATAGCTGTCCAAAATACCAAGCCATTGACTCTGATTTAAAGCACCTGTGCAAGATAAAGGAAAACCTGCAAACATGGCCTGTTGGGGGTACTTGAGGACAGGGTCGAGAAGCACTGGGGTAGAGGATAAGGTTAGCAGTTTGTAAGACAGTGTACAGGGGTCAGTAGGGTAGAGGATAAGGTTAGCAGTTTGTAAGATAGTGTACAGGGGGTCAGTAGGGTAGAGGATAAGGTTAGCAGTTTGTAGGGCAGTGTAAATGGGGTCAGTAGGGTAGAGGATAAGGTTAGCAGTTTGTAGGGCAGTGTACAGGGGATCAGTTGGGTAGAGGATAAGGTTAGCAGTTAGTACCCTCTTTACATCAGGCCCCCCCTTGTCCTTACATCAGGGTGCCAAGAGCCCCTCTTAAATTATGGGCAACAAGAATAAAGATAAAAGGAAGGGAATTCTTCTAAAGCCACAGATGGATTGGAATTCGGTCAGTTCTGGCTGAACTGGGTCAATTGTGATTCATCTCTGGACAGGTTGGTTGACAGGCTTATTGATCGACTTTAATACAACCAGCCTGTTGGGTTTTTTTGTACAATTACTGGCGGGTGCTAAAGTCGGCAGCAGTAATCATTGTATTCTGATGGCTGGGAAACCTCTTGCTGTCAGAATACAATAGCGCATTGTGAGGGATTCCCCCATCAACACTGAATGTGTTAATGAGGGAATCCGTTGATTTTCTATCTTTTGACCCACCAGTCAGTGTTGATGGGGGAATCTCTCCCACAGCGCTATTGTGTTCTGCCAGGAGGAAGCCTTCCCAGCCAGCAGAATGCAATGATTACTGCTAGCAGCTATAGCCACCAGCAGTAATCACATGTAAAAAATCCAACAGGCTGGTTGTACACAATCTGATTCCATTTAGAACCCGTTGAGATTCAATCCATGTATGGCCGACTTTAATGCATGGCCAACCTAAGAGTAGCCAAGCAAACCAATGCACTGTAGGAAAAGCATGCGGCTACAGAGTCTGGGGTGGAGGTGGGATGTTGGATTTGGGGAGGTGCAACTGAAAGCAGCACCCCTCTAGATCTGACCATGTTGTTAAGGTTGCATAAAGGCATCAATCACCAGTATGTGTGTGTTTATCTCACTACCATTTTCCAAATCTCTGTACATTGCATTTACTAAGAAACACATTCAAAAGTTTTTTGAATTGTGAATTGTTTACAATCACCACCAACTGTGGAAGGGCGTTTCACATCCCTATCGCTCTAGCAGTAAAGGACCCTTTAAGCAGATTAAGATTGAACTACTTCTCCAATTTCATTACGTGGCTGCGTGTCTTCTTCTGAGTCCTTAGGTTTAAGAGTTTTCTCTCAATGCTGGAGCCACCATTCACAGCTTTATATATTGTGTTTATATTGCCTTTTACGCTGCTCATCTCCATGGAGAATATGTTTATTGTTTGTAATCGTACCTTATAACTGATATCCATACCTCCCAACTTTTTTAGGTGGGAATGAGGGATGGGAAAATGATACGTTAAACCCACAAGTGCTTATTTTTACCACTACTATTCCTTTATATTGAATTTTGAAATTTACAAATGCAGCAATTTAGAAATTTGATGAAAGGTTTAGCACTGGGAAATACTTTTTGAAAAGATAAAAAGTGCATTTTATATACAGCTATATAGATGAGACCAAAATGAGGGACAGGTGGACCTTGTCCCAAATCAGGGACGGGCCCTCCAAATCAGGGACAGTTGGGAGCTAAGGATATCCTCCCTTATTAGGTTTGTTGCCATTCTCTGAACTCCTTCCAGTTTAAAGACCCCTTTTCTGAGGATCAGTGACTAGAACTGGACGGCATACTGAAGATGTGGTCAAACTGGGTTTTGTAAAGTGGTAGATTTATGTTTTTTATCTCTAGAGTAAATACCCTTTTTAATGCATGCTAATAGTATGCTGGCCTTTCTTGCCGCAGCTTGGCATTTGTGACACTTCAATAAAGTAATGTGTGTGGTTAGTGTGAATGTAGCCCAAAGCATTTGATCACACAAACACTGCAGTTAACAACCAATCATATTTTATAATTCTGGTTGTTCTAAACCGATGTTAGAGGAATTCTGACTGGCTGCAGCGTGTTACTATGCTTTGCAAATCAGTGCTACTCTTTGCATTGCCTTATTAAAACCAACCTGAAAATTAATTCATTCATGAATCTCTAATAAATTGCATTAGGATTAAAACTCAATGATGTAGATCGCATCACTGAATCCGTTGTATTATGAATGCACTTTTCTTGCATTGGCAGAGAATAAACGTTGCTATTTTGAATAAAAGGCAGAGAGAGCAAAAAGCAAAGATAATGTGCAATGTTCAATAATGCACATCAACTATTTAGATTTTCCCTTTTTCTAATTTAGTACAATAGAACAATGAAAGGTAATGACTGATTTGTTGCTATGTTACAGCTGTAGAGATCCGAGAGAAAGGTTATAGCGATTGTTAATAATTTTGCAAGAAAAAGATATTGAATAAATGCTGCTAATTCTTGGTGTTGCTGTTCTAGCTTTATTTTCAGGAACAAAACTGAAATGAAAATATGTATTTCCAGCTGCTATTCTTCAGTAACGAAAACTGTAAGACCATCCTGCTTATACGAAAGGCAGTTATTTGTGTGCATGGGAAAAACTGGAAAACAAGAAAAAGAATGAAATCCATTCATATAACACTTTAAGAGCAATGGGGACAGGTGCCCTACATTACCAGATATACAGAACATTCCCTGCAAAAACATAAAACCATTACATGTGAAAGGCTATTCTGCTTTAAAAAATGTAACATTTTTCTTCTACCTCTTGTAAATGCTCAATAATTGGCATTTTATGTATCTGATTGCCATTGCAGGATCTCTCTAAATATGTATTTTATGCAAAATCGGCATCACACCATTGCCACTGTGTGATGAAGTACTACCCTTTCTTTGAAGACAAAACTGTACTAAGGGTGCAAAATGTATGGCTCACACAATGAGCTTGGTCCCATAGGGAATTTACCTGGTAGATAGAATTCATATGCCCCTTTGTTTGCCAAGGTCACATCCCAGAGTCTTTCATTCTTCTTGCACCAGGATACTCCTGCAGGAGCTATCTTACATCTATTCTTTTAACCATTGTATTGCATTTATTAATTTATTAACCCATTTACTTAAAGGATTACAAATCCAAAAAACAAAATGCTATATATTATAGCTTACAGTTCTTACAGATGTGGTAGGTGCAATAGTTTTTCTTTCTGAGTTGTTCTCAAGCTAAGAATATTTTCAGCAAATACAGAGAAACCCTGTTGAACTTGCCTGAAATGCAGTGTCCTAATCCCTTCTGGAGAGTTGCAAAGAATACCTTCCTTCCCAGCTATGATCGACAATCTACCAATTGCCCTGCTCTCCCTTCCCCAACCCCCCCACCCATCCCCCGAGGTTACTGTGATGAAGAGGTATGGACATCTTTGTAGTCCATATCAGGAGAGCATCCTAGAATGACAGCCATGGCTCCCTCCATAGATAGAGTGGAGGAGTGAGAAGGAAAGGGGAAAGAAAATGTTAGCAGTTGAAAATAAAGGAACTTGGACAAACAATGAATACAGCCACCACACCAAGGACTAATGAGCTTCAAAGCATTACATTTTTACTTTTAGGGTTAGATGCACTTGGAAACAGGAGCCATGAGATAAAGCCCATGCAGATATATGGAGAACATACGAAGCTACATGAGATCATTAATGGGAATTTGTAACTTAGAACCCCAACAAGGCAATGTAGCACTCTTAATCAAGTTTAATATTTAACATATTTAACACCTCCAACCTGTAATTTATGCTTATAGGGAATGTAAAGCACTTTGGGCATGCTGGCATCTGTCTTTTCAGCCCTGTAACATTTAATTTATTATACAAGCCACTGCTTGTCTCTTTCTTTATAAATCATGCATTGTAAGGCACAAGGGAACGTAGAGGAGATAAACTGAACTTCAAAAGGTTTTGAAGGTGGTGGTAGCAAAATAAACAAAAAGATGATTTGACACAGTAGGCAGGTTTAATGGTTGTGAGGTGTCCTAATTTTTCTGGGAAATTGCCGTTTTTTGAGGATTTGTTCCTGGAAATGTTTTGTTTCCATACATTTTAGTTACGTAGTTGGTAAGATTATATAAGGACATGGTCCATCTAGTTTAGAGATACTAAATGGCGGACCACGGTCCAGACCCAAACAAATTTACAGTCCTGTCCAGACCATGGCCATGCCACTTAGCAGCTACAGGTCCTCTCCTGCCCCCCCTGCTGCTGCCATCCTCACAGCAGTGCAGGGGGTGGGGGATGCTGCAGATCTGGGCAAAGAGGGAGAGTCTTTACAAATTAACAAGTGGGTAAACACCTACTTGTTAACATAATAAGTTGGGCAGCTCCTACCCTCTATCCAGATCTGCGGCACCTCCTGTCCTGCTGTGGGGATAACGGGCGGCCAGCAGGGCTGTCTTAATGAGTGGGCACCCCTGGGCACTGCAGCATGGGGGGCCCTTGCACTTTCCCTGTCCCCTTCCAGCTTTGTAAACATGTACTGCTTTGTCAAGTCGATCGGGTCAGCAGGAGCATCAGCGGTGCGGGGAGGCTGCCTGTAACACTCCCCTGTCATTTATCAAGTTAGGCTGTTCCTTAGGGATCTTCAATATCTCCCGAGGCAGCCAGAGTTGGTGGGTGGAGTCAGGGGTGTGGCTGCCTCCTCCACTCCTCCCAAAGACTTGCTCACACAGGCTGAGGATGAGAGACCACAGCAGCCCCGAGACTCTTTGTATCCAAAAATGCTGTAAGTAACTGAGCACATTGTCACTGCATAGAGAATTAACCTGCCACTATTTCACCCTATACTTTCCAATCTTGTCATTATACATCCCTATACTATTCAATCCTGTCATTATACCTCTCTATACTACCCAATCCTGTCACTATACCTTTCTATACTACCCAATCCTGTCACTATACCACCCTATACTATCCAATCCTGTCACTATACCACCCTATACTATCCAATCCTGTCACTATACTTCTCTATACTATCCAATCCTGTCACTATACTTCTCTATACTACCCAATCCTGTCACTATACCTTTCTATACTACCCAATCCTGCCAATATGCCTCTTTATACTATCCAATCCTGTAACTATACCTCCCTATACTACCCAATCCTGTCACTATACCTCTCTATACTACCCAGTCCAGCCACTATATCACCCTATGCTATCCAATCCTGTCACTATACCGCCCTATACTATCCAATCCTGCCAATAAACGTTTCTATACTACCCAAACCTGACACTATACATTACTACACCCTCTACTGTACACTCCTGACCTTCCCACTACTGTGTCCTCAAACTCCCCCTTACTGTGCCCTCCTGCCCCCCCCCCCATACTGTGTTCAGTCATACATAAATACAGGCCGCTGGGAGAGGCATTTATGACAGGGGGAGTGTGTAGGGGGGGGGGGGGCTGGTTCAAAAAGGAGTGGGAGCAGTGTGTACAGGGAAAATTCAGTGTATACAGGTGGTGAGTGTTTTTGGGGGGGCAGTGTGTATAGAGGTTGAATTTAATTTGAGATGATTCCCTAGTTGTCTGTGTTTGTTGTTTCTAATCAGACTAAAAAGCCACACCCAATATTTAGCATTATTTAGCCACACCCACCCTTGGCACCATTCACATAGAGTGCTGTAGGTCACCATCTCCCTAGGGGCCCTAGTGTATTATTTTGCCCAGGGGCCCATGATGTTATTAAGATGGCCCTGGCGGCCAGGCAGGAGACCCAGGAGAGGACTTCCAGACTGGTAAGTGCCTCTATCCTGCCGTGCTAAGGTAGAACTGTGAAGGGGTGGCTGCCATTGAAAAGGGGACTGTGCTGTAAGGGAGGAAAGGGGGGCTATGACAGCATGTGGGATTGTGATGGGGGGCCGTGATTTCTAGGGGCACTGTGATTTAAGGGGGGCTGCGATGTGAAAGGGAGTGCAATATAAAGGAGGGCTGTAATATGAAGGGGAACTGAGGACACTGTGGAGCTGCTGTAAAGGGGTGACTGTGATGTAAAAGGGAGTGGGAATGTGATGTGAAGGAGGTCTGTTATATATGGGCTCATTAAGACCAGAACGTGGTTCGGGAAACCCACATTCTGTGTGCATTTCCGCTTTGTTCAAAACGCACTTGGTGTGCGATCTGCTGCAAGTGTTAATATATTCCTAATGGTACCCCAAACGCAAATCAAAACACAGAGTGTTTGCCTGCACTTTATCACATGGCACAACAGTACCATGCAATTTGGTACAGTGCATTTTTGAAAAGTAGTTCATGAACTACTTCTTTTGCAACCCAGTGCCATTCACATTAATTTGCTGAAAGTGACACACGAGTCTTACAGGAACGATTCAGGTGTGAACTGGCCCTCAAGAGGTTCTCTGGACATTGATGTAAAGGGGGTGGACTGTGGTGTAAAGTGAAGGGGGGGGGGGGGGACTTAGGACACTGATGTAAAGAGAGGGCTTTGATTTAAATGATATGATCTGAAGGGTAGGCTGAAGACACTGTCATGTGTTCTAGCGCAAACATGAGATTCACAGATCTGCCATGAGACAATTTTACTGACTGGACCTTTGTGAATTTTATCTTAAAGTGTTTATTAACCCAAAAGTATAAATCACTGGCAACCCCTCTATTATAGGCAGACATAGCACACTGTATATGTCTTTTATAAAAACGGGGCATGTAAATACCTTTTTAGAGCTATCATCAGGCTGGTCACGTGACTCTCAGCCGCTGTACACCTCCGATGCATGGCTACTGCAGGAGGGGCCAAGATCTCCCTCTGACGTCAGCTGGGGAGGTCACATGGCCGCTCAGCCCCTCCCGCAGTAGCTATATAGTGACTATAAGTCACATGACTGGCTTGAAGATCGCTCTTTAAAGGTATTTACATGCCTCCTTTTTATAAAAGACTTATACAATGTGCTATGCCTGCTTATAATAGAGGGGCTGCCTGTGACCATTTATAATTTTTAATTTCTACTAATAGCAGCGCGGGGGGGGGAGGGGGGTGGAGACAGAGACAAAGATCATGGAGCTGACAGGCAGGGAGGAGGGGTGAGGGGGAGAGAGGAGAGCTGTGGATGGCGGAGGGACGTACACGGACCACTGTAATCAGGGCTCAGCAGCCCTGATTATTGTGGTCAGCGCAGAGAGGGGGACACAGGAAGTGGGCAGGATCAGGGAGGTTTTTTACAGTTTAGAGAGGGGCAGATTACACAGCACAAGCACAGTTTCATCTGATTTAAGGGAACAGGATCTCTATATTTTTTTTTTTTGGGTTAACGAACACTTAAATGCCCCTGATCTAGAGA
Source organism: Glandirana rugosa (assembly GCA_018402905.1). Classification (NCBI taxonomy): domain Eukaryota; kingdom Metazoa; phylum Chordata; class Amphibia; order Anura; family Ranidae; genus Glandirana; species Glandirana rugosa. The sequence continues at coordinate 57,117 of BLSH010456078.1, read as the reverse complement.
GTGTGTGTGTGTGTGATTTCTGTTTTCCGTATCCCTGTACATTGTGTTTGCTAAGAAACACATCTAAAAGTCAACTTATCAAAACTCCCTGCTGACATCAGCAACCGTGGAAGGGAGTTCCACATCCTTACTGTTCTGACAGTAAAGAATGCCTTACGCTCACTAAGATTGAACCATTCCTCGTTCAACTTCATAGTGTGTCCGTGTGTTTTTTTAGAGACCAAGATTAAAAAGTTGCTTCCCAATGCTAGAGTCCCCATTTAAAGATTTGTATATTGCTATCATATCTGCTCTTAAGTGTTACTTCTCCAGGGAGAACAAGTTTAATGTTTTTGGTTGTTCCTCATAACTGAGGTCCTCCAGCCCCTTATTAGCTGTGCTGCCCTTCTCTAGACAATTTCTCATTCAAGGACATCCTTCTTGAGGGTTGGTGACCAGAACTGGACCGCATACTCAAGATGTGGCTGAACCAGAGTTTTGTAAAGTGATAGAATTAAAGTGCGGCCTGTAGCGAAAAAAAACCCATGACTGGGTTTACTGTGGCCCAGGTCATCAGTGGATTAATTCCTTCCTCTTTTTGTAAAGGGGGGCGTGCTGCAGGCTGGAGGGGGCGGGGGCGGTATTTATGTGTGGGTGCGGTCCGAGCGCGGGCATTCGGCCAGCACCCGTGACAAGCTCCCTCCCTCCCCTTTTTCATGTGAATGTCTGTATGTTGGCGGGTGGGGCTTCGGAGGCCCGTCAGTTATTTAGTTTGGCTGGGTAAGGATCCATCTTAGGTATGGAGTCCTCTGTGGTGTTTGGCCGGTTAACCTGGTTTAACTGGGAAAGGAAAGTGTATCTGCCAGAAGATGGTCCCCGAGCCGGCGTAGTGCGGCTGGGAAGTTTTCAGTATTGGGGCAGACACTAAATTACGAATTGTATCTGGTAAGGGCCTCCCAGGTTTCACTACTTGCTTAACAGATGTACGTTAATGGTTAACATGTTTTAAGATGTTATTTTGTTAAATAAATGGCCTAACGGCCAATTTTCTCCAGTTGGTGTGTCGTCTCCTTTATTTATATTATTAGGGTTAGGGTGACCGGCCATATCAGGTTTATCCTAGTCAAGTGATATTAAACCTTATTTTTTTTTTTGTGGTGGATTACCTCCTTTTTTTCAGTCTCCCACCAACGCTGTCTCCTCCTCCTTCCTGTGGGTACCTCCTTAGCAAGCTGTGTGCTTTTTTAAATGTAATAGATTTTTTTCAGTAATTAATTATAGGATAAAACCCTATCCTTGTACAGTATATACAATATATCAACTTTTCTCAAAGCTTGTATCTCATCAATTATTTGAGAACGTCATTTATACAGAAGGCACTTATTTTCCAAGGTCTCTGTTGCCATGAGAAGGCGGTATTGTTTTGCTAGCATGTTGGTGTACAGGTGGGGGCAGGGCAGAAAGCTATTACACTGGCTGAGTAGCTTATGCAACAAGCCAGCATGGCCACATAGTGAACAGTGGAAAAGAAACACATTGCTGCTGCTAGTGAATATAAATGACTGATAGGTGTCAGTATTTGTTTAGTGATTGATCTATAGGCATGTGGCTAGTTTATGAAAAAGTGTTTTTTTTCCCCATAGCATAATTTCTTTCATGTGGAAATGGAAATTAAAATGACACTAAACTCTGGTTTAAACAAAATTATATTCAAGCATGTATTCTTAAATCAAAAAAGTACCTTCACTCTTCATGGTCCCACTGTATGTAGGAATGTAGCCACCCTCTTTTGTTCACTGCAGAGATGAACTATGGGACTTATAGTGTGCATAGAGCAGTGCACACGACCATAAATAATGTGTACTGCTTGTTCTAAATGAACAGAAGTGAGAGGGGAAAAGGGGTTCAGAAGCTCACAGGATACGTAACAAGGAGATAGAAAAACACAGTAACAACTTAAATATAGATTACTGTTATTATTATACAGTATTTATATAGCACCAACAGTTTACATAGCGCTTTACAACATGGGGGCAAACAGTACAATTACAATACAAATGAATACAGTAGGAATCAGAGAGTCCTGCTCATTAGAGCTTACAATCTAAGAGGGAGGGTCAAGAGATACAAAAGTTAATAACTGTGGGGATGCGCTGATGGAGAAAATAAATGTACAGTTGTTAGGTAAAGGCAGGATGAGTTTCTCTGAAGAGAAGGGTTTTCAGGGGTCGTCTGAAAGTAGAGAGAGTAGGAGATAGTCAGACCGATTGGTGTAGAGAGTTTCAGAGGATGGGAGAGGCTCCGGAGAAGTCCTGGAGGTGAGCATGGGAGGAGGGGATGAGGGAGCTAAAGAGCAGTAGGTCTTGGGAGGAACAAACAGAAGGAGTAGGTTGGTATTTTAAGACTAGGTCATTGATGTAGCTGGGGCACGAGTTGTGGATGGCTTCGTAAGTTATTGTTCGTATCCCTAATTTAATAGTTGGGTGAGCGGAAGCCAGTGAAGGGATTGACAGAGAGTGGTAGCAGACGCTGAGTGGTTTGTAAGGTGGATGAGTCTGGCAGTAGCATTCATGATGGACTGAATTGGATGATAGCTTATGTGAGGGTACGCCAATGAAAAGGGAGTTGCAGTAGTCAAGGCGAGAGATAACCAGGGAGTGAATTAGAAGCTTTGTGGTGTCATTACAGGGCCTTTATGTAGTGGATATGTATGGATTATTTTTGGAGAATAACAATATTGTTTTGTGCCAGATTAAACTCATTGGGTGCCGTAGAGAAACAGCTCCATATTTCCTCCAGTTTTCCCAGTTGAGCTCAATGATTCACTATGTTACAGTTTTATTGGCATGTGGTCACTCTAAATGGAAAAATCCAGAACGGGTTTGGAACTTTGTCAGTTGAGCATTATTGTGTTTTACTAAATAATTTATTTCTGAACCATGGTGCATTTGAATCTTTATTTGGTGCCTACTTGTTTCTTGTTCGGCATTGTATTATAATTGTATTGCAATGTTGCATGTGCCATCCTTTGTGAATTTACGAGTGCTGCATTGTGATCAACTAATATAACTTTGATTGTATTGTACCACTCTTGGAAATCTGCTTATTGTAGCAGATAGATATGTTAAATGCAAAATCTTTATTATTTTGCAGGCAATTAATCAAAAAGGAGATGGAGTCTTCGGTTGAGTGCTATTATACTAAAGAAGTGACAGGACTTACATAATGGTACACTTTCACCTATTAACCTTTTTCCATTGAAATGCACACTCTGCGTTAGCATTTGTAAAATATTGATCAGAGTCTGGTGAATGTGTGAAGCCTTTTAGCACTTGAGCCTAACCTGAAGGGAATTATTTTACCCTGAACCTGGCAACATGGGATTTCATCCATCAACCACCTGTAACATTAAAGGTTATTTTGTATTTTTGTAGTTTCATTATAGCAAATCATCAATTTCTGAAGCAGTGATAGATGATTAAGACTTTCTGAGTGGTCTTGCAGAAATTCCATTGTGCTCAGTTGGATGCATGTGAAGCTCTTAATATTACTCCCATATACGTCACACTACGTAATCCATGGTAATGCATGGGAAATATGGTAGGTGCTCATATACTGATAAGCAGTTGTTGCTGCTAAAGAGGTTTGCCCTGAATAGATGTTTAGTTGCTAAAGAAAGAAAAAGTGGCCTTAAAAATGTTGTGCAACATGCCCTATAATTCAGAGGCGTAACTAGAACCTTCAGGGCCCCGATGCAAGAAATTATGAAGGGCCCCCTGGCCAGGGCCCTTCCCTCTTCCCACTGATCCTGGGGCCCTTTACTCCTATCATGGGTCCCTTTATTATGGTCCTGCAGCTGGGCCCTTTCACAAGTTCTGCAGCGGGCCCCCTTTCTGCCATCTTCGGGCCTTCCCATGGTGGTGAAATGTAAGGGCCCGGTCACAATTGCAACCTTTGGAATCCTGATAGTTCCCTCACTGGTGTCAGTAGTTTTTAATTTAATTTTATTATTTTTCTTTACCATTTCATTTTATTTCTTTTACAATTTTTATTTTTACAATTTTTTACAATTTTTTAGGAGCTCTGTTGGGGGGCTTTGATGAGATATCAGGGGTTTAAACAAACCTCAGCCCTCAATCACCATCTGTTTAGCCTCAGCTGCACAGAATGAATGGACAAGAATAGCTGTGCACCAAGCCTCCCATTCAATCAGAAACAGAAGTATAGTAAAAACAGTTTACTATGCTTCAGTTATGAATGAACCAATTGGTACCAATCACTGACTCTGTCCATTCAGAAAAGGAAGGAGCCAGTAAATGACAAATTTACCAACCCGTTCCCATCTCTCCACACAGGGACCCTGGGAACAGCAGAAGACAAGTAAACTGGATAGAGGAAAATCGAGTAGATTGGGTCCTCTAAATGCCCCCCCCTCCATTCCTCCTATTCAGGTGTACAAGGGAGGCACACGGCCCCCTGGACCATGGGGCCAGGTTGCAATTGCAACCCCTGCAGCCCCTATCATTATGTCCCTGCTATAATTGCTGCAGTATATCTAAATGCAGCAGTGTGCTTAGCCATTATTGTTTTATGTGTGTTTTCAACACATGTAAAATATTGCTTTTTTATGATTGTTTCACGCTATTACATTTTTGTCTTCATTTTGCACAAATGTATACTTTTACACAGCAGAATAAATTATATATATTCTGTCCAGATTGAGGCATAGCCAGTATTAAAGTGCATGGATAGACAATTCCAGGTAACCAGGTCACAGGAGAAAATGCAGCTGCCCCCTATTTTGAAACTTTTATAGCACAGGAACCAGTGGCGTTGGGGGGGGGGGGCTGGAGCCCCGAGTGGGTCCCCAAAATGCCCCGGTTCTCAGGCGTTCATAAATGAATGATTAGCCCCGAGCCCAAGTGGCCGCTTACAAAGACGGTCGGGGATGGATCCGAGGGCGGCCGAGTGAGTGATACAAAGTCCCGCCTCCTGGACCCGGCAGTGCCTATGATGGACGTCACACTGGTCCAATGTCGGGACCACCGGACGTGTGACATCCATCATAGGCGCCGCCCGGTCCAGGAGGCATGGATGACACTGCGACCGCCCAGAGAACTGGGAGATCCCCGCTCGCTCTGTGTAAATGGGAAAACGGGGGGGCTTTCCTATCCCGTCTGGCTGTCTGAGTGGTCGGTCATGAATGGGATGGGTGTGCCGCACTCGCACACTACAGTCTACAGGTAAGGCTGAGCTTCAGGAATGACTGTCAAGAGATCACAGGTCACCTGAAGTCTGACATGAAAGGATCAGTGTAGGTCAGTGTATGTGTCAGGTAGGTCAGCGTATGTGTCAGGTCAGTGTAGGTCAGTGTATGTGTCAGGTAGGTCAGTGTATGTGTCAGGTAGGCCAGTGTAGGTCAGTGTATGTGTCAGGTAGGTCAGTGTAGGGATCAGATAGGTCAGAGTAGGGGTCAGGTAGGTCAGTGTATGTGTCAGGTAGGACAGTGTATGAGTCAGGTAGGTCAGTGTAGGGGTCAGGTAGGTCAGTGTATGTGTCAGGTAGGACAGTGTATGTGTCAGATAGGTCAGTGTAGGGGTCAGGTAGGTCAGTGTAGGGGTCAGGTAGGATAGTGTATGTGTCAGGTAGGTCAGTGTAGGGGTCAGGTAGGACAGTGTATGTGTCAGGTAGGTCAGTGTTTACTAACTGTATGGGGGATGGGCTGCCTGGGATAACACAGATATCTCTCTTCCTGCATAGCAGAAAGAT
>BLSH010456078.1:22084-42346 GCA_018402905.1 Glandirana rugosa | reverse complement strand
ATTTGCATTAAATAGCACCCCCCCCCCCCCCGACAAAGTAGAATTCTGCAAAAAGCAATAGAAAAAAATAGAAATACCCCTTTACTGTATGTGAAGCCCCTTCACCAATCAATCTCCTAGTAGAAGAGCAGCCATTGTGAGAATGCCTTACCTAGACTTGTGTGTGTTCCAAACACCCCCGTTGCCCTTCCCCATCTGTTCTTCACCTCAATCCAATCCCTATTCTTCACTTTCATTTGGGATAATAAGGCTCCCAGAGTGAATTACTGAACTCATACCTCACCAAAGCCTAAGGAAAACATCAGCTTTCTGCACCATGATACATTTTACTGGGCATGTCAGTTAACCCTTAAAGACTAGGTTTTGTAGGCAGATGACCCTGTGCTACTGGGTAAAATGGTGGTTTATGCCAGATTTTATAGGAAGCAAGCACACTAATGACAGAGGTGTGTGCTGGTTTTATATGAGAGCCAGAGATAGAGCTCAGAGTCCCACCCTTCCTAGGAGGTAATTGTGTGAAGGAAGCCATGAGAGGTGTTGGTTTGCACCATCCTTTCCAGGTCAGGAGAGACCAAGGCCTGAGCCTGAGAGAGAGTCCAGGAGGGATAGAGCAGCTAGGGAGCTGCGGGTGGAAAATGCAGAGCTGAGGTTCAGCATCTGTGCATGAACACTGGGATGTGTTTTATGGTCAGGAGGACCAAAGCGGTACTACGCAGTAAAGCTGCCGCAAGAGAGCCAGGAGGCTAAATGTTCTATTTATTGCATTGATGGTGAGAACCCCCTGCGTGGGAAAATATACCTGTGTGAACTTGTTTTGTAAGTGTGCAGGAAAGCCCTGAAAACTATTTCTGGCATGAAGTAAACTCCATGTTTTGGCACTACCATTGAGCTAAGAAACCCCAATGTGTCACAGTTTCATTGGAATACATAATCTCCACAATTCCCCTGTGTTCCAGCCCATGGATTGAGAAAACATACCACCCTAGAGCTTTCTGAGATCACCCTGTAAGAAAATGTACCTTACAAGCTTTTAATGCCCTGAAAAAAAATATCACCAACTCAGTCTTTTAACTCTAGTGAGATGAAACCCAGCCTTCCCACTGGGCATAACCACTGCTTCTTTCAACACCAGGTAGAAGAGTCCATCTCTGCTGACACAAGCTTACTTTAAACAATGCACGTTTCTTAGATTGCAGGAACTCCATAACCAAACTAAAGCCCCGTACACACGGTTCGACGGTTGTATACAACAGGTCGTACTCACGACCGTTGTATGCGGAATTGATTGTTCGTATGCGCGATTTGAACAGTCGAACATACGACGGTCGTACAAGGGAGTTGTATGAGCAGACTAGAAAACTTGATCGTACCAACAAGCTCTCATACGACCGTTGTATCGTCTGTACAGAGAAGTTGGTACAACAAAGTTGTATTGTGCAAAACACGCATGCTCAGAAGTCAGGAACGGCCGGAATGCAATTACATGCCCCTGAACGTTCTTTCTGTGCTCGTACGATCGTGTAGTGCAGTTAGTATGCTACATACAACAGCCAACATACGATTTGCGACGATCGTACGTACGATCGTCGAACCGTGTGTACGAGGCTTAAAACTAGCACCATACCACACTGGTCCTATTTGAAAGTGAGAGAAACTTGACTTTCACCTTTCCCTTTTTATTTATTGTATATTAAAAAAAAACATTTATGCTATACAGGCAAGTTGTTACCTTCCTTGCAAGGCAGCAATAAGAGTATGGGCCCTTGCCACATCAAAGGCAGCCCATTTGTATTTCATAATTGGGCATCTGCTTTGAGATGCATCCCCAAAAAAGGGGGAAGCTTCTAAAGCAGGGTTTCTCAACTAGGGTTCCTCCAGAGGTTGCTAGGGGTTCCTTGAGCAATGAGCAATTTCTGCCTCTCAGATAAGTTTCCACTGACACAATTGATCTGTTTAGCTATCTGTAAGGGGGGAATTCTTCCCAGTGACCACAAGTGTAAGGAGCATTCTTTCCGCTGACCATCACATTAATGTATCATGAGTTGTAGATATTGTAATTTTCAGCAAGGATTCCCTGAGGCCGAAAAGTTACTTCAAGGGTTCCTCTGTGTTGAAAAGTTTGAGAAAAGCTGTCCTAAAGCGTAGATACCTTGAATGCAACGTCCTTCTTGGTAGGAGGTTAAAGGTTCTTTAAATTGCTTCACTCATTAATGTATGCATAGAGGAATGCAAATGTTTAAAAACAATTTAATACTTTTTCATAATTTTATTTTCCATCAATACCCAAAATGTGTCATGTGCTGGGTTTCCGTCTCATTTTTCTGATGGAATCCCTCATGGGGTAAAATGGTATCCCCTTTCATTGCCATAGAGAAGTTTTATTGTTGCAGGAATAGCTTTATTGTAGAGACATCTCATTGGGGTTCCCTGTGACAACATTGGAGTAAAAACACCCATGTTTGGTATAGTACCAAATATAATAAAAATATGATATTTTACTGTATCATTTTACATAGGATGTTAGTACAGTAAAGTTATGGGGAATCCTTGAGAGGCAGTTCTCCAGATTCAACTGTACCCTTGAAAAATGTTTTGCCTAGGATCCCCCTCAATCTCCCCTGGTGCACAAAGGGGAGCTTTGAACCCCCATTTGGGATCCTAGCCACTGAGAAGAGGACACCCACTGCAGAACATATGTTGTTGTAAAATTTGCACGTATCAAGAACTGATACAAAGTGGCATCATGCCAAGGCTGAATGAATGGAGGTACGCCCAGTTAAAACATTTTGTGGCAAAATTACCACAACCTCTAAGATCTGGAAAATAATTGAATCCACTTGAAAAACTGTGTAGTGCTAGAGAACCGGTAAGGCATTGTATAGCACACATTTATAAAATAATTACGGATGTGGGTGGACAAGACATGCCTCCATTCATCTGGAGTTGGGAAAAGGAATTGGGGATAAAGTTTACTGAACAACAATTAACTAAAATGTTTAAAGCCATACATAGTTGCTCAGGAGATACTGAGTATTGAGATGAACTACAAATGCCTTGCAAGGTGGTACATTACGCCAGTGGTTGCCCATATTTATCAAAGCAGCAAATCACCATTGTGTTGGAGAGGCTGTAAAGAACGATGGACCATGGCACATATCTGGTGGAAATATCCAAAAATAAAGGAATATTGGGAGGAGGTGAGACAATGTGTAGCAGAGATTACAGGTGAAGAGTTTGGGTTGGACCTGATGGGTTGTCTTTTTCATATTACGGATAAAACTAGTAAACAATATAGGAACTCATTGGTACCTCTCCTTTTGAACTCAGCAAAAGGAGTGATACCAAAAAAATGGCTAGACCCAAACAAACCGACCATGAGGGAGTGGTTTTGATAGAATCAAACACACCTACAATATGGAATATCTGGGAAGTGGAGAAAAAGGCCCTCTCTGGGGAAAACATGTTGAAAACTGGGGGAAATGGATGGACTTTAAAAACACAGATAAGTACACCATGATATATGTAGATTGATAGATGGGTGGGGAAGGGGAGGAGTGGATGGAGATCCTGGACTGTGAGATATGATAGTGGGGGGAGCTTTATACATAGTCTGTATTTAATATATCGAAATGTAGTAGATATATGTATAGAAAGAGGGCTGTAATGTATAGAATGCTCGATGAATTTTATATTTGTATTTTATGAAAAAAGTCAATAAAATTTAAATAAAAAAAAAAAAAAAGAACCTATGTTGTTGTAGTTTCATTGTAAATGAATGAATCTACCACATCAGGCTGGCATGTGCAAAATGAAAGTACAAAGCATGCAACACTCGCTGGCCTATAAAATCTGTAAATATAACTGTTACCATCTTTTACCTTTTTAGAGCAGATGGTGTAGGTGTATTTGACTATCATTAATATTTGGTTAATGAGCTTTATAAATAGGATGATTATAATTTTAAATAGCCTCTTAATGAGCAGCTAACGCATACAACATTATTTTACATTCACGTAATGCATTGTTGAAGTTTATTACTTGTGGGGTGCATTTTCAGTGTAGTGAGTGATGGCAAGTATAACGAGTTGGAGATAAAGAGCCAGGAAACAAACTAGAACTCTATAATAAAGTACTGTATTATTACCCCAAAGAACTAAAAATGTAGTGCAATCTGGGCAAGATAGGTGCAAAGCTGTTATTTGCTTCTAAAGGCCATCCAACCAGATATTGACTTTTATTTTTTACATTTTTGTATAATTTCTGTTTAAATAGATGCCATATTAAAGTGAATTTAAGCCCAATTCATGAAATTTGAGTTGGACACATCTGTCTGTAGTGTTTTCTTATCTCTCTGCAAATAGCTATGTCCCGTAGCTGTCTCTTCTTCTGTAGTTGTTATCAGGCTGATTAGTTCTCACACGTTCTGGAGACGGGACAGAGAATTTAGAGTCGGAGGAGGTTGCTAAAAATAGATTAGCACACAGCTAAACTATACACGGGCAACCTCTGCATGTGTGGGAATGGGATGTGTGCATTTCCTCCAATCAGCTTTCTCACAGTCTCTCACAGCGTCTAGCAATCATCTCCTCCTACATAGGAAGGAAGAAGTGGAAAATCGAACAGAATGCACTTTCTAATCAGTATATCAAAGTGAAGACAGAAGATATACATGTAAGACTTATATAGGGTGGTTTGTCATCTCTGTGTATCATCTGAGGCTATTCACTTCACTGGGTATATGGAGGGTTTACATCCACTTTAAATAACATAAAATTTGTATTCAGCATTATATTTGGAATACAATGTTGTACAACATGATATAAAATCCTATATTTTTCAAAAGTGTTGACAATATTTTCCACTACTATATACTGTATAGATAAAGTGAACATGTGCTTTGTAAAACAAGTTAGCCTTTGAAACCTACAACACACTATTATGCAAATGATGGCAGTGTGTCAGCTAGGTAACATTTTGAGAGGAGTTGCCATGTTATGGTAGTTTGAGCTTTTGCTTAGTATGAGGAGATTACAGGTTTCCTCTAAGAAGCTAGCAATGTTTTTTTTTTTGCTTTCTGTAGTGCAACTAGAAATGGGCATTTTCTTTATGGTTTTGAAAAGTTTTTTGATGCAGAGCTATGCCAAATGTGTTTTATCTGGGTAATTCAAAGTGATGGGCATTAAAGCCAAGCAGCAGAAGCAATCGCTGAAACCTATATCACAGAGGAAAAAAGTAACCAGAGGATCCTAATTGACAATAAATTGAAAATGTAATTGCCAGTCCAGCCGCAGCACTTGGAACGTTGTCAGGCTGCAAGACAAGAATTGCCAAGAGGGTGAACAAAAGTAATATTCTCCTTATATCAGACTGTGACTGGGGATGTCTGGAGACTAAGTGCAATGTCAGGGGCTAGATTACGGGAAAGAATATTGATTAAGAAGAAAGCATGGAGCTTTGGAAACCTAGAAAACTAGTCAATAGGTTAACTCTTTGGAGACCATGTGAAGACTCGAAAGGGTCACAATGTCTTGTAGATGTTATTATGCATCTCTTCTTTTTATACTCTTCATTAAAAGGGAATATATAGACTGCTCTTGCTAAACCCTACTTTTGAAAGTTCTAGTTGCTTAGCTGTTAGGCCTCATGCACACAGGACGTTTTTTGATTGTTTTTCAGCAGCTGTTTTCAGCTGCAGATGGTTTTTTCTACAGTCAATAAACCCTCCATCATGTTATCCTATGTGTTCATGCGCACACAGGCTGTTATCAACTGTTTTTAGCTGAGGCGTTTTTGAGATGTAAAAAAACCCAAAAGCTGAGGGTTTTTTCGGACTGTTTTCAGCTGTAAAAATGTTCAAACACTTAAAAACGTCCAAAAAAACGCTTAAAAACATCAATCCTCAATGTTTTTGGATGTTTTAGACCAGTTGAAAAAAACAAACAAAAAATGCTGGCCCATTAAAAATGGGAAAAAAAACGAAAAAAAACCGTGAAAAAACAGCGGGAATATAATGCTGGTAAAAGCTGAAAACATCCCTGATAAGCTACTGACGTTTTTTGGCTGTTTTTTTAAAGTCCTGTGTGCATGAAGCCTAACATACACGGGTCGACAATCGTACGACTGAACGGCTCAAATCGTATGTTGGCTGTTGTATCTTGCGTACTGACATGCACTAAGCGATCGTACGACCAAGCCAAACGTAGTGACGTGTTATGAACGTATAAAGAGAAAGTTCAGGTGCATATAATTAGCATCTGGCCATTCCTGACTTCTGAGCATGAGTATTTTGGACAATACAACTTGTTGGACCAACTTCTCTGTACACACGATACAACGGCCGTAAGACCGCTTGTTGGTACTAACAAGTTTTCTAGTCTGCTCATCCAACTTCTGTTGTACGACCATCGTACATTGGCTGTTCTAATCGCGTATACTAATGGTCAATTTAGCATACAACGGTCGTTAGTACGACCTGTTGTATACGATCGTCGACCCGTGTGTACGAGGCATTACACTAATGCTTTGGCTTCATCTACTTTGAGTTGCTGACCTAGTACAATATAAAGATAAGGCATTGGCCTTTCATTGTGTTTAGGTTGTTGCATGACTGCAATAGGTCAGCAACTCAGTAGTACCATATAGTCAGGCAACTAGCATTTCCAGAAGGAAGTGCAGATCATCAGAGATTTTTTTGGCAACAGTAATTTAAAGCAATGTAAAATAGTGCCACCGTTTTAACTTCATGCAATTGCATTAGCACTACTTGCTATCCATTTTGTTTTCTTATAATTATTTGGGGGACTGTAATCATAGGCTGACATTATTAGACAATTACTAAATAATGATTTAAATAAATGTATATACTATAATGTACGCACTGAAATTCATATATAGTATTTGCACTACTTTATCAACTTTTGGTCTGGAGTCAGGAGATTTAACATTGATCCACTCTGAACACTCTTGCGTTCAGTTATTGACCTTATTATTTGGTTAGCTTTGGGAAAGTGAATTCATAAAGGTGTTTTTGTGTTTTAAATTGTTAGGATAGAGTGCAAATTATGTGACTACAAAATTGTTATAATAAGCCTGGGTGACTGTTCCTGATTTTCTTTACTTCTTTTCCCTCTTTGATAGTCGCCGGTAATATGTCGCCATACCTGATACAATGAGGCTGATTTACTAAAAGAGTTACAGCTGAACAGGATAAGCAAATATTGTCGAACTACAAGAGCCATTTGTATTCTTCCTTGAATCTTTGTGTGGTATTTTTTTCCAGATCTGTGCAGTAATCCATTGTTCAACTCCTCTGTGTAGGGGCTTCCTGTAATAAAGACCAGTCACTGCTGCTCTCTGGTCTTGTGCAGGGTGACTGGTCTTGTATATGCCCCTTCCTGTAGCTTTCTGCAGGCAACCTGTAATGAGTGGGGCCTGCTGGGCTCCTCCCTTAGCTCTGCTCTCTGCACAGACTATGGCCAGCACAGTGAAGGTGTCAATGCTAATTTACAAGGTAATATCTGACTTTGCAAAGACATTTGCCACACACCATCTTGATTTATATATGTTGTGACTATTAACCACTTCACGACCGCGCGCCGTGTTTTCACGGCGGCAGTCGTGATGCTGAGCGTGAATCGCCGTAAAAAGGCGGCTATATGCGATCAGTCACTAGGGGGCCCGCCGCACTCCTGAGGAGTGTGCCCGCGGCTCGGGCGGACCCGATGTCCGCCGGTGAGCCGTGATGAGCGGCCACAGGGAAAGAACGGGGAACCGCCGATGTAAACACGGCGGTTCCCCGCTCTGTTAGTAGGGGCATGAGAGATCTACTGATCCCTGTCACTGGGATCAGTTAGATCTCTCATGCCCATGGCAGCCCAACCCCCCCACAATAAGAACACACCCAGGGAACACTGTTAACCCCTAGCTCCCCCCCCAGGTTAACCCCTTCACTGCCAATGACATTTATACAGTAATCAGTGGACATTTAAATTTCTGATCGCTGAATAAATGTCATTGGTCCCAAAAAAGTGTCAAAAATGTCCGACATGTCCGCTGCAATATCGCAGTACCGCTAAAAATCGCAGATCGCCGCCATTACTAGTAAAAAATAAAATATATTTCCACAAATATGAGGAAGAATATAAATTGGCCAAAAACGGTGAAAAAAAATTTTTTTTCTATATATTTTTTTTGGATTTGAATTTTAGCAAAAAGTAAGAAATTTGTGTTTTTTTGCAAAATGGTCGCTCTTCTTTTGTTTATAGCGGCGATCAGAAATGACGCAGAGGCGATCAAATACCACCAAAAGAAAGCTCTATTTGTAGGAAAAAAAGGACGCAAATTTTGTTTTTTGGTGCAATGTCGCACGACCGCGCAATTGTCAGTTAAAGCGACGCAGTGCCGAATCGCAAAAAGTGCTCTGGTCCTAAAGCTGGAAAACCTTCCGGTTGGTAAGTGGTTAAGTAATATATTATGTGAAAATTTGCTTTTAAAATGACTACACAATTGAAGTGAATCTTCACTCAATTTATTGAGTAAGTGTTCGGAATATTAAAATTTGGGCGCATCGTTCTTAGCTGTGTTCACACACATTTTCATATGGTGCAAACTGCTCACTGCTTAAACTTCCCTCTTTCTCTTCTCAGAGAGTTGGGAATTTAATTGAAAAAAAATTGCTAAAAATTGTAGCTGCTCACAAATAACACCAAAGAATTTGGATGCAGTCTAAAGCTGGGTACACATGGTCCAAATGTACTCCTAATGCATTCAGGGAGGACATGTGCAGGAAGGAGTGAGCCAAGTGGTCACTGTCACTGAGCCCCGTTCACACTCCTCATGGCAAGGATACCTACATAAACCCATATGGCAGTCTTGCTGTTGTGATCTCATTTTCACCTATTCATAATCTGACGGATACAATCTAACCATTGTGTTTTTAGAAAACCAGTGCCATATGGTGATGCACTCCCACTCCATACTGTTACCAGTATACTGAATTGTTATGATAACTACATATCTTTCCAAATAGTAACCTATTTCATATCTGGTGAGCCATCAACCCTGATATTTAAGGATCTAGAGTAATTTTGTTATCTGTGCGCAACTTCAAATCTTTGTATCTAAATTACATAATACGGTTCTTGATAATTCAATCAGCTAAAAAAAAGATAATTGTTTTTGAAAAGAAAAAAATCTCAGTAGCTGCCTCGCCCGTCAAAATAAGACCAAGTTTATTCAATGAAGCAAAGAGCACTATGTCAAATGCAGTAGCTGACAGCAACCAAATATAATGCATCTTATACTTCTTTGTCTTCATTGAACTAAATTCTGCTTATAATTAAAAGAGAAGTGGGGCTTTTTTCCCTCAAAAATCATACCTACCTAGGTGGATGCAGCATTGGTCCGATGCTGCATTTCTCCATCTCTGGCTCTAAGACTGAGAACCAAGCGCTCAAAGACTGCTGATTGTTCGGTTCTCAGAGCTTCTTAAGCAGAAAGCTGGGGACTGTCAGTCACCGCTCTCTGCTCTGCCCCCCCCCCCCCAGCACTCATTGGAGCACTGGGATGTGGAGGGGGAAGGAGTGTCGGTCCAAGCATGTGGGCGGATCCTGCCTTTATTGTCAGGATCTTGCCCGGCTCTGTGACATCAGCTGACAGCGGGCTTCAGCCCGCTGTTTGCTGCAAATGGGTCCCAGGACAATTAAACGAACTGCACTCCTGTGATCCACAGAAGTACTGTACAACCAAACAAGCTTTGGCTGTACTTCTCCTTTAGGCCCCTTTCACACTTGTGCTACCCGATTTTACCGTGATTTTCTGCCGCGATTTTACAACGATTTTGATGCAATTTTGGATCACTACGACTTTGGTCCGACTTTGTTGCAACTTTGGCTCAATGAAAACATATTACAAAGTCATGCAGAAGTAGTACAGAAATCGCATCTATATTATTCAGGTGCGATTTGCATGAGACTTTGAGGGTTTAACATTGAAGTCTATAGACCTCAAGTTGTATCAAAGTTGGACCAAAGTAATGCAGGGACTACTTTGAAGTTGGCACGACTTCAAAGGCGTACAGATATGAATGGTACTCATTGGAAATAATGGGGAACGACTTGTCATGTGACTTTGCAGTCCCAAATCGCAGGACAACTCGCACAAGTGTGAAAGGGGTCTTAAGAAGACAAAAATCATTTTAGCTACATAATATTATTTAAAGTTCAGTTGATATAATCATAAGCATTTAAGACCAGTTATTTAAATGTGACTTTTCTTTCATGAGATACAGTGTGATAAAAGGCATAGAGGTTGATTTACAAAGGTAAATATACTGTGCACTGCAAGTGCATTTGCTCTAGATCTGAGGATAAGCTCTGAAATGTGGGGAAGCTCTGCTGATTTCTATCTAATCATGTGCAAGCAAAAATGCTGCTTCTTTGCATGTGATTGAGTATTCTTTGCAAAGTGAAGCTTTACCTCATTTACTAAGCTCTGGAGCAAATTCACTTGCAGTGCACAGTATATTTGCCTTTAGTAAATCAACCCCATAGTAAGTCAATCATGGGAAGCTTTAGATGCAGGTAACCTACAAGCAATACTGTTGACTGATCGTCTGCTTACCTTGTTTTGGGCACGGCTTCCACAGTACAGGCCCTCTTTAAAGTAATTGTAAAGTTTTGTTTTTGTTTTTTTTTTTAAAAAAATAACAAACGTCATACTTACCTGCTCTGTGCAAGGGTTTTGCACAGAGCGGCCCCGATCCTCTTTTTCTGGGGTCCACTGCCACCGCCCCTGGCTCCTCCTCTTTGGCGAGTGCCCCCCACGGAGAGCCAATTTCGTGCGGGTGCTCTCCCGAGTCCTGCTGCTGCGTCCATTGACCCCTGCTCCCATATCACTGGATTTGATTGACAATGGCTCCCCTGCTATCAATCTATCCAATGAGGACCCGAGGTGGCGGCTGGAGCTGCTGGGCTCATCCTCAAAGCTGGAACGATCAGGCTCAGGTAAGTAAAAGGGGAGTTCTGGGGGGGGAGCTGCAGCACAGGTGGTTTTTAGTGATGTATCACTGTTTGCTCTTTGGATTTGTAACAAGAAGCGCAAAAAAAATAAGCGTCATTAAGGATGAATCGATGAGGTGGGTAGATGCAAATAATCGCCTTTTATTATAAGTTGATCACCAGTGTATTTTATATTTATCTTATTCTCATATCCCATATTTCTCTACATTATAAGCAGAACAACCAGCATTCCCACTCCTATTGGCTCTTGATGTTGCTAAGATATATTTTATAGATTTTACTATGCATTTATATTTAGTTGTCATTTTCAATGTAGTTTTTAAAAATATAT
The DNA here is from genome assembly GCA_018402905.1 of Glandirana rugosa. Lineage (NCBI taxonomy): Eukaryota > Metazoa > Chordata > Amphibia > Anura > Ranidae > Glandirana > Glandirana rugosa. Next base: position 30,997 of record BLSH010456078.1, on the reverse strand, counting down.
CGCTATCATCTGCACTACCTCCCCATCCCCCCATCTGTAACATTAAATATTTATTGCACTATGGGAGATGGTGATACTATATAGATAATAATAAAAAAAAAAATTGCCAGCCATGCCGAAGTATATGCCAGGGATAATGCTGTCCTCCTAGGAGGAGGATGATAAATATTCATGAAGAGATATTCACCCACTGCTGCTGAACTGTCCAGCTGTTTGATAAATTAGAAACATGTAAAAATGCATATATCTAAGTAAGTCATCGGATTATATTAAAGATGCATCTATTCTCCTGCATGTTTCAACAGGCATCCATTTTGCATGCTTTAGAACAGTCATAGGCAATGATCATTGAGAATAATGCTTGCTTAATGTTAATATATTGTGTATTTGTATATATTTATATATATATATATATATATATGGCCTAAAAAAATAATACAAATATGGTCAGATAAATATGAAATACTATAAATGAATGTTTTATATTTACTAACTTCCAACCATCAGGTGGAGCTTAAGGCTCCATGCACACTGGACGCTATCTGGGCTCTCTCGGTGTCGGGCAGGAGACGCTGCTTACAAAACGTTCTTTTGCAGCATTTTGTAAGCAGCGTTTACCGGCGTTTATCGGCGTCTGCATTTTTGGGCATTTTTTTTCTTCATTAGCTTCCATTGACTTCAAAAAACGCCGGACGCGATAAACAGCCGTTTACCGGCGTTTATGAGCGTTTAGCTACGTTTATCGGCGTCCGGCGTTTTTTGTGGTCAAAAGAACGACTTTTGAACACCAATTCAGAATTGGCGTTCAGATAACAGCCCAAAAACGCCACTGCTGATCAACGACAATTAACGTCCATGTGTGCATGGACACATAGGATAAATCATGGCCAAATCGACCAAAAACGGTTGTTTATCAGATACAGTGTGCATGGAGCCTTAGGCTCCTTTTGACATGTTTACCATGCTGATCCTAATAACTTTGCTATGAAAAAGCCTGTTTACAGAGTGTAGTTGCTGAAAGTCAGAATACACACACAGCTGAATAATCAAAAGTAATAACTGAGTAACTTACCTAGGCGATCTGATCGAAAGTTCTCCTCCCACAGTATTTAGGGACATGTCACAGGTCCTAAAAGACTGCGGAACCATTCACAATGCATAGTGCTGCTCACGCATACTGCAAACCTGCAAGCTGTCACAGCTGGGTCCCCACAGTCAGAGTGTTTGTGAACTCACATAATTAAATCTATGCCAGCCCCTCTGTTAGAGCCTGGCATAGCACACTGTGACAGTTTTTTTTAAAAAACGAGCATTGTAAATACCTATTTAGAGTTATCTTCAGGCCGATCACATGACCTACGGCCACTTTTCAGCTCTGATAAATGGATACTGCAGGAGGGACTGAGATCTTCCTCTGAGGTCACATGGCCGCTCAGCCCCTCCTGCAGTAGCTCTGGAAACCGGCCTGAAGCCATGTGACTGGCCTAAAGATTGGGCTAAACAGGTATTTAGAAGCCTCATTTTTTTCTAACAGCTAGCACAGTGTGCTATGCCAGCCTCTAATAGAGTGGATGGCATAGACTTTTTAATTTTTATATCCCACTAATAGCGGCGATATCGGCCGGGGGGTGGTTACAGAGGGACAGGCAGCGAGGAGGGGGAGTCATGAGAGCAGGGCTGCTGACGTCACAGACAAGCCCTGGCTTCATTTTCTATGCAGAGAGGGGGATACAGGAAGTTTCAGGTTCAGGGTATTTTTTTTTTACAGTTTAGGGGGGGGGGGGTGCAAATTACATAGCACAAGCACTGCGCTGTTTAATCTGCTTTAAGGGACCAGGATCTGTATTTTTTTTTTGGGGTTAAGAAACACTTTAAGATGCCGGCATCGGGGACCAAAGACGGTCCCCGATGCCCCCTCCAGTGTGCACATCACTGGATCCCGTGACAGGTGAGTGTTTATTAAAAATCAGCAGCTACAGTTTTTGTAACTACTGACGTTTAACTTTCAGTAATATGACTGGAGAACCATTTTAAAGAGACACGAGTGGAAGCAAGTAGCTTAAAGGGTAACTTTAGTTTTGTTGGAAAAAATCTAGCAAAAAAAAATAATAATATAACATATGCAATTGCTACACAAGCCTTATTGTAATTTAAAGGAGTTGTAACGTCTCAAGGTTTTTCACCTTAACCACTTCATGCAAAACGACGTGCCCATACGTCGGTCGGGAGAAGTGGATTTACTGGGGTATAGCCTGCAGCTGCAGTCTATACCCTGGTACTGTTTTTTTTAGAGCGGGCAGTTGGCTATCTGGTGATAACAGCCGATCCGGCTCTGGAGCTGCTTGACCGTTATCCCAGGCAGGGGGAGGGGACAGCGGGAGGGCTCTGGTCTCCCACCGGGAGACTGGAGCACCCATCAGGCATGTCCGCTGGCTGCAAGGAGTCCTGATAGAAGCCGGAATCAGCTCAGATCAGGTCTCCTTCGCGTAATTCCGGAAAGCGACGGCACAACATCACTTCCGGTTTACTCGGCTGCCAATGCCGCTGATTTTAAAAAAATGACAGTATTCTAATTTACAGTCTATTTAATTTTCAATTAGTTCCACCAATTCTACTGCTAATACTGCGCCACATAACTCAAGCCTGGGTATGGTATGGTTAGGTTGTGGTGCCAGCTTAGTTTTGTCTAGGATGAACCTGGCATAGTATTTACCACTTGCATTTTAGTTCTTAAGTAGGCCACTGCTGCTATTGCCTTGGTTGAGGCATCTGAGAAAACACAAAGATGTCGGCGAGTAGGGGCGTGGGATCTGAAGTTGTTCAAGGGTCTTCAAAGAATTCTTCCACGTTTCCCATTCTTTTAGTCTTTCTGGAGGCAATAGGGCCACCCAACTACCCGATTTGTCTTTGTAGAACTCCTTGTCCATCAAGCTCAGGAATTTTCTATCTTCTATCGAAGGTGCTTGTTTGTTATCGTTCCTTTTCCTCTGGAATGCTGTGCACCCTAGGTTGTTGGTGCATTTCTCTGTTGTCTCTATTTGTCCTACACACGCTCGGAGCATGTAAGGGGAGACGTTATATTGTATGTTGAATAGGTTAAAGAATTGTGATCTAACCAACAATCGGTTGCTCTCATCATTGATGAATAGCATACATTCTTACAGCTCTTTCCGGTTGTCCCTCTGGGTGCACTGCCACAAGATCTAACTTCGCCTCCATCTCCACAAATCTCAGTACATTTAGACGTTACTGATGGGGGAGGTGTCTTAACCTCTTCTTCCTCCCCGTCCTGCCTTATTATAAGGTTAGGGGTCTTGACAGTTTTAGGCTTAAATGTCTCTGGGTGTAGAGCTGTCACATGTCTATCACTGTTACATTGTGTGCATTTTATGGCTTCTTTACATTCTGAACCCAATGCACTTATTAAGTGGATGTGGGTTTTTATGTATAAGACATTATTTGTTTGTCTCTCTGCTTCTTGACTCCAGCGGCTGACTGGTCGGGGCTTGAGTGGGCTGTGGGGAACACGTCTGTCCTGCGAACCGAGAGGGATGTTCTAGCGCTGCCATGTCTTGCTGTTGGTCTTTTGTACTTCAAGCTACTTGTACTGAGTGTGGTTTGTGCACCCACAATGAAGTTGGGATCATTCTTTGCTTCGGCTGCTTCACGAAAGAAGCTCAAGAAGAAAGAGAAGAGGGGGGGGGGGGTAGGTGACCTGCTTTTCCCTTTTGTATTTGAAACCTTGTGAAATCCATCTTTCTTGGAGGTTGCAGGGTAATTTCTCCAAGATTAGTCTCACTCCGTGAGTCCAGGACGTTGAGGCCTGTTAGGGATTGATCTGTTCTTGCAGACTCCAGCTCCTGCAGCAAAGCCCCGAGTTCTCGTAACTTTGTATAGTCTTTGACAGTAATTCTGGTAAAATTGTCAACCCTCTTGAAGAATGCGTCTTCGACTGCTTTGGGGCTTCCATAGCACTCCTCTTGCCTTTCCCATACTAAGTCCAGAAGTACTTGGCGGTGCTTCACGTTGGCTGCCCTGAGCCTCTTAGCATGTTCCACTGATCTTTTCCTTAGCCATTTAGTCAGCAGGCTGAGTTCTTTCCTGGCGGAGAAGCTCAGACTCTTAATAATGTCCTTGATGTGAACTTCATATCCTGTAATTGTCGGGATGGTCGTCGAAGTTGGTAAATCACGTCTGCACCATGTCACACCGGATTATATACTTCCCCATGTCGGTCAGGCCTGATACATTGATGAGCTAGTCTTGTTCTGCGGTGGTTCTCTGGAAGGGTTTTGTGATCGCCTCCTCTTTGATGTAAGTGTTTGATGAATGCTGGCCAGTGTGTATAGCTGTATCTCTCTGTGTTAGCGCAGCTGCATGGCAAGCCTGTGGTAGTGCATCCATGAGCAGACTAGCGTGTGGATGGCTTCTTCGACTGCTGATACCCCAGGCACTTGGTACCCTTGGAGGAACAGCATCTTCTCTCGGGTCTAGCAAGTCTTTGGTGTCAGATATGTCACCCTCACTGCATTGAGATAGTGCACTGGTGTTGAAACGGAGAAGGCTCCTCACGTAATCTGCTGTACGACTGCCTGGACCTTCTACCGGCATCAGGTCGTACTTTTGCTCCCCGCCGTCCGATTGCGCGGCTGCTTTCAAGACTTCAGCCTGGGCTATGGCGGCTGCTGCATCCTCTGTCTTGCTTAGGGCTTCTAAGGTTGCGTCCAATTCAACCTTTTTACGTGCAGTGGCAGCGGCTGCTGTCTGCTCCTCCTTATCTAAGCTCGCTCTCTCAGCTTTTATGGCTACCTCTTTCTGGCCATATTTGGCCTTAGCACATGCAGCCTTCGTGGTGGCTCGTGCCTTGATATCATTTGCACTTGCAATGGATTCATTAGACTGCACTGATTTGCCTGACTTCGAGGAGTGTCTGGATGTGCTAGAGCACAGTGACACCATCACTAGGAAGAGCTCCTTTTATTGTTTTTGCACTTTCGTGATGGCGCTCTCCACAATGCCTTCTTGCTCCAGATCAATCGATTTTTGCAGGTCACGTTCTTGCAGGCTGTCGTTTATGTTCGTTCTAGTCAGATAGGTGAAGTAAGTCTGTGTCAGTGCTACATAACATCCATGGCATGACTAAAGGCCCGTACACACAATGCAAAATTCAGACAGGAATTGTCATTCGACAGCCTGTTGTCCGAAATTCTTACCGTTAGTATGCTCCTTTCGACAGCCGATTTGCTTTTTTCGTCAGACAAAAGCTGGATGTGCAGACTAGTACATTTTTGCCGTACGACAACGCCACGTCCGATTTTTGTTCCGTTCGTACGGTTTTCGTACGAAAAAAATTGTACGACCGAGACTACGCATGCTCAGAAAGGAAGAAAAGATGCAAAAAGTATTCAAAAAATTACATCACTTCTGACGTTAAGTTCAGGTCAAATGAAAATTTATGGATAGTCGGTATGTTTTACAAAATCGTGGACACAAGCTTTTGACAAAAATCAGAAGCGTAGTCATACGACAATCGAACCGCGTGTACAAGGCTTTAATCTGAGTTATGGCTTGCATAATCTGTCCTTCTTGACTGCTAACACCTGTGGCATTACACATTTCAAGTATTGTTTCTTCCCAAGCTCTTTTAACTTGGCGCGGTGCCTTTTGTGTCTGAGTGATTGTTTGTTTAGGCCTTGCGCCTTCTTGTGTCGCTCGCAGTTCTGTAGTGGTCTCAGTATCCTAGTTATCACTCTCCTGTGCAGTGTCTATTGAGTGTCTGCGTTCTGCCATGTTGCAGGTGTTTGTAGGCTTTTAGCCTCGAGTGTGGCGTGCGGCCTGTTACCTAGTCAGCAATGGGCGATAGTCTCAGATCTTGCCGGTCGGTGTCCTGCAATGGTCAGCGTAGAGGTAGCTCAACTCACAGGTATCCTGGGGCCTGAACCTTATTCTGGCAGCTGAATGGTGACGTGCGCAGGGGTAGGTAAGATGGCTGCTGTAACGATACACAGAGGGAGGACTCAGAAAGATAGGAATGTTGTAAGGTTGCTTGCAGTGCTTTTTGTTAGAGATCCCCTTCACTGTTGCTTGTTCCTAGCATAAGGACTTTGTGAAGTTGGAGCTTTCTGTGCTGTTTTTTCAAAACTCAGCAATCTGTTTTTTACTATTCTGTAACCCCGGTGTCATATGTGAGGATATGAATAAGGACAGATAGCTTAACTCACCCTATTATCAAAGCACAACAAAGTCGTTCAACTTTCTTAGCTTTATTTGTAAAATAACAGCAACGAGTTTGAAGATGAGTTTGTAGATGTTGTAAGGTGTTGAGAGAGAGCTTCTCTATGTGGAATGCTTATCCAGGAAGGAGGTAAAAAAATAGAATGCTTATTGCAAGGCTTGTCAGGATGTACTTACAGAAACTTCCAAGAGTAAAAGACAAACACAGGGATAAGGCCTAACCAGGAAAAGGAAAAGGGAGAAACGAATTCATTTAGATGGGAGAATGGGCTAATCCATTCTCTCTATAAGAAAATTGAAAGGTAACCATCGCAACCAGACTCGGAGTGCTTTGTTTTGGATAGAGTGTTAAAAAGTACTGTGTCTCTGCTGGGGAGATGTACTCTCTCTGGCCTGAATACCATTTTCTCAAATACAGAAACGGAAAGGAAATTTCAAAATTTTGAGTGGGCACAAAAAAAGGATGGACACCAGTTCTTGTGACAATGGAGAAGGGATAGGAAGTGAAGGAAAATCTCCCCTATGGCACACAAGAATTTATTTTGTTAAAATTGTTCTTTATTATTCCTTACTTTATATCCAAAACAACTTTTTGGCTTTACATACACTTTAAAATTTCTTTCAGGAAAAAAAATTCTTGAATCGGACTTCCTATTAATAAGTTTGCAATTTACAAGAGGTGCACCAGGAAGCTTTATTGATCACTAGGTCAGGTCATCTTTTACTTTACATACTTACACACTTTTATATATATTAAACAGATCTATACTCACCTTGGATCCAGCAATGCTTTTTCCCGGAGCTCCCTGCCAGCCACTGACATCTTTGAGTGGCTGGTTTACAGGTCTTGATCGTTGGCTGTTTTTATTGGCCGGATAGGGGCGATGTCACACCCGCATGTTTGCGGGAGTGCAGTCAGCTTTGGCAAATTTCTACAGCGTACGCAGCTCACGTTCCAGGGGCAGCCAAGCAGGTAAGTAACTTTATTGCAGAAGAGACAAAGCATGTCTCTACATTAAAAATCCTGCATGTTCACCCAATTTTCTTTCATTTTAAGGACAAATGTCTACCTTGTATCCAACATAGCACATTTTGATTGCTGAAGCCTCTTTCCATGCACCAGTAACTCAATTACAACCCTGCTATGCATCACTGTCATGAAAATGGCTTTTGGCAGTTTGGCTTAAATATAGTGTTCATAGTATATAGCACACAAACTATACATTTTATCTTGGAGTGCATTTTCACAATTCAGAATGTGGGAATAAATTACCATCTTTCATTTTAGCAGTATCTTTAGCTGCATCATTAGCTCAGTTGCTTGACTTGGACTTGTAGGAAGTTAAACCTATTATGTTACTTTGATTACACATAATTTCTACAACATTCTGTATACTGTTCTGGGCAATGGTAATGTTTATAGTAGTCTGTTAATTACAGTTGCAGTATGTGTCACAGCCGCTTGTACTGAAAGCACCGACCTACTCACATTACACTGACAATGCAATATAATGAATTGTCGGTGTAATAGAATGCACACAGCAAAAACAAGTCTGATGCAAGAAAGACATCTGCAATGGAGCAAACAAAACTATAAACTGGCATGCTAATATCATTTTAGCAGTTAACTAGCAGCAGGGCCGATCCTAGGGTCACAGGCGCCTGGGTGCAAAAATATTTCTGGCGCCCCACATGGGCGTGGTTATCTTACTAACTCCTCCCCTTTACAAATGTTTCTATGGCAATGACTCAAATACAGAGATGCTCCCCTAAGGAGTCTTCATTGCCCTGGGATCATCCCATGATCTCTTAAAAATAAACAAAATACAGAAAAAGAATACTCTAAAGCCCCGTACACACGGGACGACGATCGCACGTACGATCGTGTCAAAATCGTATGTTGGCTGTTGTATGCAGCATACTGACTGCACTACACGATCGTACGACCGCAGAAAGAACGTTCAGGTGCATGTAATTAGCATCCGGCCGTTCCTGACTTTAGAGCATGCGTGTTTTGCACAATACAACTTTGTTGTACCAACTGCTCTTTACACACGATACAACGGTCGTATGAGAGCTTGTTAGTACGACCAAGTTTTCTAGTCTGCTCATACAACTCCCTTGTACGACCGTCGTACGTCGGCTGTTCTAATCACGCATACGAACGATCGATATCGCATACAACGGTCGTTAGTACGACCTGTTATATGCGATCATCATCCCGTGTGTACAAGGCTTAATGAGACCTGGGGGGGGGGGACGACGACGACTGTCTCTGATGGGCACAGTACAAGAGACGGTCAGAGACTGCAGACATGATACAAGAGGTCAATGCGTCAAATGCAGCCCACAAGTGCCCATCAAATGCAGCCTCATCAGTGCCCACCAATTGCAGCCTACCAGTGCCCACCAAATGCAGCCTAATCAGTGCCCATCAAATGCTGCCTACCAGTGCCCGCCAATTGCAGCCTACCAGTGCTCACCAAGTACAGCCTACTAGTGCCCACCAATTGCAGCCTACAAGTGCCCACCAAATGCAGCTTTTCAGTGCCCATCAAATGCAGCTTACCAGTGCCCCCCAATTGCAGTCTACCAGTGCCCACCAAATGCAGCTCATCAGTGCCCACACAGACGTCAGAGACTGGCAGAGAACATGACACGGGTAGTCTCTGTCAGCAG